>LR812521.1:41492826-41713748 GCA_903798195.1 Danio kyathit | reverse complement strand
CCCTATGCCAATCCTATGCCCGATATGGTCCAAAACAAATCTAAGTTTGTTTTTAATATAACAAATATAAATATGCATATAATAAATAATACTGCTAATAATAATAATAATAACATTATACAAAAGCAAACTGTCATAAATAAACTAAAAAAAGCCCCCCTAGATGAAGGCATGAAGGCAGTGGTTTTTCTATTCATGTAGAAAATAATAATTTTTGTAACATTTTAATCCTTTTATTTTTTCAAAGATGTTTGTGTATTGCTGTACATCCTGTGTGTATTAAGCAACGTGTAAGCATTTGGATGCATAGGCGCATAACTAACGCGCTCTGCACTGGACTTTAGATCTGCTTTCAGCTGGTCAATGGTGCGGTTTTATTGCAGTTCCCCAAAATAGCAACACGCCAACAATGCGCCTTAACACATCTTCTTTCTAAACCGGCACACCCATGAGTCCACAAAGTGGGTCAAATGGATTTGCTATTTAAACAACGTGGCGCAAAACCTGAAAATTAGGGTTGCGCTGGTCTCAAAATAGCAACAAATAGCGCCAAACAAGTCTTGCGCCTTATTGCGCCGGGTGTATGATAGGGCCCTCTGTCTCAGCTTGCATGTGCAAGTCTGCAGCCAAATAATAATGGTCTTACCTTGTGTTTGGAGGCATGGCAGCTGTGACTGCGTCTTTAGAGAGTGTACAGATAGGTTTCCTAAAAATGAAAAGTGCGTGTTTATCCCCCGATCACGCTCAATGTGTTATCTGGCATCGTTATTTTGTGCCCCATACTAGGGTTGGGCGATGTTGACCAATTTGGCATCGTACGATGTCTAATGTGAACATCGGCGATGGACGATGGTATCGTCGTCGTAGGCGGGGTGGGGGTGGTTGTTGTTAAATATCAATTAATTCATAACGAATTTAATAACTAGCCTATCGTTTTCACTACCTGACCCACATAGTCTTTGCTTTACCCATAACCAAACCATAAATAAATAAAGTTATGCACAAATTACCACCTGTCACTCACTTTTTTCCCGCGGGACTCTGGCATGAATAAGCAGACTCATCTGTGTCATAATGGCTTTTTCCCACAGCTGGTGGCGGAGACCAGACGAGAGTTCGTTTGAAGTTCACTGTAATTTGTATTGTGATTAAGGATAACTTCCTTACACCGCGTTCCAAATTATTATGCAAATGATATCTTTCTCTGGTTTTCATAATTAGTCAATGCAAATGACAGTCAGTATAATTTTCAAGTAATCAACCATTAGGGTATAATTCAAATTTTATTGAACAAACCTCTTAATGATAACAGCATTTATTTTAAAAATAAAAAACTGAAAATTGACTGTTCCAAATTATTATGCACAACAGTTTTAAAACATTTTATAGGTTGTAAAGAAGTGAAAACAGGCATTTGCTGAATTTGCAGCATTAGGTGGTCATATTTACTGAAGTCAAAAGCTATTTCAATGGAAAACATCCTAACAAGGCAAAGTACATCTTAACATAGGACCCCTTCTTTGATATCAACTTCACAATTCTTGCATCCATTGAACTTGTGAGTTTTTGGAGAGTTTCCGCTTGAATCTGTTTGCAGGATGGCAGAATAGCCTCCCAGAGCTGCTGTTTTGATGTAAACTGCCTCCCACCCTCATAGATCTTTTGTTTGAGGATGCTCCAAAGGTTCTCAATAGGGTTGAGGTCAGGGGAGGATGGTGGCCACACCATGAGTTTCTCATCTTTTATGCCCATAGCAGCCAATGACACAGAGATATTCTTTGCAGCATGAGAAGGTGCATTGTCATGCATGAAGATGATTTTGCTACGGAAGGCACGGTTTTTCTTTTTGTACCATGGAAGAAAGTGGTCTGACAGAAACTCTACATACTTTGCAGAGGTCATTTTCACACCTTCAGGGACCCTAAAGGGGCCTACCAGCTCACTCCCCATGATTCCAGCTCAAAACATGACTCCGCCACCTCCTTGTTGACGTCGCAGCCTTGTTGGGACATGGTGGCCATCCACCAACCATCCACTACTCCATCTATCTGGACCATCCAGGGTTGCACGACACTCATCAGTAAACAAGACTGTTTGAAAATTAGTCTTCATGTATTTCTGGGCCCACTGCAACCTTTTCTGCTTGTGAGCATTGGTTAGAGGTGGCCGAATAGTAGGTTCACGCACAACCGCAAGCCTCTGGAGGATCCTACACCTTGAGGTTCGTGGAACCCCAGAGGCACCAGCAGCTTCAAATACCTGTTTGCTGCTTTGTAATGGCATTTTAGCAGCTGCTCTCGTAATCCGATAAATTTGTCTGGCAGAAACCTTCCTCATTCTGCCTTTGTCTGCACGAACCCGTCTGTGCTCACAATCAGCCACAAATGTCTTCACAGTACGATGATCACGCTTAAGTTTTCGTGAAATATCCAATGTTTTCATACCTTGTCCAAGGCATTGCACTATTTGATGCTTTTCGCCAGCAGAAAGATCCTTTTTCTTTCCCATATTGCTTGAAACATGTGGCCTGCTTAATAATGTGGAATGCCCTTTTTAAGTACTTTTCCTTTAATTGGGCTCATCTAGCAAACTCGTTATCACAGGTGTCTGAGATTCATTTGAGTGATCCAAAGAGCCCTAAGACACAATACCATCAATGAGTTTGATTGAAAAACTTAAAAAATTTGTGTTTATATCACATACATTCAATTTGCATAATAATTTGGAACGCGGTGTATTTTCTTACTATTATTATGAGGAAATAATAACAAGTAATGATGCTAGGGCTCGACCGTTTCGGCGTATGCGCCTGAAATTTTATGTGACCTAAAATATATATTTGAAAGCATTTGTGCTTGTGCATAAATTGTTGCTGTGCGACCTGTTTTCACTGCAGAATTCTCACTGCGCGCGCAGATTTAGGAGACATTTATGCAGGATGCATCTTTGCATCTAAAGACGCCAAACGCAGCGCTCAGGAACAGATTAAAACAGTTGTTATGCGATTGTGAACTTGCTGAAGTAAAAAAGAAGCCCGCAATGCTTGCCCCACCTTTGTGCTCTTCTTATTTGCCCACTGCGCTAGAACTGAACGCGAATGGATTGGTTAATATCAGCTGTCAATCACTCAGTCAACGCCTTCTGCCTTCACATGACAGGAGCTGCAACCACGAAAATGTGAAGCGCTGAAGAAGAGAGAATGAAAATAACACTGACAGATTTAGTTTTAGAAACCCTAACGTTACTAATAATGGCACATCTTATTAGTGATCATGTGCTGAATGTTAATCCACCATTTACACGTTTCCAAGAGTGGATAAAAGACTTCCAGTGGCTTCAAGTCCGCTATGAAAATGACTAAAGCCATTCACTGTAAAGTCTGGTGGACGGGGTTTGCAGGTAACAGCGTTTGCCACTGAATCTACACATTTTAAGCGCGAGAGGTACTGTATAATACTCACGATGTATTTAATCCTCATGATGCTGTCAGCTGTGCAAACGGCAGCTATAAGTAAAATATAACACAGCTCATGAAAAGACCGTTATTGCTATTAAGATAACATGCAAATAATAAGTTATATATCAATATAAATGTGGGGCAGGGCGATGGATCACGATGCAGGCTCAGCATCGTGAAGTTTATTGGCCATCGGCGATGAACGATGGCATCGTCTATCGGCCCAACCCTACCCCATACTGCACCTTTTGACTAAGCACTGCACTTAAAATAATTCTGCAGAAAAAGTATCTGAGAATAAATACTGTTGATACAGTGGGATTGCCTATCATTATAAAATGGACAGCGCTTTGCTCTTTTGAAAAGAGTCTTTTCTTAAGTCAACAAATATAAAAATAAAAATACCTTGCGTAAACTGAAAGCATGTTCCAAATGCAACATCAAAACCTTCATAGAAAGTATATTTGTTTCGGTGCCATAATTGTCTATCTCTTAATTCATAATTTTTCTTCTTTTAATTGTTAATTTTCTCTGGACAGTTTCATATTAGTGAATAAGAATCATTGTCTTTGCATCTGAACCAGGCGCACTGTTGTTGACAGTTACATAGACAGTTCACTGCACCTTTATGTCAGAACTAGCGCAAGCACTTGAAGAAGGTCAGAAATCAAATCAAAGTGTCATCAGTTTATATTGGGGATTTGTTTGCAATGGCTTTGCTAGATTTATGACATTATTTGTAATGCTAGTAACTGAAATCACATTAAACATTTTTGTCAAAAGGGGGCATTGGAAACTTTACATTGTAATGTGTGTAATAACACTGAACTACAAATACTTTAGTGTAAAGATGGATAACACTGATCATCACTTTTAAAATTCAACATGATCTAAAACGGGACATTAATACGAGACACAGCTGAGCTAACATTTTATTGCTTAATCTCAATCTGTAATTTTTAATATTGTGTTATTCAGTTTTTATATTTAGAAAAGTAAAAGCCATTGTAATCATGTATGCTAAACATTATGTAAAAAATGTTAAAATACATTGTACAGTATAGTTTAAAAGCTAAATTAATAATAATAATAATAGTAATAATCTCACCAAACTATTTACTATTTTGATTAACCCATTACAACTGTTACTGCTTTTATAAAAATACAGTTTAAAATTCCTTTTAAAACTACCTTTAAAACTCTACATATGGCACATTTATCGTGCTAAAACAAATATTTAAGCAAAATTAGTAGTTGATCATGAGCCTATGTTAAAAATTGTATTACAATATTCAACATTCAAAGTCTTTGGTACTTAAAACAAACACTTTGTCTCAAACACATTATTCTTGTAATCTTATCAAGTTAATTACTGTTATTTAAAATGGCTAAATATATACATGACCAGTGCTTCAGCATCACTTGTGGTCTGTTGGTAACCGCGACTGTCAAAAAGGCTGAGTTAGAACAACATTTGATGGAGGTGGCCACCTGGTAATTCTCTGTGCTGGAAAAAACCCTGAAATATTGTTTGTTTTGTGTTCTTAAAATAGAGCCTAGTTTAATTTTATGAATCTTATTTCGTGTTTGGTCATTTGTTGTGATTTTAGGTACTGCACACATGCAGTAAGGTTTTTTATGATTTTGTTTTTGTAGTCCAAAGGACAGCAGACAGTGGTGGTTTTATAATTGAAGTCATTTGGACAAAAATGCCGCAAAGGCCTCATTTGGATCTACAAACACTGTTTCCCCAACTACAATTTAAGAGTGTTGGAATCCAAGTCTATGCCAGCTAGTCATCAAAGATACCTTCTACAATTTTGCAAAAGTTGATGGTATAATTGTTGACGAACAATTCAATAGCACAGAAGCTCCTGGCTGCTGCAGGTGATACTGTTGGATTGTACGGTTAGACATTTAAGTTGTGTGTCATTAGCATGGGAATGGCAGTAGAAAACTGAATGCAACTGACTGAGGAGTTGGTGACACACAAGAAGTAGATTGCAAATTAAAAAAAATAACAGTTGTTAGAGCTGGTGCCATCCAAGCGCTGAAGAGGGGGCATCTGAAATACTGAGAGAGGGTGATCACATGTACTGTATACGCCATACTGAAAGTTTCTACCAAGAAATTTGGTATTTAAGACACTTTAAAAAATAAAATGTTGAGTTGAAGTTGTGCCAAATAATTTTTTTAAGTTGACTGAAAAGACAAGTCAAGTATACTTTATGAATTAATTTGGCACAACTTTAACCACTGAAGCTTAATAAACTCAAAAATCTTTTGCAGTCGGTTGCTTTAAAATTTAAAGTCGACTCAGTTTTTTTATTTTTTACAGTGGTAAACGCTCAAATGAAGAAATCAAAATTCAAAGTCTCCTCAACTGATTTTTTTACTTTCCTTGAACAAACAGTTTCAAACATGCAGTTAAATCATTTTATGAGTAAATTCAACTCTGAGCTCATAAATATGTCCAGCTAACTTACAATTTTAAACTGAGTTTTTAAACTCAGATTTTTTACAGTGTAGACATCTAGACATTTTGGCTAAAACAAAGCTACATTTTGGTTGCCAACGTCTGTAATTGATCTATTTGATGACTAGTCTATTCACAGATAGCTCAAATTTAACTTTGTTTTAGTCCACTCTGTTTAGACATCTGTTAGATGTCTATTATACATTAAAAAAAATGCTGAGATGGCATGTTTGTTAACTGATAAAATGCCATAAAACAAACAAACAATAAAATTAATATAAATTGCAGATGACAGATTTCTGAACAATTTTAATATAAAAAGTACATAGACCTAATGTTACATATTAGACAGCTTATTATTATCTTAACTGTATAAAGACAAACCACTTGGGTTATTTACAATTTCTATGCAGAATTAAATAGCACATTTTATCATTAAATTATGCTTTTTTAACATTAATGGTAATTTGAGGGGGCGGGTTATTATTCACCCAAATACAGTATAACTTTTGGACTACACTTTTCCATCATCCTTCACATGGACTGATTACGGTCACACCTGGTTCTTATTATCTGTGCTATATAAAAATAGAGTAGACACTTTTGCACACAAGCATTGAAAGTCAAAAATCCTCCCCTCTCTGCCACCCCTCCTCCATAACACATGAACACACATGGGCAGACCTGAGCCTCAGACGTCAACATGAGATGTCAGATTACCACATTTTTTCTCACATACTCGCCTGTGCAACTTTTAAAAGGTATACTTGGAGATTGTTATTCGCCTTCCATTTTTGCTCATTCTGCTACATAGTGGCGACATAATGATGAGGTATCCTGTCTGACAGGCAGATTTGTCGTAATGTTCAGACTGAACACATTTTGCATTTGAACATTTTGAATAGATTTTTTTTTTTGATCCACAGATGAAATATAAGCATATAAATACATTTAGACCACTTAACTTATTCAGTGCTTTTTTGGTGTGAAGGAACTTTCACCATAACAAAAACCAATTCACATAACCTGCCTTTAAGCACTAAACATGAAACGTTTTGCTAAATGAAGGTCTTTCACATGCAGCAATATTGAGTGGTTTTCTCTAATGTTGTCTTGCCTAGTTTTGATTGTTGTTGTTTTATTTTAGTTTGTTTGGTGTTTGCCTTTTGACCTTATTTGCGATTTGTATTTTAGATCGTGTGCCGTCTGCCTTGACTCTCTGGAACATGTCTATGTTTCTGTTGTTGATGAAGTTAGGGAAGGGTGGAAGGGTATGCACTGCATAAATCATATGCGAGAGTAGTTGGTGGTTCATTCTGCTGTGGCTGTGATAAATCAGGGACTAAGTAGAAGGAAAACGAATGAATGAATTATTCAGGATAAACAGCTCTAAATGTAAAAAAAGGCAGATTACTAAAAGCAGTTTTGAAGAGCAAACACATTCCATAAAAAAGAGAGTATCGACATTTTTATATGTTTTTATATAACATTAAGAAAATCTAAAAGAAAAATGTAAAGTTGAAGTCAAAATTGTTTGCTCTCTTGTGAAATTATAATTCTTTTTCAAATATATGTGCTGTTGAACAGAGAGACTAAAATGTTTTCTCAACACATTTTAAACATAATAGTTTTGGTTTGATGACAGTAAATAGTGATTATAACTGTCATCTCACAGCAGGGCCAGCCCAAGCCTTCAGGAGGCCCTAAACAGGATTTATCTGGGGGAAAAAAACATGACAAATTATCATCAATCCTTGATTATTCACACACTATAAATCTAAAACACATATTACTGATGCTATTTGCAGTAGCGTTTTCCCTACCTCATAAAATATTTTAAACAACTGCCTAGATGTAGCCTAGCTAATGCAACTTTATATGACTACAAAAATATTGTTTTGCTTTCAGAAAAAATCTGTCTAGAAAATTCTTATTGATTTATGAACTTTCAGATAATTGGACTAGAATCAAGACAAACTTTTTTTTTTTTACAGTGTATTTACTTACTGTCAACATTACTCGTAGTACGCGGCCATGTACAGTCATTTATTTTCAGCACCAAATTTATAAATCAGAGACTTATTTTTTAATCAGCAAGTTTATAAAAAAAATAAGCTTATTTTTATCTAAATATATCCAATAAAGTTATGCAGAAGGCAAAAATTTCATCTAAACTAAGTAACATGTTGTATTACTATATATTGAGATTGCAAAGCTATTTGCAGATGTTTATCAATCATTAAATTTATTAATGAACTGCCTAAATCTTGCTGTTTTTTTCTCTTCCTCTTTTCTTCTTTTTTGCTTTATCCATAGAAATATATCTTTATTGTGTTTGAGTGTTTTGCTGCGCTGCTGCCCACTGCTTCTTCAGTCAGCATCAGTTACTTATAGTCTAGCTGTGCATGCATCCTGCAGCAGCCCATTAATAATGCTTTTCATATTGCAATCCCTATTATCGATTGACATAATATATCCATGGCGACGCAGTGGTGCAGTAGGTAGTGCTGTCGCCTCACAGCAAGAAGGTCGCTGGGTCGCAGGTTCGAGCCTCGGCTGGGTCAGTTGGCGTTTCTGTGTGGAGTTTGCATGTTCTCCCTGTGTTCGCGTGGGTTTCCTCCGAGTGCTCCAGTTTTCCCCACAGTCCAAAGACATGCGGTACAGGTGAATTGGGTAGGCTAAATTGTCCGTAGTGTATGAGTGTGAATGAGTGTGTGTGAATGTTTTCCCAATGTTTCCAGCGGCTGGAAGGGCATCCGCTGTGTAAAACACATGCTGGATAAGTTGGCGGTTCATTCCGCTGTGGCGACCCCAGATTAATAAAGGGACTAAGCCGAAAAGAAAATGAATGAATGAATGAATGAATGAATAATATATCCATTATCAAAAAACAAAAAGCATGCACTCTTGGGGGCTGTTTGACAGTATTGTGATTACTGCTCTAATATATGCTCTTTTTAAATGTCTGGGTAGAAAACTAAAACTTGTTCCCCCTTTGAACACAAAATGTTTTATTTTGAGAAACATTTATAATATTTTGGAGCAGCAAACATGTCAGGCTGAATAATTCAAATGAATCATTGACTTCTGCTGTCTTCATTAGTTTCAGAAACACAGATTTCTTTGCCTGACACCTACACAAGGAGTCATGATGTTCATTTGTTTCTTTTAATGACAGCAGTAAAAAACTGAACAATTATTTATTATTATGCTGCATGTAATACCTTAAACACATCTCTTATAACCATTTAGGTGTGAACATGTCATGGCCAGAAGCAGCTTTACAGAAAATACCAGCAGAAAATTCATCCATTTTATTCTGGCTTAGTCCCTTATTTATCAGGGGTGCCACAGCAGAATGAACGGCCACAGAAAATAATATAACACAGATATAAACATTGTTATGAAAAATTACAATGCAATTTTGCAATTTGGAAACCTTGCAAATGATGAAAGAAGAATTCAACATGTCTCAATCAAGAACAAGTTTGGAGATCACATTTGATGCATAAGAAGTTAAAATGAACACCTATAAATCTAATACTTCTTTACTAAAAGAAAATAGGCCTATAAACTACTGTTTATAGCAATGAATGTATTACAAGAATTTATATTATTAAATATTCATGTTAAAAACTAAATTAAGTTTTATTTATCTAATAATTCCAGCCAGCTTTTAGTGAGCTTGCAATATCAAAACACAGAACTTTCAGTTGTTATATGTAAAAAGGCCTAAATACATGCAAGACCATTCAAATATTTTGCTCGTCTTCAACTATTGACAGCAGATCACTTAATGAGAGAGAGAGAGGGGATTTGCACTCGCGATATCTTTACTGCTCTATTCATTTAACCTAAGAAATGTAATGCTTAGACCATCACTGTGCCTCTCGCGATCTGTTCATTCACTCATAAACAATCAGAGCAGCAACACATGACTTTGTCAACATAAAAATGAGATGTGAGTTGGTTGATTCAGTCAATTAGCTCAGATCTGAATAAGGATATTTTGTGTCAGACTGTATATGCCTGTACCTGTTGATGTTGGTCTAATGCAGGGATTCTCAACCGGTGGGCCGCAGCGATCCTGCAGGTGGGCCGCGAGATAGCTTAAAATTAACTCTTAATATTAAGGGTGTCATGAGATCTCGCGAGATTAAATCGGGACGAGATTTCTCATCAAGGTAAAAAGTTGTCTTGTGAGTTGAAATATGTAGGCATGATGGAGCATGAGGGTGAAATTAGCATTGAAGATTGGAAGCAGAATTGAATTTGAACCGCAAATCAAGTTTGCATAGACCTAGGCTGGCCTCTGTGCTGTACATGTCACTCGGTTGGGTGGGCGGGCGTGACGTAACCGCTTTTTTTTTCTCACCAGAGTTAGATGTGCAGAAAGCCACATTTTTGAAGTGCAGTACAGATATGTAAACGCAATGGGAAAATGCAATCGAACTATTATCATCGTGTAGGACTTCTAGCCGCATTTTGAGACAGGACAGTCCACACAGCTGTTTGACACTATATTCTCGGCACATCTCTAAGCGCGCACACACATACTGAACTGCTGGAGACTCAACACACCCGCCTTCATCAGTTCCAAACACGTTTATGCTGTACAGAAAAGCAGACGTTTTCTTCTACAAATTCTACACAAGTACTAAAAAACGCTTTTTATTGTCATGTAGCACAAGTATTTAAGCATGTTCACGAGAGAGAAGGAGAGCGCAACATCCACCACGTAATCAATATAAAATAAAACTGCAAATCAAGCCATGGACATTACATTAAGATGCCTACTTGTTTAAAAAGGCCTAGATAAAAAGAATATGGCCAAATGAGAGCGTTTCTGTCATAAACTATAGGAAAACAACTTATCAAAAATAAAATAAAAAAATGAAACCCTGCGAACAGAATAAATACAGGAATGGAGAAAAGAGCGCTCTTTTATTATCAGCTGCTAGTCAGCGCACGCTCTTTTTTTTCTGGTCATTGCGCCTTTTGCGTGTGCTGTGTAAATGCTGACAATTGGATACAAGTCACCTTTAAAAATTTACTCTGAAATTCTATAGGGGAAAAGCCAATCAGTAGAGTTCGCCATTTTCCATTTATATATTAACAAATATCTTGCAGTGTTTGCATTCATATGTTTCATCATTAAGGATTTCTTTAAAATAGTGTAAAAATCTCGTACTCGTGAACCCAATTTTGTGTCTCGTCTTGTCTCGTGGAGTAGCCGTCTCGTCACACTCCTACTTAATATTATACTATAATTTTTGGATTTTGTTATTAATATGCTATATTAAAATGATCAAAGTAATGCACTTTCTCCTGTTCGCTGATTGATTACTTTAAAGGTGCAGTATGTAAGTTTGACACCCAGTGGCTGAACTAGGTATTGCAGTCCTGAATCATAATAAAGGTACGCCGGGTTGCCAGTTTGAGTGATTTTAAACTGTGTTCTAAATAAAAGCAACGACACGCGATAGAGGGAATATTCTCCATATTAAAAGGAGTTTTGGTTCTAACCAACACCTCGAATTGATTTATTAGAAGCGGCTTATATTTCTCACAGCTGAACAACAGAAACCTATGACAGATCACCTCAGGTAAGCCTCGTGTGCTTTATTCAGTGCTAAATGCTAACAATGCGAGTTTGAATGCATTTTACATGACGTGTATTACCATATACTGAAAGCAGAAAGTTCACCTCAGATCTGGAAAATACAATAAACCGTTTGAAATTGAACTTTAGAACTAAACACATATGAGTGATTCAGCATGTACATTTAATGATGTTAAAGAGGGTTAACATGTATTAAATAGATTCTAAACCTTACCGTTTTGTGAGTGAGTGCATATTCTGTGCTTCTGAAAGGCTGTATTTAAATTTCTGCCGTGTTTTGTGGTGCAAACAGCCAAATGGCTCATCACTCATAACAATCTCGTCACAGCGTGTTGTTAGGACACGCGATGTAACCTGCTCACGTTCCTAATATTTATGTCATTTGCTAATTAACGTCATGTGGAACTGAATCTGTCTCATTTTGACATCTGATACTTTCCACTACACTGTAGCATTTCGCTCATGGACGCACGCTTTCAGAGTCTTTCTGAATGAATGAATGAAATATGCTGTTTTCCAACAAGGCAACCCGGGGTGCTGAATTATAATTGGCTAAACTGGCATGTGCATGTGAAAATTACCTAAACAAAGACAGCGTTCCGGCACGGAAAAAAACATTTTCAAAGCAGAATATCTGACTTCAGCATTGTTTGTCAGTTAAACAAGTATGTTCACTTGGGATGTTTCTTAAATATCTGCACACATATTATTGTATTTTTATGCTTTAGAAGAGTCAAAAACTTACATACAGCACCTTTAAACTAGGCCTCATAATCTCGTCTGCAATTAGTACACGTCAGTCTGTTCATTCATAAACTATGCGTGGTGAAAGTCTCTTTGTGTATTTTTGTGTGAACTATTTATTGTATCTGCATAGTTGTCCAAATTAATGTCCTGTGGGTGTTTTATAACAAACACGTGCCTATACAGGAGGATCTAGCGAGGCTCAATGGTGTTTCTGCCATAGAATGTAAAATAAACTTGCATTTAAGCTTCAGACGCGCTCTGGCGGAGCTGTTCACTGCTGTCAGCGATTTCCCAATGATATCCAGCTGCAAACTCAACTGCCATCAGATCGACACGTTTCAACAGATTTAGGGTGTTTTACTGTATATTTTGCATTTTTCTGTATATTTTTGAATAGTAGATATTCAGTCAGTCCAGTAAAGCAGAAGCTGGTCTTTTGCAATCTCCCTGTTGACCTGGTTTTCTTTGAATCTGTGTGTGTGTATATATATATATATATATATATATATATATATATAGTATTTTATACAGGTATTATATATTTGTTAATAAATAAAGGTTTAAAGGAACATTTTATACAAACATTTTAGAGAAAATGTCAGACAGGTGGGCCTTCAAAAATTGATCAGAGAAAGAAGTGGGCCCCGAAGTGAAAAAGGTTGAGAACCCCTGGTCTAATCTTTAGGAATTTGTGCTGCACAGAAAATACAGACCAGTAATGTGTATGTGTGTGTATATATATTTATATGTATGTGTGTGTATATATATTTACCCAGCACATGTTTTACACAGCGAATGCCCTTTCAGCTGCAACCCATCACTGGGAAGCATTCACACACACTCATTCAAACACATACACTATGGACAATTTAGCTTACCCAATTTATCTATAGTGCATGTCTTTGGAGTTGTGGGGGAAACCAGAGCACCAGGAGGATACCCATGCAAACACAGGGAGAACATGCAAACTCCACACAAAAATGCCAACTGGCCCAACTGAGACTTGAACCAGCGACCTTCTTGCTGTGAGGCGTCATCGCTACCCACTGCGACACAGCGTCGCCCTGCAATTTATATTACAAAATATTAAGCACAGAAAGTTCATAAATGTATATATGTTTTTTATTGTTTTTTTATTTAGTTTATGATGTAACTTTGTTTGTTCATCCTTATCATTTCCTAGATTTTGAATCGCCATAGCCCCTAAATGTATATAAAAGCAGCAAATGGGATTTAATTTGGAAATAACTCCTACAACCATGTTTGTGTCCCCCCTTTCCCAATTATTATCTTTGAATAAAAACATACTAGACTTAACTTTTGTTATCAATATGGCATTACAACCAAGCAAAGATGGAGCACAGTTTGTCCATAATGCAGCACCTGAATAAGAACACAAACAAAAAGTCATACAACCTTTTACAGATTGTTAACTCTAAATTGTCCTTAAATGGAACCTCAGAATTAAGACTTGTATGGCTTAACATCAAAATGTATCTACTAAAATACAAACTCACAAAAGATTTACACAATAGAACCCACATTTATTTTGGACGATGGGGGTGATATTATTTTAGGTGTGCAGTGCATTCTGCATTAATGACTGCAAATGGTTGCTCTCAGTGAGCTACGGATTCTACTTGTTGCTATATTCACCACAACACAACTTAAAAATAAAATTCAAAGATACAGTGCCACATTGTGTGGCATTTGCTTGTAATTTTCATTTAATGTTCTAGTCAGCTATGCAGAGGACACTCCTTTTTTCTCTCCCTGTTTGTGTTTAAGGTAAACAGACTCAATATCACGATTATCAGTTTTAATGCCCACAAGATCCACTAGAGGGCACTGCAGCTATCTGCTCACTTCACCAGCCACCCAGACCACACATCCCATAAACCCCTGCAATGATGAAGCTCACAGCTGTCAGACATTTTGGACTCTGATTGTCACACACCTGCACCACATCAGTACACACATATAAGCAGCACTCTCTGGCTGCGTCCGAAACCGCCTACTATTCAGTAGGTACTGCATTTGAATTTAAACGTACTACTCGGCCGTTAGTAAAGTACGTTCTATACAGTATGAATGTGAGCAGTATGAATGGAATTCGGACGTACTACATCCGCCATTTTGTCATGGTCACGTGACCTACCTGCGTCAGTTGCGTCGCTTCACGTCCATTCATAAATTCTCTCGCGGGGCATCATGGGATAGCGCAGCGTCCATGGGATGCGCACTTCAGAATCTCGCCGGAAGTAGTAAGTTATCCGGGTACTTCTCGCATACTGATTTTCGAATTCTAAGAATTCGGACATACTACTCGGCTCGCATACTGATTTTAGCGTACTGTATAGTATGGAAGTATGCGGTTTCGGACGCAGCCTCTGAGTTTGGTATAGCTTCTTGTGTATGTTATGCCCAGGCTGTTATTGTGACCCTGGACTGTCTTTATAGTTTATGATTGTTTGCTACCTGGACCAACCTCTTTGCTTGTTTTGTGGATTACCTCTTATATTTTTGGTTTTGACCCTGCCTGTTTTTACCATTCTATTAATGAAATCTGTTGTCAAGCTGCATTCAAAAAACCTTTTAATGAGTGTTGAGTTTTGTTACAGTTAAGCATTAAATCAGTTTTGAGCTTTGTTCAATTTTTTTAAAGGTTTCATTTTTTTAGCTCATACAAATTGTGCCATAGATATTTACAAACATTTAAGAACAATGTTAAATATTAGTGCAGTACTACAAATAAACACCTAATCTAATAAGTAAATAAACATACAGACACTATATTGGAGATCCAGGGGGGTGTTCCATAAACCAATCTTAGAGAAAAAGCCAGGCTTATTTTGGTAAGTCAGGTTTATTAATGGTGGATTCTGTTTCATAAATCAAATTTACGATAGTTCAAACTCAGTTACTCTGGCAACTTATGCTGGGGAAACTAGCCTGGTCTGGGACAGGTTATCTCTCAGGCTTTAGTTCAAGCTTAAAGTAATGTTAACATTTGCCTGTTGTGATGCCATTTTAATTCACTTAACCTCTTAATAATGATTAAAATTTAATAGTCACTTGATAGTAAATATATATATATTTACACTAAACGTCTTTTAGAATAGAACAATAATATATTTAAATTCAAACAAGTTATTGCAAACTAATCAAATACAAACTACAACATTTCAACTCAATTGTTATATATTTTTATGTTTCTGTTGATAGGCATTAGTTGCCAGAGTAACTGAGTTTGAACTATCGTAAATTTGATTTATGAAACAGAATCTGCCATTAATAAACCTGACTTACCAAAATAAGCCTGGCTTTTTCTCTAAGCTTGGTTTATGGAACACCCCCCAGGACAAGATAATAGCCTATTACTTTAATGTATACAAATGTCTTGCTAATATTGTAAGTGGACCAAAGAGAACATTACGAAGTAAAACAAACAAACAAAAAACTGTTGAACAGAGTAGGATACTAAAAATGTTGGAAAAACAGCCATTGGATTAAATTGTATTTTTTGGCTGCTTTTTTTTTTTTTTTTAAACATTCTTCAGAATATATTGTTTTGTGTTCAACAGAAGAAAGAAATATAAATGTTTAGAACCACTTGAGTGTGAGGAAATTAAATTGATTTATTGCCCAATGCTTAGTTGTTTTTAACTGCACATCACTGATATTGTCATTTTCTAAACACTTTTTCTCTCGTTTTCACTCTCTTTTGTTGCATCCAGCAAGACAACAGCATTGTGACTTATGGAGCTGAACTCTAATGGTTAAGAAGACTCCGTAATGATTGGGAAAGTTTGGACACTGATCATTGTGAGTAATTATTAAACAATAACATGTTAGTACATGTACTGGAAACAAAATGGAAGCCTTTCAGTGAATTGTAGTGTGACTTTGGTTATTGTATTACACAAGAAGAGCTTAACTAGTCATAATGTTACCAAAATAATTAGTTTTGATGAATTATCCACAAATGGGACTTGATTTTTGCCCTTTCCATCACAGGTAATATCATTCATCACATTTATTCATCATATCCAAGCTGAATGTATAGAGCAAGATATTGAGGAACACCTGGTAAGTCTAATCTTTGTCATTTTATTATTTTCTAGCAGTTTTCTGCTTTCTACTCTTTCTAGTTACTCTTACCCTTACTAGTGCATTACTTTATAGTCACTTGAAAGAAGTAATCTAGTGATAAGCAAGTAAGATGATATCTTTTGTAAAAATAAACCTCCACGGTACTAAATGACATCATGATCACCATACTGACGTATTTTGTTTATGACTTGCTATCTGTTCTTACATTTAAGTGATTTCTTAAATGTCTTCTTTAAATCAATATAGATTAAAGAGTTAATGGAAGACCATGTGTTTGAGATTAAGGTATTCTCATCTGAGACAAAGGTAAGTACAATGTAAAATGACTGTTCTGTTTCTGTTTTCTTTACTTATTTTTGTAGCATTGGAAATAGTATTCAATTCAATTCAATTTGATTATTGTCATGTGCACAGTAAGGAAACAAGTTTTCCTGTACAATGAAATTCTTACTTTGCCGTACAAAGTGAAGTCATACACATAACATACACATCATACACTGCATACACCAGGGGTGTTCAATCCTGTTCCTGGAGATCTACCTTCCTGCATAGTTCAGCTCCAACCCTGATCAAACACACCTGAACCAATTAATTAGGACCTGAACAGCACTTGATAATTACAGGCAGGTGTGTTTGATATGGGTTGCAACAGAAATCTGCAGGATGGTCGATCTCCAGGAACAGGATTGAGCACCCCTGGCATACACGTATATACACATATATACACAGAAGTGACAGAACTATAACTATGAAATGTGTATGTATATATATATATATATATATATATAAATATATGAATGTAAATATTTTATAACACTGATTGTGGAGTAATGTAAACAATGTATAGTAGTTTAAAATTGTGCTTATTATGCAAAAAGTGCCTAGTGCAATTGGCTTATGTGCAAACAACAGTATAATGGCCGGAGCGGATTGAGTGCCATTGTATGCATTAACAGTGCAAACTGGGATGAAGAATATAATGTGCTACTGAGCAAGAAATGAAACTGTTTAAGTCCACTTTATAATATTGCGTTATAATAATCAGTACTTGAGATGTTTATTGATGTCCCACATCTATTGTACTGAAAAATATATCCTTTAGTATTGTATCAAGCACTCATTTAGCAGTCAAGCTATAATGATTTAATTTCAGTATTTATAGAATTTGAAGCTTTTGTAAGTAATTACGTAAGCTATACCTACATTTAGCTGGTAATCTGTTAAATAACAATGGTTTTGATATGGTTGTGATAGCTCCATGTTTAATAAGTGTGTTCTGTGTGAATGTTTTCTTAGGAATCCAAGCTTCTAACAGTCATAAATACTCTCTGTTCATACGTGACCAAAAATAACAACACAAAAAAATTCAGAGTATTGTTAACATTTCAAATCATGCTAGAGGTGTGTATACTGTGTTTTCTATCATATTTTATCATTCCATTTAAAATATGAAATGTAATCACTTCTAACTTCATGATTTTTTCTGTTCCTGTATATAGTACCTAGACAAAAACATTACCAACTTTTGTGCCACACACACCTGCATGGATGCTTTCTCAGTAAGATATGTTAATAAAAGGACATTCCGTGATATGTATCTACATTCTTGCCATAGTTCAGTATCAGGTACGGACATATACACTTGCATTTTTTCCTTTCGTTTTTGCAGAACAAATTCATTCATTCATTTGATTTTTTTTTTTTTATCCCTAGATCTGAAGTGCCCATCAAAAAGTAAGTTATTTGAATTAATTTCCCTTACATCCACAGCAGTGTTTCTCAACCACGTTCCTGGAGGACCACCAGCACTGCATGTTTTGGATGTCTCCTTTGTCTGTCACACCCATCTTTCAGTCTCTGCTAATGAGCTGATGATCTGAATCAGGTGTGTTTGGTGAAGGAGACATGGAAAATGTGCAGAGCTGGTGGTCCTCCAGGAACGTGGTTGAGAAACACTGATCTACAGTATTTTACATATTTTAGACACATACACCCACTCGTTCTCTGTAATAGTTGTGGATTTAAACTTTACTGGAACATGAAATCTGAAGAAAAGGAAAACTTTAATTGTTTAATCAATAACGGGTAGTTTTTTCCATAAAAGCCTATTTATGCCACATAAAAAAATAAATAAATGGAATTGTGACATTTTTAGACTTTTGAATTGATATGAAATTAAATTTTGAATTGCATGAAACAATCTTGAACTTGTTACACAGCAAAAAAATCAGTGTACATTTAACTCAATTTGAGTTTAACTTAACACTCCTTGGGTGTACATATGACTCCCTCCATTTTGGAGTTAAAATAACATTTTCTAAGGTGTGAAAATTGTACATTATTCTCAAGAGTTCATTTTAACACAATAAGAGTTTATTCTTACTTCGAACTGAAGTGTGTGTTACCCTTTAAAGTGTTAATATATTACCTTTTTTCCCTATATTATCAATTGGTGTGTGTGACAGATAACAGTGATCAAATATGTTGAAAATTGTTTAAATTTATTAAATGTTCATTAATCTTTTCAGAAATAATTTCAATACATTCAACTCTTTGTATTTTAAAATGCAACAAGACATGTTTCAAGTTTAAGTAAAACATACTGGTTTGATCACTGTTTGTCTAAAAGAACTGGTTCAAGTAAAAAAAAACTGGACTTCCCATCACTAGTGGGAAATACACTGCATATTGGATTAAAGGTTTAACACTGAAAAAAAACTCTTAAATATACGCTCTTTCACACTCGTGGATTAAAATGTACTCCGGTTTTAACACTGAACAACACCAAAAAAAAAATCACACTGTATAATTAACACTGGGATTTTTGCTGTGTAGATATTAACAAAGCACCGCAAGATATAAACGTGTAAAACCTACTTTAAAATTTGAATGCAGTAAATGTAAATACTTTTTTTTAGTTTTACAGTTTTATAAATGTGTGTGTGTCCTGTATAACACATTACAAGATTAATATACTCTCAGAACTAAAGGAACAGCCATCTCTGGGGCGGTCCTTTTTGAAGAGGTATACATTTGTTGTACCTGAAGGGCTCATATTGACAACAGTACAATCGTATACCTTTTGAAATTTGTAGGTACTGTACAAATATGTACCCTTAAGGCAGGTGTGTCAAACCCCAGATCCTGCAGGGCCGCTGCCCTGCACAGTTTAGTTCCAACTCTGCTTTAACACACTTACCTGCAGGTTTCAAACAAGCCTAAAGGACTCAATTAGCTTGATCAAGTGTGTTTAATTAGAGTTGGAACTAAACTGTGCAGAGCTGCGGCCCTCCGGGAACTGAGTTTGACACCTGTGCCTTAAGGTATCAATATGGATCCTTTAGGTACAAATGTGTACCTTTAGAAACGGCACTACCTGCTTTATTTCTTTCTGTTTTGAAATTGTGTGTAATATCTATTTTGTCATCACACAGGCACAACACCTTTCACAACTATCAGCCCAAATGGCACTGCTTTTAAAAGTAAGTTTACTTCATATACAACTGTTAACAAGCACTTGTTTCTTTTTAACAAACCATTCGTTTATCTACATTCGAATATAAATATTACATTATTTAAATCATTGTTTCACATCTACTATTTGAATTTGCATGAACTAAACACACGGTAAACCAGGGGTCACCAACCCTGTTCCTGGAGATCTGCCTTCCTGCAGAGTTCAGCTCCAACCCTAATCAAACACACCTGAAACAATTAATTAGAACCTAAAGCAGCACTTGATAATTACAGACAGGTGTGTTTGGTCCGGGTAGTAACTGAAATCTGCAGGAATGTAGCTCTCTGGGAACAGGGTTGGTGACCACTGCAGTAATCAAACCACATTATTAAAATAATGACATTAGCCAGGCTTCCATCTAAATTGTGAAGCAAATGTTTTGACGTTTTTATTTTGCCAAAAAAAAAAAAGAAAAATCCCAAATGTGAATTAGGTGCATTTCCATCAATTATTGGTAAGGTAGACAAAGGCAGCATATTAGACAGTTGATTAGTCAGGTGGGTGTAATGTTCACTACATCAAAGTTTATACAGCTAAATGCTTTTTCATCTCATATTATTTGCATTAATAATTTTTAACACATTAACAGAAAACCACCTCAAGCTAGTGTTAAAACTTATTTGTTAATTAAGGGATTTTAATTAGAATTTGGCATTTCTATGACTGGCTTCTCAAAGCGTGCATTAACACAGGGTGATTGAACCCTACCTAGTAAGCCACAAGTATCTCTTTCTCTCTCTAAAAAAAATTCTCTAAGGGATTTTTACTTGTTGAACCAGATGAGATCGGAGAGCATTTGCACCAATAGCATAAATGTTAAGTGTGTCAAAGTACAGCACTGAAGTGCTTGTGGTGACCTGAGTTTGATTCCCAGCTTGAGGTCCTTTGCCGATCCTTCCCCTTTCTCTCTGCTCCCAATGCTTTCCTGTCTTTATTTTAAAAAAGGTGAGAAAGACCCTAAATACTAATAATAATTTAAAAAGATTTCAGAGAGCACTGACCTGAGCCCTACCACAGAAGTTCATTTCCACGATGGACGTCCAGCGTTCTCCAGCCTCCGGCGCCTAGACTGCAGCTCTGCACAAGACAGTTGGCCATAGAAGAAATGGTCATGCCCAACTTAGCCTGGTTTCTCTCAAGGTTTTTTAATCCTTCACTTTCGGCAATTGGTGAAGTTTTTTTCCTCGCCACTGTCGTCACTGGGTTGCATGGTTCGGGACTTGTGGAGCTGCGCATCGATGGATTTGCTTTTCAGTGTTTGAACTCTCAGCAGTGAATATTAAACCACACTGATCTGAACTAAACTGAACTTCAACACTGAAAACTGGACTGACACAGTTTCAGTTTACTATAATATTCTATGTGAAGCTGCTTTGACACAATCTACATTGTAAAAGGGCTATAGAAATAAAGATGAATTGAATTTTGTGGCTCACAGAATAAAACCGTTTCACAAAAAGTAACTTAACAGGAAAGCATTGGGAGAAGAGAGATACGGGAAGGGGCAAAAACAAATATATATTCTGCCTAGTGATCAAAAACTTGAACAAACCCTTGAACAAAATACAAAACAACATTACTCTTAACCTGAGTATTATTAGTTATTGCAATGAAACAGTATTATAGCTGTTCTGTTTTGATGAAGCTAATTGAGAACCATGCTCTCTACTAAATCACTTAGGAACAACATTTTTAACAACAATCAGTTCAACCTACACAGCTCAGGATGGAAGTAAGCAAGTTCACATAAAACACAAAAGTAAAGCACAAATACCTTACATGTCATGTGAGTCTACAGATTTTGAAACCATACCACTTATTTTGATCACATACAGGTATAACATCTTCTACAGCAGTCACCCCAAACTTTACTGCAACTGAAAGTAAGAAAATTCAGCACTGTAGTGCAATCTGATCTGTAAAGTTGCATTAAAAGAACAACATTTTGGTGTTGAATTATGTACAATGGAGGGCTTTTTACAGTATGCTTAACTCTATATAGGTTATAATATTCCTAATCTGAGTAAGAGAACACTTCACATGAAAAAATTTTTATAACCAGGGTTATGAAAGCCCTGCTATGAAGCTGGTTACACTGAGAAGTACATATTCTAGGAAAAACAAGTATTTTTTGCATTACATAATTCAGTTTTGCCAACAATGATTACATTACAATGATTTTTTTCAGTTTACTGGGGTTGAGAATGTCCCATGGTTAAAGGGTTATTTCACTCAAAAAATAAAAAATCTGTTATTAATTACACACCCTCATGACATTCTAATCTGAGACATTCATTCATCTTTGGAATACAAATAAAGATATTTGAAATTCTAGAATGCCCTTATCCTTCATAGACTGTTCCAGAGACTGTAATAAAAGTCTAGATACATAACAAAAACATTGTCAAAACATTTCATGTGACTTCACTGATTCAACTGTATGCTGTACACAATTTTTTTTTACACACTTTGCTCACCTTATTAATAACAGAATTTTCATTTTTGGGTGAACTAACTTTTTATTTCAAGTGTGAAAAGCCCTACATTATTTACATTCAATTCAATGAGCAATTAATCCTTCCTTTGTTTACATAAAAAAAAAAAAAGAAATAACTGAAAATATTTTGATTTGCAGATCAGTCGTTTGTAGATTCATTGACAACTTCATCCTCACCTAAAGAATCATTCTGTAAGTTTGGCTCTTATAAGAGCAGAGCAGCTTCATTTGTAGTTTGTGACATATCGCTTTCAACACTCACTGCTTTTCATGTCTTTCAACACTCAGTGTCCGCTTTCTTATAGGTAAAAGAATAGACTGTTCCACTCTAGTCTTTTCCTGTGCTAAGTGACATTCCTCCTTCCTCATCTTTATATGTTGCCTATGAAAGTGTCATCTGCATCTACCTTTTTCTACATGTTACTTTTGCATTTCAAATTATGTGTTGCACTTCTGGTTTGGGGAGCTTAAATTCATAAGAACAGAAACAAAGCATATTAAATAATAAGGTTGTCCTACAAATAATCTAAATCTGTTGTATAAACTGAGCGAGAGGTACATGACGTTTGTTATTTTAACACACCGTAAGTATCACTAGTATATCTGTGGTATACTTGCCGTTTATATATATATATATATATATTAGCCCCCCTGAATTATTAGCCCCTGTTTATTTTTTTCCCTAATTTCTGTTTAACGGTGAAAAGATTTTTTCAACACATTTCTAAGCATAATAGTTTTAATAACTCATTTCTAATAACTGATTTATTTTATCTTTGCCATGATGACAGTAAATAATTTTTTACTAGATATTTTTCAAGACACTTCTATACAGCTTAAAGTGACATTTAAAGGCTTAACTAAGTTAATTAGGTTAACTAGGAAGGTTAGGATAATTAGGCAAGTTATTGTATAAAGATGGTTTGTTCTCTAGACTATCGAAAAATCTTAAAGGGGCTAATAATTTTGTCCCTAAAATGGTTTTTAAAAAATTAAAAACTGCTTTTATTCTAGCCAAATAAAACAAATAAGACTTTCTCCAGAAGAAAAAATATTATCAGACATGCTGTGAAAATTTCCTTGCTCTGTTAAACATAATTTGGGAAATATTTAAAAAAAGAAAAAAAATTCAAAGGGGGGCTAATAATTCTGACTTCAACTGTGTGTGTGTGTGTGTGTATATATATATATAGCTCTTTTGAGATCACTTTGCTTCAGCATTTCCTACAGTATAGTACTATTCAATACGTCCTTGATAGTTTGTTTAGATTTATTGGGGTAAATCATGGTTTTTAGCATCATATTTAGCATAAAGCAAACACATAGGTGCACCTAATAAAGTGACGACTATAGCCTCTTTCACACAGTAATACCGGTATAGTGCTGTAAAATTACTGGAACACCATTAACAGTAAATTCTAAAATGTGCTGTTCACACACAGCGCAATTCTGCAATTTATGGGTAATGTTCCAGCTAGTCATTATGGAAAATTGCCAGAATAAATTCTTCAGTATTTTAAAAAAAGGGGCCTTTTACACATGCAAAGTCTAAAGCGCATGTCGCAAAAGCATTAAGGACGTGTGCGAATCCACTTTTGCTATTTTTGCACTTTTGCGACCAAAAAATACAGTCTGCACCACGGCGCAAGGTCTAACAGGTTTGTGCTTAATCTCTTAATTAGTTATGGGTGTGTTTTGAGCATAACGTGCCTTTAACCAATCAGAGTCTCATCTCCCATTCCCTTTAAGAGTCAGTTGCATCGCATCATGGGGCGTTTGCTATGTACATGGCGGACTTTGTAAGTGGAAAAACTAAATGCTTCACTAGGAAGGAAACAGTTAAACAGACCATCTGCAGTGCGAGGATAAAGAATAAGCCTCTTCCATTCAGCCTCTTTACTTTTTCTTTATTTTACTTTTACTCTGTAGTTCTTTACTTTCATGGATAAACAAAGGATGTTGTACTCACTCCACGAAAGACATCCATTAGCCTACATAATTAATTTGGTTTGTTAAGTGCAAAGATTTGTTTCAAAACTATTTCTAAATTCAGTTCTAATTTCCAGCAAAGGAATGAATGAAAAATAATAATGAAGTGTGGAGTTATATCCAAACACGCGTCCTATTCTTATGCCCCATACAGTGATGCATACGTCTCCAAAACCAGACAGATGGACAAATCTAAACTTGTTTTTATTAAAGCAAATATAAATATGCATATAATAAATAATACTGCTAATAATAATAACATTATAATACAAATGCAAATTGTCATGAATAAACTGAAAAAAGCCCCTACTCCCCAACATGAAAGAGGCATGTAGGCAGTGTTTTTTTTTTTTTTTTTTTTTTTGTAATTTTTGTAATTGTAATTTTAATCCTTTATTTTTTTCATATGTAAAGATAATTGTGTATTGCTGTACATCCTGTGTCTGGACTTTAGACCAGCTTCTAGTTGGTCAATGGCACAGTCCTTCAAAAACTGTTCTTCAAAATAGCAACGTGCCAATAATGCGCCTTAAAGTCCACAAAGTGGCGCAAATGGATTTGCTTTTAAACAACGTTGTGCAAAATGTAAAAATTAGGGTTGCGCTGGTCTGAAAATAGCAAGAAATTGCGTCAATCGAGTCTTGCGTCTTATTGCACCGGGTGTATGATAAGGCCCCTTTTCATTACTGCAAAATACCAGTAATTTTCCAGAAAGGTGTGTATGTATGAAAGGGGCTATTGACACTAACTGCTTTGCAATAATTATCAATTTTAAACTTCATTATTATCAATAATAGAAATAAATAATACAATTTAACACACCACTTCTTTTATATTTTCTCGTGAATACCTGTATAATATTGTTTAATACGCTGATGCTAACCTCAGTTTCTAATGTTTGTGTATGGCTTTTGCATTACAGATGAGAAAGTAGTGGCTGAAAATCAGAATCTCCAGAGTAAGTTTGATAGCAGTTGGGCTTTCTGAGCAGTCATTTTGCCTAGCCATTCTTCTTCCTCTTCCTATGAATCTCTTTGTAAACCAGCATATTTCTTTTGTGTTTTCAAGCTACCATTAAAACAAGCTATGCACTCCTTGCTGTCTCTCTACTACTCAATATCATTCTACTCCTGTTACATTTGTGGAATTGCAAGGTAAACTAGACAAAATCATTAATGTGGCCTCTAATATTGTATAACATTGTAATATTTGGACTTTGTATAATTTTTAAATTATATTTTTTTACAGAGAAGATGTTCTCAAGAGGTGAGGCTATTAAGCCACAACACTAAAAATTATGTTTTTCAGTTATGAGGAGCATATTTCCAGTATATACACTCACTGAAAATTATATTATGCAATTAAGGAAAGTGATTTTTTTACAGACAGCTGCAGGAAATGAGATGAGTCCCTTGCATTCACAATTAGAAAACACATCTCAGGTACTGTCAACCTTTAGCTTTTTCAAAAAGTGTTAAAACATTAGTTTAATTGCATTTAATAAAACATTAGACAATTATTTTGTTTTGTTGTTTACAGTGATGGTTCCCTGCCGCCTTCCAGTCGATCATCATAAAAAAAAACCTGCATGGTATTGTACTCTTTAAATCGGCGGCTGACATAATCCTCCAAGTGCAGCTTATTATATCAATATGCTCAAGTGCGTAAACACAGCTTCTGTACATTTCCAACTATGAGTGCCCCTCTGTGAGTGTCCCTCTATAACTGTTATAATCTTTTGTCTGTTAAGCACCTCTATTCATGTTTTTTGATGTCGCCTGCACTGTGATGATCATGTTAGTTATCAGATATGGATTAAAAAGGACCCTTCAGCACTCAGGAGTGACTGCAAGCTAAAGACAGTTGTTTAGGAAAGGAGACGGAAAACTATTTACAGCTAAAGTACTCTACAATTATTGTTTTAAAAGCAGTTAAGTTTTGTATTATTGTTTAATGTACTTAGTCTTGCTGTTTTTATATTTTGTTGTGTTTTTGTACATAGCCTTTGTGTGCTTTATTCTGGGTATCTCAGATTGCTTATTAATTTTTTATATTGATGCATTTGTGTAAATGTGAGTTTTTCTGTTTACTTGCGTACTTGTTTGTATAAAATTAAAAATACTATTATGTGTATCTTAAACCCCATAAAATTGCACAAACAGTTCTCATTAAAAACCGAATAGCATTTTATTGCGTCTTCATTACTCAGGTGGGGTTTTGTTAAGTTTATTTATAAACTAATTTCGAGAGGATCACGTGCTTTTAATTGCTTCAATCAACTTTCAATCAACTTTTATTTATATAGCACTTTAAAACAACCACGGTTGACCAAAGTGCTTTACACAAGTAAAAGCAAATTATACAACCCAACAGAAAAGTAGACTATGCAATAACAAAATATATACAGTATATATATATATATATATATATATATATATATATATATATATATATATATATATATATATATACACACACACACACACACACACATACATATATATATATATATATATATATATATATATATATATATATATATATATATATATATATATACACATATATATACACATATATATATATACATATACATACATATATATATACACACATCCATAAAATCCAACCAACATTAAAACATAAAGTGTCAGTGCTGTGCATTAAAAGCCAATTTAAACAAGTGGGTCTTAAGCTTGGCTTTAAAAAGAGGCAGGTCAGTGATCGTGCGAAGCTCAATAGGAAGGGTATTCCAGAGTTTAGGACCTGCCACTGCAAAAGAGCGATCACCCCACTGCTTATATCTTGACCGCGGGACTTCAAGCAGAAGTTGGTCAGCAGATCGCAGAGCTCTGCTGGGTTTGTGTGTGTGCAAAATCTCACATAAATAAATAGGAGCAAGGCCATTGACGGCATTAAAAACAAACATCAAAAGTTTAAAATCAATCCGGAACTTAACAGGGAGCCAGTGGAGGGAGTAGAGAATTGGTGTAATATGCTCACTCTTCCTACTGTTAGTCAGCATGCGAGCAGCAGCATTTTGCACAAGCTGAAAGCGATGAAGACATGACTGATTAACTCCAACATAAAGTGCATTGCAGTAGTCCAAACGCGAACTAACAAAAGCATGAATGGCTTTCTCAAGATCAGCCTTGCTCAGGAAGGGCTTGACTTTAGAGAGAAGGCGAAGCTGAAAAAAGCTTGAAAAAATTGCTTGCAGCCGGTCCCGCATTATTGAATTTATGATTCACCAATCAGACGATTCCTAAGCCACTTTAACTACCTTAAGTTCCATATAACAGCCATCTTTGCTTTGAAGAATGCCTTCCACCCCTACTCCTCCTCCTTTCCTAGATGGGTGACACGGTGGCCCAGTGGTTAGCACTTTTGCCTCACAGCAAGAATGTCACTGGTTCTAGTCCTTACCAAGCTAGCTGACGTTTCTTTTTGTTTATAATTTATTTAACATTTTTCTATTTTACAAACATATCAAACAACCTTATAGAAACAATAATAGAAAAAAATATATAAATACAAATAATAATAATAAAAATAATAATCCTAACCCTAATAAGGGGCAGATGTCTACATTTATGCAATAATCTCAATGTTACAATTTGAGTAATGAAAGATAACAAACTGATGTATTATTATTGTCAAGGGCTAACAGAGGTGATCAGTCTAGATCCAGCTGCAGAGTTTTAACAGAAGAAGAAAGGGCATTCCAAATTTTGACAAATGTTCTGTTATGTCTTTGAAGGGAGTATCTAATCTTCTCTAGTTTTACAAAATACAAAACATCTTTCAGCCACCGTAGATGCGAGGGTGGCTGAGGGCTCTTCCAGTTTAATAAAATTACACGCTTAACAAGCAAAGTAAGAAAGGCCACAAAGTTTAAAAGGTAAGTGGGTAATGTATAATTATCAGGCATCACACCAAACAGACCAAAAATGGGTAATTATGCTATATCTATAGAAGAAATGGCTAAAAGAGAGTGAAATACTGAGCCGCCAGCTGACGTTTCTGTGCGGAGTTTACACGTTCTCCCCATGCTCATGTGGGTTTCCTCCCACCATCCAAAAACATGCAACTTTAGTTAATTGACTAACCCAAATCGGCAACATAGACATGCTCCTAGTAAGTAGTTATCTCTTAAGAGCAATCACTATCTGTTCATTATCTACAGCTGGGGAGTTCTCGAAATCTACCTGAGCTCAAACTCCCGTCTCGCCTTGCAAACGGGAGGGAGCCCCGGGCTCGAGAATCTTATGAGCTCAGGGCTCTCTCAGCATGCCAAACAAGCTTTATATTCAATCATCAGCTAAGTGTGAACTTGAAAGAGGATATTATTAATGCTCATATTCATGCTCCACATGCTTCACAAAGCAGCACATTTAATAATAATAATAATACTTGTAGGGAAATTTTACAGTTTTAACCCAAAAAATTACCAGTCTGTCAGATGAAGAAGAGCTGGAGTCAGAGATTCAATTAAAAAGAAAGTTTACTGAAGATAGTTTGTGGTTTCATCAGCAGAAGCTTCAACAAAAGCTTCAACACTCGCAAATAAGTCCGTAGGCTGCTCTGCTTACAATCTCAAAACATCAACAATTATACTCTCACATAATGTCATTAACTGCGTCATACTGTACATATAGGTGTTTTAATCTGATTGGTTAAAACACAGATGGACTAAGAAAATTTCCATGTGGGTGTGTGCATACAATTCTGAACGATATCTCACTTCAGAGCTGACCCCAGACCTGTGAAATGATCCAGAAATGAGTAGAAAACACACACACACACACACACACACACAAACAAAGTACAATCTCTTTCTTACCCAGGGCTTAGTGTACTCTCAGCAGTCTTATCAAAACTGGTTAAAAGATGGTGCAATCTACATCCAAACTGGCAGCTTATATACAAAGGAATTAACTTAAAAAGATTTACCCCTGGTTTCACAAACAAGGTTTAAGGCTAGTCATGGATTAAATTGCATGTTTGAGCTGTCTCAACTGAAAATAACTTGCAGTGAGATGTTTTAAAATATGTCAGTGTCATTTTTTGTCTACAGGTGCACACTAGTAATGTATTTTTCTAAGGCTGTTTTTAAAATGTGCCTTAAATAGCCTAATTTAACTAAGGTCTAGTCCTGGCTTAAGCTAAGCCCTGTTTGTGAAACTGGGCCTTAAAATGGTAAATAATTCAGGAAACAGTTGTTTCCAATTCTTCAAGAGTCCAGGTCCACTCAAGAGGTCTCCTTGACCTCTGACCTGGCTGGGTAGATCCTGAGGAAACAAATCATTTGGCATACAGAACAAGCAATGACACGCATATCATTCCAGTTTTACACTGCAGTGGGATGACATTGAGGTATAGTCTAGGCCCTTAAACATTCAACTTTATTAATAATCATAAATACATAAGAATTTATACACATTACTCCATTCTAGAGCAGATATCCATTAGAAAACCATAATAATAATAATATCATCCATCAGATTTATCGTGTATGTACTGTATATAAAGTCTTATTTATTTTATTTTGGCTAGAATAAAAGCAGTTTTATTACAAAAAAACAAACATTTTAAGGTCAAAATTATTAGCCCCTTTAAGCATTTTTTGATAGTCTACAGAACAAACCATCATTATACAATACCTTGCCTAATTATCCTAACTTGCCTAGTTAACCTAATTAAGCTAGTAAAGCCTTTAAATGTCACTTTAAGCTGTATAGAAGTGTCTTGAAAAATATCTAGTCAGATATTATTTACTCTCATTATGACAAAGATAAAATAAATCAGTTATTAGAATAATTAGATATGGAGACAAAGTGGCGCAGTAGGTAGTGCTGTCGCCTCACAGCAAGAAGGTTGCTGGTTTGAGCCTCGGCTGGGTCAGTTGGCATTTCTGTGTGGAGTTTGCATGTTCTCCCCACGTTCGCGTGGGTATTTTCTCCGGGTGCTCCGGTTTCCCCCACAGTCCAAAGACATGCGGTACAGGTGAATTGGGTAAGCTAAATTGTCCGCAGTGTATGAGTGTGAATAAGTGTGTATGGGTGTTTCCCAGTGCTGGGTTGCAGCTGGAAGGGCATCCGCTGGGTAAAACATGTGCTGGATAAGTTGGCGGTTCATTCCGCTGTGTGGCGACCCCGGATTAATAAAGGGACTAAGCCGAAAAGAAAATGAAAGAATGAATGAATAAATAATAAGATATTAAAACTATTAAGTTTAGAAATATGCTGAAAATACTCTTCTCTTTTAAACAGAAATTAGAAAACAATAAAATAGTATTAAAATGTAACAGGTGGGCTAATTAAACTGTGTGTGTGTGTGTGTGTGTGTGTGTGTGTGTGTGTGTGTGTGTGTGTGTGTGTGTGTGTGTGTGTGTGTGTGTGTGTGTGTGTACACACTCACCGGTCACCTTTTTAAGTACACCTGTCCTACTGTCCTAAGTTTCTAATCAGCCAATCACTGAATGGGGATGAAAGGGTATTTAAGTGACTTTGAATGTGGCATGGTTGTTGGTGCCAGACGGGCTGGTCAGTTTATTTCAGGAACTGCTGATCTACTGGGATTTTCGTGCACAACCATCTCTAGGGTTTACAGAGAATGGTCCAAAAGATCAGCGAATCAGCTACAGGAGCAGAAGACCACACCGAGTGCCACTCCTGTCAGCTAAGAACAGGAAACTGAGGCTACAATTTACGCAGGCTCACCAAAACTGGACAATAAAAGATTGGAAAAACGTTGCCTGTCTGAAGAGTCCTGATTTCTGCTGCGACATTCAGATGGTAGGGTCAGAATTTGCCGTCAACAACATGAAAGCCTGGATCCATCCTGCCTTGAATGAATGGTTCAGGTTGGTGGTGGTAGTGTAACGGTGTGGGGAATATTTTCTTGGCACACTTTGGGAACATTAGTACCAATAGGGTATATGCAGAAGTATGTAGAAGGACTGTAATTTGTCATTAACCTGGGATAATCGCTTCCGGTGAACTGTATGCCATTACAAAATCAGCGCGTTTAGGTCTGTTTTCTTTAAAAATCAGCGATCTCCTCTGGTGATATCCGATATTAAGTGGGTCTCAGATTGTACATGATGCACTGCATTAAATTACATTTTTCGCCACCATGTCTTTAAAATATGAACATTTATTTTACCCCAGTATTTTCAATGGAGCTTCTGCGCTTGTCTACCGATCCTGACGGGCGCGTGGGAGTAAAAGGCTTTTTGTCTCGTTTTACATTTTACTAAATGAAAGCCAAAGTCTATTTAACTGATTGTATTTTAATTACATTACAACATCGATGCTGTAAAAGAAACCGTATAAAATGGAAAAAGTCACATTAACCGTTCACCAGAGGTTTATCAGTATGGGAAGAAACACTAGCGCTGCATATACCTATTGACCCCCGTGTCAATGCCACAGCCTACCTGAATATTGTTGCTGACCATATCCAACCCTTTATGACCACAGTGTACCCATCTCCTGATGGCTACTTCCAGCAGGATAACGCGCCATGTCATAAAGAGCGAATCATCTGAGACTGGTTTCATTGCACTCAAATGGCCTCCACAGTCCCCAGACTCAATCCAATAGAGCACCTTTGGGATGTGGTGGAATGGGAGATTCGCATCATGAATGTGCAGCCGACAAATCTGCAGCAACTGCGTGATGCTATCATGTCAATATGGACAAAATTCTCTGAGGAATATTTCCAGCACCTTGTTGAATTTATGCCATGAAGGATTAAGGCAGTTCTGAAGGCAAAAAGGGGTTCAACCTGGTACTAGTAAGGTGTACCTAATAAAGTGGCCAGTGAGTGTGTGTGTGTATACATTTTTAGAAAATATCTTATTAAGTGTTAACTTGTTAAGAACTTGTTTAACCTGAATTAATCCCTAGTAAAATAATGAATCTGAGAGCACTGTCAATATTACTTTTTATAGAAAAAATAAATACTTTCTCTTTTACTTTCTCGTTTGAAGAATGACTTTTATTTTGACACAGCTAAAAGAAAGCCACATGAAACGTCACGCTGAACCGGAACAGTGAAAACATTTCATTTTACTGCATGTCTGAGGCACTCAGTGAGTATATCATGTCGTAAACACGATGTGTGATTTTTAAACCTTCGTGCTCTACAGTAACGTTACGTCCTAAACATAACATTTGAGTCTCCACTCTCCCTGACAACCTGGTTAGTTATTTAATAGTTTTATAATGCATACTAGAGGTAAAGTTGGTTTTATATTCGCTTATTCGGACTTTCTCCTTAATAATATACATTCAGAAAAGTATTATCTGCAAATTCCAAGTAGGGAAATCATATTAGCAGCCATTGATCAACGCACAAGTAGTTCACAGTAGTACTAATGTTGTTTTGAAGTCATACTCGCATGAGCTTTCAGACCGAATATTTAGTACAATATAGAGACACAAGTGTCACACGTTGTCACTGTTCAAAAATGAATGAATGTGCGAACATAACCAACTTTACCTCAATGATAATTTGTCGTGTTCGTCCATGTGTGTAGTCATGGACACGGACGCGTCTCTCCTCCTCGGTGTTGAACACGAGCAGAAACAACAAGAAGAGCTTTACCAACAACTGCTGCTTCAGGTAAATCAGCTCAGACGTTTAATTAGTTCTGTCATGTGCTTCTAGCACTTCTCTGATTATTATTATGATAAGGCTGGAGTCCAAGTTCAGCTGTTTAACTTAACATGCAGTAGAAATTCTGTTTAAAAGGACTCGAAAATTAAAACGCTGTTTTCATTTACTCCACTATCTGTTACAACCCTACATGACTGAAGTGGAGTGACGGAGTGGCCTGTCCCAATCTGTCTTCACGTAAACACTTCTGCTTAACACTTATGTGCTGATGGGGATGTTTTCATCCACTCTGGGGTGATTTTGAGGCTTAATTTGCCCAAACATTGTTTTTGCGTTTCGGATAGCGGAATGATTTTTGGTGACAAATCTTATTTTGACACATATTTTGGAAAAATGCTTTGGAATTTTAAAAAAAAATAACCATACACTCTCTTCAAATTTACTACCCTTTTGTTATGTTAGGAATGAAAACATCCACTGTATTAAACTGCTGTAAAAATGCATCTGATAAATATTTTCTTCAATTTTTTTGTATAAATCTGTTAATCAACCTCAGTCTTGATAAAAACTACTAAATTGTTTAGACAATTACACAATTTTGACTCTTTAATTGCCAAATTTATAAATTATGTCACTGATTTGCTGAAAAAAAACAACAACACAATTACCTTCAGTATAAAAAGTAGTTGTGGACTGGATTTTTAAAGTCTTTTAAAAAAAATTTTTAGTCTTGGACATGTGAAAGATTAGTAACAGCCTTTGATGCATTGTTAGTTTTTGTGCAGCATAAGATTTTCATTTTTTTCTCCCTAATTTACCCATGGTGTCTCTTTTTGCCCCATTGACTTCCATTATAACCACATTTTTTGATTGCAAAGCCATGACACCATATATATATATATATCATGCATTTTGGATTGTTGGTGGTTTTCCCTGTTGGGAAGAGGTAAAATTTGTCATTTTTACTGTTGATCATCATTTGGCACCATTAATCTTTTAGATAGACCTGTGCAAACAGCTTAGTTTTGGGATTTATTTTGAAGTTATATGGAGTATTTCAGCAAATGGGCTATATGCACATGGACTTTTAATTTTTAGCCAGGCAGCCCAAGGGTTTCCGGTGAACTGTCTTTCCATTACAAAATTGTCACGTTTAAGATATGATTTCTTTAAAAATCAGCGATCTTTACTGCCTGTTAGATATACGATATAAAGTGGGTCTCAGATCGAACAAGAAGCACTGCATTAATATCCATAAAATATGACAGTTTATTTTACCCCAGTATTTTAAATGAAATTACTGCGCTTGCCTGTTGCTACTGACGGGTGCTAGTGGTAACAATGGTCTTTCACCTCGTTTTACGCTTGAACAACTAAATCAACGTTTAAGTCTATTTAACGGAATGTATTTTAATTACATTACAACATTGATGCTGTAAAAAAACAACCTTGTGAAATTGAAAATAGTCACATTAAGCGTTCACCAGATGTTTATTGTTGGCTTTAAAACTCTAGCTGTGCATAGAGCCCATTAAAGTCGGTGTATTTGTGTCTGTGTGTGTGAGTGTGTGAGAGTGACCTTTGCACACTTACCTTAATGTGTCTGATAAAATCTAAATTAAAAATTTGCTCAAATTTTTTTTAGTTCATCCAGATTCCAGACAATCTAAATTAGGCTTTAAAGCCTGTTTGTTATCACACTTCAAGGGGATATAAAATTGCATATTATTGGCATATAGATGAAAAGAGACACCATAGTTATTAAAAATAGATCCTAGGGGAAGCATATGCATTGAAAACAGTATCGGACCAAGAATTGAGCCTTGCGTTCCACCAGATTTAACAGATATTTTGGATGAAGATTGGTTTCCAATACTAACAACATAGATACTATTAGTGAGATACCAACTCATAGTATAAGTATATCAACTTTAAGTATATTATGATCAACTTACTTAAAGGCAGAACCAAAAACCATAGACTGCCCAGTATCAGTAGTTAACTGTTACAACCGGCTCAAAATTGTAACATAAGAGAGACAATGCGGTCCAGGTACATCGAAAGAAAAAATAATTTATTCACAAAAGCAGAATTAACAAAAATTAAAAGCAATCATAGTCGGTATAAATGGAAGTCAGTAGTGAAAAGTGTGTGCATGGTAGTGAACAGAGCTCATAATCCAAAACAAACTAAAATAATCAAAACGCCAGGCAGGGAGGTCCAGCTAATCGAGTTCCCTCTCACATCAAATGTTGGACTCTTTATAGGCACCACCTAATGGGTCTCAGGTGAGATGACCCACCCACAAATCATCAACCATCCAGGCTCTGCAAATCACAAAAAAGAACCAAAACAAACAGGTTAAACACAGGACCTAACAACTCTCCCTAAAAAGAAAAAAAATAACTCCACAAACAATAAATATATCCATCCATCCATACACACCTACACCATCTCTTTTCCTTTCTTCCCGGGTAAATTAAAAAAATAAATAAAATTCTTTGGGATACAAAAGTGTGTAATGAAAAGTTACAGTTTGGCATACCCTTGCCCCATCTCCCCTCCTCCAGCAATCCGGATCCTGAAAGCCTTTATGGAGAAAAAAGACATAACAAGACTACCAACAAACAAGAAACTCTCACTCACCCACTCAAAGAGTCACATCACACAGAATGAGCTTGAGACAAACAGTCCGAAAACACATTGTTCGTTCCCCTTATGTTTAATTTGTAAGTTATAGGGTTGTAAAAACAAAACCCACCGCATCAATGTCATTTAAAACTCTTAAAAGAGCTGACTCAGTACTGTGACAAGATTTAAAACCAGATTTTTCAGAGATTGAAATTATTGTCAAATAAGACTGAAGTTGACTTAAAACTACTTACTTTAAATCTTTTGATTGATAAGTAAAGTTTAGGCAACCCAGTGGCGCAGTAGGTAGTGCTGTTGCCTCACAGCAAGAACGTCGCTGGGTCGCAGGTTCGAACCTCGGCTGGGCTGGGTCAGTTGGCGTTTCTGTGTGGAGTTTGCATGTTCTCCCTGGGTTCGCGTGGGTTTCCTCCGGGTGCTCCGGTTTCCCCCACAGTCCAAAGACATGCAGTACAGGTGAATTGGGTAGGCTAAATTGTCCATAGTGTATGAGTGTGAATGTGTGTGTGGAAGTTCCCAGAGATGGGTTGCGGCTGGAAGGGCATCCGCTGCGTAAAATCGTGCTGGATAAGTTGGCGGTTCATTCCGCTGTGGCGACCCCGCAAGGGACAAAGCCGACAAGAAAATGAATGAATGAATGAAGTAAAGTTTAAAACTAGCCAGTAATGTGGGGTCAAAACTTGCTTTTTTAAGGAGAGGCAGTGCAGTGGCATTTTTAAAATCGCTAGGTACAGTGCCATTAGAAATTTATATGCCAAGTTTGCCAACAGAATGACAAATCATATCATTAAAATGATTAGCAAAGTCCACACAGTGATGCTTCAGGGAACATTTAATCTTAAAGTAGCAGTCTCAATCACTGCAAAGATGAGAATAAAATATTATTTATGTGTCCAACCTCACAGACCATGGGAAAATTGCAGAGCGACAGTCCCCCTTCCAAAGTCATCCGTCCACAGCCTGGTGAGTTAAAAAAAAATCTTTTGAGACTTTATCTTTTATACCCACATGAATTTATGCTCTATTTCCAGGTATGTGCGTGAAGACCTCCTCCGTGTCAGACAAAAAGAAGGTCTTTCTGAACATCTGCCAGTCACAGACAGTACCGCCACCTCCTCACTTGACCCAGGAAGCACTGGTGGAACTACTGGAGTCAGAGGACCCGACGAGTTACAGAGTGCCCATGAGCCTCGGTGAACCACACACAGAAGTTGACAACAGTAGGCGGGTTTCCTTTACAAGCTAGCACAAAACTTTATTTGCCAAATGTCAATAAAAACATTTCAAAGCTTACACATTAGCTCCTAGTTTTATGAGACTAAACCTTCAAATTCTAAAAGTCTTGGCAACAGATATAAGCAGTTTAGTTATATTAGAGCCAATGCACTAGCCACCATTTTTAATAGAACTGGGCATGCATCATGTGTGTCAAACAAGCATTAATGGCACGGAAAGCCCTCTGTAGTTCAGAGCAGTCATGAATGCGTTTTTTCTGGGAAGTTGTAGTGCATGATTTCAAAGTGGACCTGTAGAATTGGGGGAAAACAACTATTTCCCTTGCAGTTCTGTGTAATATTTCTGTGTTTTAATTGAAAAAAATACTTCATGCGAATGTAAAATATTTCATAAATGGTCCCGTTTACAAAAGGGACGCATTTCCATTTCATTTTGTCTATTCAGTTTACACCACGGGTGTCCAAACTTGGTCCTGGAGGGCCTTTGTCCTGCATATTTTAGTTCCAACCCCAATTAAACACACCTGAACCAGGTAATCAAGCTCTTTCTAGGTATACTAGAAACTTCCAAGAAGGTGTATTGAAGGAAGTTGGAGCTAAACTATGCAGGACACTGGCCCTCCAGGACTGAGTTTAGACACCCCCGGTTTACAAAGTTTGAATGCATCTAATGAGATTATATTTTTTAATTCACTCTTTTTTCCTTTTATCAGTGTCTCTCGTATCCATTCCAAAGTCTGTTGTTTGAAGTGTGATCAGGCTGATACAAATGACCAAAACCAGAACTTGTGCTGATGGACTTATGTGACTGTAAAGTAGATTAGCAATCGAAATATTTCTTTTTGCCAGGCTCACAAGGCTGTACTGTGTATGATGTGGTGATCAATGATGAATTCTTCCAGAAATGTCAGGTGTGTGTTTTGGATGTAAATCTACAATAAGTGACCTCAGGGTTAGGAATCTGCATTTATGGCCATCTCTGTTTTGGCTTGTACCCAACAGACAGATACCCTCTTCCAGCAGTTTCTTATTGCGGTTTCTTTGGAGGGCTTGGAAAACAAATACAGCCTGGAGTTAAGCAGAGGTCAGAGAAAATTTACAATCTCTGCATGTGCCTTCTTCTAATTTCATGTCTGTAAATTTTTTTTGTTGTTTTTATCAATGTAGATATAAAGATTTTGAAAAACAGGAAGTTCATGGGATGCATAACAGAACAAAACATACGTACCAAGAGCAAGCCAATTATCCAGGAAATTGACTCAAAGTAAGTTCTTTGTATCTTCAGGGAAACAGGGGGAATGGTGATGAAACGTGTTGTGAGATCAACTCTAATAATGGTACTTCTCGTTCTAAATTTAATTATTACACTGTAAAATGTAATAAGTTGACCTTGCTTAGAAAAATTGAGGAAACCGATTGCCTTCTAAGTAGTGTATTAATTATAAGTGCGCATAACTTTTGTATTTACAACTTCTTAATAAAGTAAATTTCAGTACCGTTGACTCAAAATAATGTATTAGTGTTTACTTCTCATTAATGTTCACATTACTAGGAAAATATTAGGAAACTGATTGCCTTAAAATTATCAAGTAAGCTGAACTAAAACAATTAAGTAAAGACAAAAACTAATATCTTTTTTCTTACTCACTCCCAGGGCTGTTTATATCGAAGTTGATATTTAACCGCACCATGTTGGTGTTTGGTAACATCTAATTTTTACGAGGTGGATCATTAGTCCAACGCTCAACCCCCTACCTGGAGGATGAGGACATACACACACATACACGACAGATAATTTAGCTTACCCAGTTTACCTACAGTATATCGCATGTCTTTGGACTGTGGGGAAAACCGGAGCACCCAGAGGAAACCCACGATAACACATGGAGAAATTTAAACTCCACACAAAAATGTCAAATGACCCAGCCGGGACACGAACCAGCAACCTTCTTGTTGTGAGGTGACAGCGCTACCCACTGTGCCACCGTGCCACCCTAAAAACCAATACCTACACTTCTAAAATATTTTATTGTATTATATAGCATCTGCGTACTGCAAAAAAGCAATGTAACACTTTATAACAAGTAATTTTCAACTAAGGTTTAATGTAGTAATAATAATAAATAATATTTATATTATTATATAAATATAGTTTTATTTAATATTATTATATAAATATTTTTATAATATAATCATATAAATGTTATTACATTTATTAGTATTAATATATTATAATATGTTAATATATTTATAAATTTTGAACATCAAAGAATTGAAAAGCTCTCAGATTTATTATGTGTATGTCTGATTATGCTCAAGTTTTAATTCTTCCACCTGTTTCCTCAGTTCCCTCATCACCATTCTCAAGTCAAGTTTTATATTATTATAAGTTAAGAATATACTTGAATCAATTTAGCTTAACAACTTGATGTGCTAACAAGTTGGGATTACTTGTTTAAATATTGTAAGGTGAACAAACATATTCATAATAATTTAACTGCACTTAATTTTATTAGTGAGAACAGCTATTACTTTTTACAGTGTACAGGTAAAACTGATGTCTTTGTTAACATAAACTGTAAGATGACTAAACATTTAATTAAATTTGTCATAATGTTTTTCTTAAATATAATGAACACTTTAGGGATTTTTTTATTTTATCTTTGAAAGAGTCTTTAGACTAAACCCTCTAGGTAGTCTAAACTAGAGGGTTTATATTGATATTTAAGTAAAGGACATTTTTTTTTCTTCCATGAAAAGCAGAAGTATCTGATGTTCACAAACACTCAAGAAAGCCTCTCTTCAGCTGTGACTCATGAAATTAATGTGTGTACAGTGTCCAGGATAATGCTGAAACAGTGGCATGCAATGAAATGAATGCATTCAGTCTTACATAGTCTAATATATTCTATATCACATAAGTGATGTGTAATTTTAGTTGCCTCTGATATAAGTTTAATATTAAAAGCAGATAAGTCTGCAAAAAATAAGCCATAGGTTCTGTTAGAAAGAGATTGTTTGAAAGACATGCGGCAATCACAAATGTTTTTTTTAGCTGTGAGTGTGCTCCACCACACTTTCCATTTGACTGGTCGGGAAAACAGCAATGATCCAAAGGAAATTACTTGGTAAAAATTCCACTGCAAAAGAAATTCTCTGCTTTACTCAATAAACATTGGATGAGGCGGTTTGCTCAAAGTATCTGCCAAGTTAAATGCTGGAAAAGAGCAAAAAAACACCACATAAAATCATCAGAAACAAGAAACAGCAACCATAAAACATCAGGTGGCAAATGCAGTTAATTAGTAATAATAGCTTCAAAGATCTGTTAAGGACTCTTTATTTAGATATACCCATTTTATTTGAAGTTTGTATTCACCCATCAGGACTTGTGAGAAGCATAGTTTTTATTTGAACTTGCTTCAACAATCTCCGACCACTTAGAAAGCACTGTTCAAACACTTAGAGTGATACATCAGTGTCATACAATTGGACAGCTTAATTCATTAATCATATTCACAAACTACCTGAAAAAGCTTCGGTACACCGTTAGCCTTTAGTTTATTTAAAATATTGGGCAATAACTTATAAGAGGGTACCATTGAGTGCACCATCTGTTCCACAGAGTGCTTTGTTCCAAATGAAGTGCTGATTAAATCCAATGATTCTGTCTGGGCCTGTTCATATCAGTGACATTTGATAGGAGTGATTGAGTTGTCTGTGTGTGCCGTCCATTGTGTTAATACGCCTCTGCGTCTCAATGCTCTTTCCTAAACCTGATCCTACTGTAGCTATAACTAGAATTGCTCTAATCATTTTGTTCTCTATGGACAGGGAATCTCACACTCTGCCTTCAGCGGCCAAACAGTAAGTTTATTTTCAGTTATATGAATTCATTTGTAAAATGTTTGGTTTGACCCTTTCAAATGCCTTTGCTGTCTCCTGTGTTTGAAAAATCCAACTGCAAAGATGTTGTTTTGCCCCAATTTTTAATGCTCAGAGTGATGAATCATTTATCATTGTGAGGTTGACCTGTGACTTTATTGTGCTTCTTTAACTCCAGTCCAGAGTTCACTTTATTGGTGGAGCCACCAAATGGAAAAGCAGAGCACCTGATCGCTGAGATCCTTCTTCCTGGAGTGGTGAGTAATCCGGTTTTTGGATCTATAAAAATGAAAGAGACTTTTTAATCTTTATTGTTTCCTTCTCACTAGTCATCTGCACGATCTCTTGTTCTGGATTTGGGAGAAGACAGACTAGTGCTGATGGCCCGACCGTCTCTTTTCCACTTGGATATTTTCTTCCCCATGCTTATTGACCAAGAAAACAGTGTTGCCCAATACAACACAAACACACAGGTGTTTCACTTTCTTTTTTGTGAATAAGAAGCTTTTTGCTCATATTTAAAGTGCTGTATTTTGAGGTTGTCTTTCTAAACCCTTTTGAATGACCACTTTTTCCTCATTTATATTTATGCTGGAGCAGAATATCTTATACAGCCTTTTTCTGTTTTTCTTTCAGACACTTACGGTGACCATGCCAGTTGTGTCTTTGTGAAAACTACTGCAAGTCTATGATTTCACAATAAACTGTTATTCTTTTATTCAGCTGTTAAGTTTCCGTTCTTACGCTCTACAGTACATTATTGATGGAATTATTAGACAATATCGCTCATTAAACCGTTATGTCAAGTTTGTTTGATCAATTTCTAGAAATCCATTCTGTGGTCTGGCCATAGATAACACTGTCTCTGCCAGTTGGAAAATGTGAAGCTAGTTGCCACATTGTCCGAGCCAAATGCACACACACGCATGCAAAAGGTTTGTAAAATAAAAAAGCAATGTAAATAAACCACATTCAGGGAAATTAAAAAATAAATAAAATGGGAAAAATAGACTTTTTTTTATTGTAGTGAAGTTTCACCATATAATTGAACAAAGCTGTGATAACCATTAAAGACCAGTTAATTCTCTATTAATGAATAAATTAACCAATTAAAAAGGTTAATAAATGCATTTGTTTATTTATTTTACAAAAAGACTTGTGTATAAATAGTTTTTAAGAAAAGAAAATGCCTCCTTTTGGGTGGAAAAGAATATTTGACTTATGTAAGTTGATAAATGATACTTGTACAAGTGTAATAGATGATATATTTTTACAGGTCTGTTATATCATCACCTTGTTAACAAAAAACTTTACCATAGTAATATTCCAACAGATCAATAATTGTGCAAGGTGAATACATTGTTTTCTCCATACTTACACTCACCGGCCATTTATTAGGTACACCTGTACAACCACTCGTTAAGGCAAATTTCTAATCAGCCAATCACATGGCAGCAATTCAATGCAGTTAGGCATGTAGACATGGTCAAGACGATCTGCTGCAGTTCAAACAGAGCATCAGAATGGGAAAGAAAGGTGATTTAAGTGACTTTGAACGTGGCATGGTTGTTGGTGCCAGACAGGCTGGTCTGAGTATTTCAGAAACTGCTGAACTACTGGGATTTTCACGCACAACCATCTCTAGGGTTTACAGAGAATGGTCCGAAAAAACGCGAAAATATCCAGTTAGCGGCAGTTCTGTAGGCACAAATGCCTTGTTGATGCCAGAGGTCAGAGGAGAATAGCCAGACTGGCTTGAGCTGATAGAAAGGCAACAGTAACTCAGATGACCACTCGTTACAACAGAAGTATGCAGAAGAGCATCTCTGAATGCACAACACGTCCATCCTTGAGGCCACACCAGGTGCCACTCCTGTCAGCTAAGAACAGGAAACAGGCTACAATTCGCACAGACTCACCAAAATTGGACAATAGAAGATTGGAAAAGCGTTGCCTGGTCTGAGTCTTGATTTCTGCTGTGACATTCAGATGGTAGGGTCAGAATTTGGCATCAACAACATGAAAGCATGGGTCTATCCTGCCTTGTATCAACAGTTCAGGCTGGTGGTGGTGGTGTAATGGTGTAGGGGATATTTTCTTGGCACACTTTGGGCTCATTAGTACCAATTGTGTCAATGCCACAGCCTACCTGAGTATTGTTGCTGACCATGTTCATCTCTTTATGACCACAGTGTATCTTCTGATGGCTACTTCCAGCAGGATTACGAAACCAGTCTGAGATGATTCCCGCTTTATGACATGACTGCAGCAAATCGTCTTGACCATGTCTACATGCCTAAACGCATTGAGTTTCTGCCATGTGATTGGCTGATCAGAAATTTATGTTAACGAGCAGTTGGACAGGTGTACCTAATAAAGTGGCGAGGTCCTGGGTGAATCATCTCAGACTGGTTTCTTGAACATGACAATGAGTTCACTGTACTCAAATGGCCTCCACAGTCCCCAGCCTCAATCCAATAGAGCATTTTTGGGATGTGGTGAAACAGAAGATTCACATCATGGATGTGCAGCCGAAAAATCTGCAGCAACTGCATGATGCTATCATGTCAGTATGGACCAAAATCTCTGAGGAATATTTCCAGTTGAATCTCTGCCATGAAGGATTAAGCCCGTTCTGAAAGCAAAAGGGGGTCCAACCCAGTACTACTAAGGTGTACCTAATAAAGTGGCCGGTGAGTGTACATATAACCGCTATTTTCCCCACCTGATCAGCTAACTGCATTGACTAGTCTTGATAAAATATAGACATTTAGAAGTAAAAACAATACTTCCCAGACATTTGTGTTCTATTCCTGACCAGTATCTATAAGAATGGGACGGGGAGCACATTCGATTACCTTAAAGACTTCTTACCCATTACCTTATTTTACATTGTGTCAAATAGAAAATATGTCTTCTGGGAAGAATTGTGTCTAAATCCCCTGCCCTATTTTTGTTCCCAACTGTCCCTTTGTTTTTTTCTATCTCTTTTTATATCCCTGTGTTTGTTGTGTGAGGTCATTCCCCATGTCTTCCCTAATCCTTTGTGGTGGTCATCTTTCTGTCCCAGGGTTCATTTCTAATCCATCCATGGTCCTGTGCCGTAGCTGCTAACACCCTCCATCTGTCCCTGTCCTCATATAAAAACAACCCATTGTCCCGCAATACAAAACTCTCCATAATTCACAGGGGCTCTCCTCTCATCCTTTGGGTGCCCACGTCTCGTCTTTTTACAGAGTGAGTTTATCCTACCGTCAGCAAAAGGTAAAAGTCATTTTGTTGCTTCTCCGATATCTGCATTCTTTTCAGTGTGGAGAACAGCACTTCTTATTTCTCAGTATAATTCAGCATGCATATTAGATTTGTCTGTTATCTCCAGTTCTTGTTCTTGCTAATAATGTTAGTTGTTATTCATCCAGTAATGTGTTTTGATTTCCTGAACCAGACTTTTCCTGTTTTTCTGTAATTAAATAGCTGAAGACAGAACCAAAACAGTGGTCAGAACTGCATAATTTTTCCTGACTTCTTCCAGTATGAGCCTATGCTAATTTAATTAGTTAATTAATTAATTTTTTAAAAAATAAGTTGTGTTCGGTTGACCAAATAGAGGCATGAAATCAATAACCTAGTCTCTAAACAATAAAGATTCACCTTAACTCATATATTCTCCTCTGCGTCCTTGGCTAAAATTATCCCATCAGAATTCTGTGGTTAATGCTGTTCTGACCTCCCACACCCTTGTGCATCCCCAAAATGCCTTATTGTCTGGCACTTTCCCTATCCTGTTGCCTCCAAATTGTGTCTATCGCCTACTTGGGTCGACCCAGAGCAAGGAATATCTTCAGTTTGTAATTTGAGCTTTTCATACAGTGTTTGACCAAACTCATGCTGTTCAGATGCTCAAATTCTCATTAGTAAAGTAACAGGCGGGCAAACTGTTGAAAGGACTCTGCTTTTAGACAGGCTTTCATAGACGCCTTTGTCCGAAGACAATAAATTATAAGAGGGTCGGTGACAGCTACATGCCTCATAAATTCTCTCTGGCGATGACATAGAAGCTATGAAGTTATTATGATACAGTACTAATGTGAATGTTGAGGAACCGTTTGAGACGTCTGTCTGGGGACGTTTATTGACTGCAGTCAAACAGTAATTGCCATTATCTGCAGTTCCTGCGATCAAACCCTCAAGATCCAATTAGGGAAATCAAGCAAGCTCTTGTTATCTCACATACGTACTGTATGCCCAACTGTGTCTACTTACAAGACGGAAATGTGAAACACTATCACATGAATCTTGATCTACCAAATGTGAAACTAGTGAAGTGTGAATGAATGGAAGAAGTGAATGAAAGGGTCAGAAATGTATCTCATATGCCTTGTCTTAGTCTCTGCATTCCCACCTGTTCTCACCCCATCAGTCTTCATGTGAAGCATCCAATGGGCTGTCAGCACTTTGGAACAATAGAACAATTTGGTTCTTGTGCTACTTGGGTTTTGTCTCTCTATATTCTCATTGTTTTTAAAGCCATTAAAAAACTTTATGATGTTGTTGTCTTATTCCTTCCTTTTGTATCTCCTTTTCTTCTCCAGCTTAATCATGTCTGATGTAGAAGAGGAATATGAGTGAGTACTGTTTCTTTTTGATACTTGCTATTGGAAACTAGTATTGGACTGTCTGAAGGATTATAAGTAAATACTTGTCCCTTACTACTTATTTGATTCCTCATTCCATACCTTTAATGGTCTTTTAGGGAACAAGCAGAGGGTGAGTATTGTTTTTCTTTCTTTCTTTTTATATTCCCCAGCTGAAACTATAGATTTAGTGCTTATCTGTAAAGCCTTGGTCTAATGTGTACCCAGAGGCTGGTTATACTGTAGATGCTTCAAGAGGCCCTGCTGAGCTTCAATTGGTATCACAATCATGAGTCTGATTGGGTGCTTAGGCTTGTCAGCCTGCCTTTATCTGGAAGCGTTATTTCTGCACACTGATCTCATGTTTCTGGTAGCCATAACAAATGGTCTACACTTACATAATCCTTTGCACAGACTTGTCTATATTTATACACTTAGAATATTTCCTGATTGTCCTCACGTGCTCTCGGCACATAATGAATATTCGCTCATGTTTACCTTTCATCGATCATCCTGTCATTGTGTCTGTATTTGTAAGTTGAAGAAGAGGAGGAGGAGACTGCAGAGGAAGCTGGAACAGGTAAAATAATACCTACATGCAAAGACATCCAAGGTTATAGAAAGAAAGTATGTAATATAGATAGAGTGCAAATTATATATACTAAGTCAAAATGTCCCCGTTGTAAACAAAAGTGCGCTTTCATTTTTTGAGTAAGGAATCTGAATCAGGCATACTGTAGTACTAGTCAAACATTTAATGACAGACCCGGGGTCTCATATATAAATCTTTCCATAGAAACATTCATAAAGTGAACATATGCCAGAATAAATTGTGTGGTTTTTTTTATTATTAATTATTATGCCTCATCTGATGGTTTAAAGTGGTTCAATTAAGTCAATGGTTAATATAAAAGTAATATGCTTACTTACAGCTGTGCACTTTCTCCCATCAAGTTTGTTTTTAACGTTTGTGAGGGAAGTTGCGTATGCACGTTTGTTGTTCAATTTTATTTGTATAGCACTTTTCACAATAATTGTCATTCCAAAGCGGCTTTACAAGAGTACATCATTACATTACAATCGAAATCAAAACAAGTTAAGGTGTTGAGTATACGGAAGACAATACAGCGGTCAGGTATATAGTACATAGTCAACCTGCAGTAATGCATTATATATTGTGCTTTCAGAAAAGTGGCATCTGTGTATATAATACTTTTTTGTGAAGTGGTCTGATCAACAAAATGATTAAGAACAGTTTGCATATTGTGTACTGTCCTCGATGTCTGATCAGCCTCAGTTCTTTCAATATTCTTTAAGTGTCTAAGGACTCAATTATGCATGTTTTAAATAGTTTGGAAAAATCCAAACCAGGCAATCACATCGATTTTAGTATTTAAAAATTTGGTATATCAAATATAAATAACCACACTCTTCCAAATTGAATTGGTGTTGTGACCAAATTTCTTCAAAAGACAGATAAAACAAAGATGGTTTGCACTCAATTGATTAAAGAAACAGAAGGAGGTTATGAAGGCTAAACGTAGCTGAAACGTTTGTTTTTTCTCATTACCAGTGATTCTAAGAAATCACCAATCAAAACAAATTAACAATAAGAACTCTTTAGTGGTTTCCAATGACTTTAAATTAATAGTTCTCCAACTTTTTTTTAAATTTCAATCATGTCTTCACTTCGCTCTTGTGCTTTAAATCAAATGTTGTAATGTAACTTCTTCAAATACCCCTATGAGAAAAATCTAAGGAATGAGTGATGAATGAAAAATGTGGACCGACACTGTTAAATAACTCAGACATAATTCTATTTAATTTAATTCAATTCATCTTTATTTCTGTAGCACTTTTCACAATGTAGATTATGTCAAAGGAGCTTAACATAGATGAAGTAACGAATTAAAACGGCATCAGTTCAGTTGTCACAGTTGTAGTTCAGTTTAGTTGAGTTCAGTGTAATCAGAGATGGGAAGTAACGAAGTACAAATACTTCGTTACTGTACTTAAGTAGTTTTTTCGGGTATCAGTACTTTACTCCACTACTAATTTTTTTGACTACTTTTTACTTTTACTTCTTACATTTTTACACAAATATCTGTACTTTCTACTTCTTACATTTTTTAAACTACAGTCGTTACTTTCGTTTTTATGTGTTTGGTGGCGCGATCTATATTATTTCTTATCATTGCGCATTAATATGAGCGCATTTTTGATGCAGTCAGTCTCTTTTTCCTCATTGCGCGCCTGCGTGCTGCAGCGCGCGGCTTCTTCAAGCCTATCGCGCACCGTACCTAGCCCTAGTTCATGAAGATTACTATGAGAAAGGCTAGGATTACTACGCAGTGACAGAGGGAGTCGGCGAATTTAACATGACTGATGCTGCCCTGTTTACACAGTAATAAGACAATTTTTGCTCGTTCGGATCACAGGTAAACGAGACACATTCCAGTCAAAAACATGCTGTTTAAATGCTTAAGCCTTTTGTCTACTTCCGATCATACTGCACGGGCTTTCTCTGGTCTTTCATTCTAATACCGCGAAAATAGTGCTTTTTGTACAGATTTGTACATTTAGGACTAAAACAATCAAATACTTTTTAAAAAATGTATGCATTGCGGTTTATTTCCTTTATTTCTGATGAGTTTATATTTTCTAATACAGAATTTGTAATGGCTGTGTTCTATTCCCACTTATCCCCCCTATGCCCTATTCTTTTAGAACATTCTAACATTCAATGTTTGAATTATTAAAAATAAAAAAGCATTAAGGTCATCTCTCTTAGGTGTAATTTGCTTTCAGAGTATTTTTACAGTTCAGTTTTAGCGATCTTCATGTTTACAATTGCGCTCTCTTTGCAGTGCACTTTGAAAACTTTGATGTCATTTTGAACACAGCCTCATGACAAAAGCTATAGGTGACTATTTTTTAAAAGCGGAATTCATGTTACATCTCCAAAGCTTGTGAAAACAAAAAAAAAACAGCATACGTTAATTCTTTTAAATTATAGTAGGTTTTTTATGAAGTATCTGTACTGTATATGACATGGGCCTGCTGGTTAGAGCATATTTGCAGTGGTTTGCACGTGATAAAATTAAAACTTTTCAAGACTTTTCAGACTTTTCAAAAAATAAATAAACAATATCCTACTTAATAATAATCATCATCATCATTAATATTATTATTAAAATAGGATTTTTTTTCATTTTCTAATAAATATTACATTTCGATTCTTAATAAATAGCCTCATTATTTGTTTATTTATATGATTTATATGATATTATATATGACAAAACTAATATTGGATTTTATTTTAAATGTGTGTTTGTGTAAAACAATATAATTTGCACAAAGAAATGATGGGGTTGTTCTCTAAAGAAGTTACTCCACCCCGTTTAGAGCATCATTATGGACGTTTTACGTTATAACTAACGTGGTTCAAACCATGGATCTGCGACAGAGAAACTAAGGGTTTTGGGAAACACTCGTCACCACATCGTTCTTTTCCCAAACGATGCATGGTACTATGATAGTTCAGCAGCAAGTTACGTCGTTGTTTGGGAAATGCACCCCTGGGCAGTTTATGTGTATGTTACCTGTCTTACCTGTGTATGTTGCTTTTAGCATAGAATAAATGTATTGCAGTTTTTCTCAGTCACTTTGGCACATTTCTCAGACAGTAGGACTAAGTGCATTTCTCAAAAAAACACGTATAAATAGCAAAACACCATGGATTACCTGCAAAAGCCAGTCTCCTGCTCAAAATCCTTCAGTTCATCCCTTAAAACTAAATTTCTGTGACAGTCAACATGTCAGTGGCGTCAGAATGACATGTCCTTGTGTCATTGTAAAAGAATAAGACTCAAATTACTTAGTAGTCATGTTGTCAATAACGGTGCACTCTGGAGGGCTGTTCTGGTGTAAACTATGGCAATATTTTTGCTGTTTGTACTATAATTTGTTGCCAGATCATGTCATTCTGATACAGAAAGGAAAAGAGAGCACCGCATAGCACAAAGAAAAAACAAAAGTAAAAATGTGAACATAGGACAACCTCCTTTTAGACCTTCATTAGAAAAAGTCAAGATTCACCTGGGAGAAATGTAAAAAATGCATTATGGCTAAATATTAAGACAACTTGTTCGGGCATTTGAACGATTAAATGTTGTGGGTGTGAGTCTATTCAACAGAGATAAAATAATACATGTTTATCAACATGACATAAGCAACTGATAATATATGAAACATCAGAGAATTGCACATAATCATTTGCATGGATGAACAAAAGCATTTGCAACTTGTTCATAATGAGAAACTGCTTTTCTGATGTGCACAAGTGACACAATGATGATCTGAAGATTGAACAGGGGTTTAGAGAATTTCAATTCTGATCTGAGAAATGGACAAAAGTGACTAAGAAAAACTGTAACAGAATTAATGTTTATTCATTAAATAAAATAACCACAATACCTGAAAAAAAAAACACTGAAATAGCAGGTTATATATGAGAGCTACTCTCTGAAGAGAATAAGAAGCTTTAGCCTAATGCAAAAAAAATTGTTTACAGTCATATCTGATTCTGTATTTATTTTAGCAAAAGAAAAAATCAACATGAATGGCAGCTGTTATTTTTGATCTAACAGCGGCAAAACTACATGCTGAACACTGAGTTTGCATCAGGATGATTACCTACCTACAGTATCTCACTTGTTATCCTTCAGCTTCGTCCCTGAATTATCAGGGGTCGCCACAGCAGAATGAACCGCCAATTATTCCAGCATTTGCTTTACGCAGCCCATACCCTTCCAGCTGCATCCCAGTACTGGGAAACACCCATACACACTCACATTCACACCCACACACACACACACACACACACTTATAAACTACTGCAAATGTAGTTGAATTATTATTCGCCTATACCGCATGTCTTTGGGACTGTGGTTGAAATGAGTACTTTTTACTTTTGTACATTTTTCAGGCGGTACTTCTTTACTTTTACTTAAGTACAAAAGTGTAGTCAGTACTTCTACTTTTACCAGAGTCGTTTTAAACATGAGTATCTGTATTTCTACTTAAGTAAAGGATGTGTGTACTTTTGCCATCTCTGAGTGTAATGTAAATGTAAATGTCACTGCTGAAAGCCGTATCATTGAAGAGCAGCTCCATTGATGCACAGCTTCACAAGTCCACAAGCCAGTGGTGACAGTGGCGAGGAACAAACTTGAACAATTGAAGAAAGTGAAGGAGAAAAAATGGGCTCAGCTGAGCACAACCTTTTCTCTGGCCAAATGTCTTGTGCAGAGCTGCAGTCTGAGACACTGTTGGTCACGTGATCTCATTCAAAAATAAGTATTGTCTGAATTAATCTATTATTAAAGTAATTTTAACTATTGAAATATAATAATTAATTAAATATATAATATTAAATGAAAGCTACACCTGTGTATCAGTGATAATTGCTTTTATTGCTACCTGCAGTGTTCTGCCGAAATTATGATCCAAAAATGTATGTGAAAAAAATAGGCAAGCAAGAGTTTTTATACTAAAGATAAAATTGAGAATATAAAGATTCTCAGGATATAAAAATATAAGGATATAGATATGAGACATGGTATTCCATCTGTTTTGGTTTTAATGTTTGTTTGGCAATATAAACAAAGCTTTTATAAAGTTACAGTTTTTCCCAATTGTTTACACACAATGACTTGTACTTCAGACACAATGACTACAACATGTAACTGATGCACCAACCCCTGTACCAATTCTGCTAAACTACAAGCACAATTCCTGCTTTACACTCAAATTGCAGGTTTAAAACACACTTTTTTCAAAACACTACACACAATTCTCTGCATTTGGCACAATTTTCATGCAGAAAATCTCTTGTTTTCACAAGGAACACACTATCATTCAAAATTTTAAAGTCAGTTGTCCTATTTTGCATACTAACTCATCACATAGATAAACACCTGTCACACATAATGGCAATTTAGATATCAGAGCTCATCTCATATTCTCCATTTCTCAAGCCTATTGAGGAATTTTTTTCTGCCTGGGGATGGAAAGTGTATGACTGAAATCCACACAGTTTTTATTTTTTACTGTAACTGTTTTCTGTAAACATTTCTGTTGATGGTATATGTAGACCACAATATGTGCAACTTTGTGTTGGTTGGGATGAACACTGTGTACACTGTTTGTGTGGGGAAAAATGCCGTAAAATTTATTTGGTAGCATGTATTTGTGTGTTTTGTATAAAACAATATTTCTGAAATATTTTACAATGCACTTCTGTAGGCCTATGTACTGTCTTTAGTAAGTGTACCACTGAACAAAAAGGCTTACAGTAAGTCATTATGATAAATGGAGAAGAAGTGGTCATAGTGTTTTACATTAAGCACTTCAGTGATCAACTGCTTCTTAAATGTCTATTCATGTGATGGTTTGTGTGTGTCATTTAAAAACCAAACACCATTTTGAGAAGAAATCACATTGTTTTGAATGTAAAGTTTGATTTTGCAGGAGAATTGAAGGGTTTTGCCCAATGTGTGTGTGTTTTGTGATTTGTGTGTAGAGTTCTGACAATATGTGACATGCTTTCAGAAAATGTGTGTAAAAAATTGGGAAAAACTGTAACATAAAAGTCTCATAAATCATATTCTTTTGCAGATTAACTTATATTAATTAATTCACATAGTAATTGATATAATAATGGTAGTGGCAAATGCTTATGTGTCTTATATGTAATCCCGAAAAGCATTGCGATCAATTAAAAAATACCAAATATCAAAGAAAGATTCATTTTACAATTTTTTCATGCTTCACTTTTTTGTTTCTTTTCCAAATCTATATTACAGAACAGCAGGAGTATACAGAATATCAAGGTATTTGGTGGATTTTCATACAAATACACACACTATCAGTATAGCATGTAAAAAAACAACTTTATGAGTGGATGGTGTGTAATGTAGAATGTATGTTTAAAGGTCATAGTATAAATCTTCAAGTCAATATAACACTTAATTGTAGATTGTATTGCATGAAATATTGGAAACTGAATAATTTGAAATGAAATTGAATGATGTTAAGTGAAAATGAAAGGATTTGAGCTGCAGCTACAGTTTCTTTTTTATCACCCGCATACCATTGTCATTTTTCAAATGTCTGCCCATCTACTAATCTTGTTTCCACATTGCCATTGCTCATTGTTCTCTGTTTTTAATGTTTATTTTTTTTTTTTTTGTATTCTTTTACTATTACATTCATCAGATGAGACTCAGGAAGAAGGTGAGGGCTTTTAGATGAAAGTGCTTTCTTTAACTTCTGAGTTCTGTGTTGTTTCTTCCTCTTCATCACTGTGAAACATTTACAACCTTTTCTGTTTCATTGACATGCATGGCATATTCGACTGTAATTGACTAATATTAAATATCAAATTTCTCAAGCATGAAACTGGTAATATTGATCAAATGTAGACCTTTAATAACATCTCACTCTGTTTAGCATCTGATGTGTCAATAAGCCTTTTTTTCCTGCCCTGGACTCAAGTGTCTGGATTCTAAAGTTTGATAGACAATTATGGTCAGTTGCTGTAAATGTCAGTGTTTGTCTTTTCGGACAGTTTTTATATAAAACAGACAGTGTAATTAAATATTTATTATAATCTGTATTTCTGATAAGAAAAAATGTTCAGAACAGAAGTTTGTATTACTGTTCAGGTACTTTTATGCAATTATAAAAGCTCATTTCTTCTAAAGGATTGAAAAGGAAACGTTTTTAGCTTCGCGCAATTGCAAGTTTACATATGCCAATTTTTCTTATTAAAACTGTTTCTATCTTGCAGTTTTGAATTATGAACTCATAATTTACGAGATAGCATCTTTCTGCTCAGACTGGTCAGAATTAAAAGTTTGTCGTTTATCATTTTGTATCTTTAATGTGCAAACTAAGAAAAAAAAGTGGGGAGAGTAAACATGGTGGCAAGTTAACTTGGTTTTGGTGTAAAAAAAAAAAGTGTTTTATTCTTTAATTCTTAGAACATTCAGATGTGACCAGGCTGACTTTCAGAATGTTGTTTAATTAAAGAACTGAAATTATATAGACAAGTGAAGAGGTTATGAATGAACCCTTTGACAGTTGTGTCATTGAGTGCATTTAGTAATTAAATGAGGAACTTGCTACAAATGTCAGCAAGACTATAGAGGCATATTGTACAGTTGTGTGGGAGCAGGAAGGGCAGTACTATAAAGTTTTACAAGAACTGCATTGTTTCTTCTATTTTTTCCTAGAGGAGGAAAGACCACGGCCGAAGTAAGTTTGAAAACACTCTTTTGAGAAGACAGACCACAGACAAAACCACTGCATATCCATGCCCTCTTTCCCCTAATGTATTGCTTTTATCCTCCACATCACAGGCCTATGGTTCCACAACTTGCCCCTCCAAAGATTCCAGAGGGTGAGAGGGTAGATTTTGATGTAAGTACCATATCAAACCAGATATGTTTATCTGAGCTGTATGAATCCCTTAAATTGTATTCATCAATTTTTATTTCCTCTCTGTGACATTAAATAATGTCATGGTGGATCATTGGTCTTGTGTTGATCAGATTTTACATTTGAGAATAACATTTCAGACTCCATGGAGATTAGGGGTTTTTCAAACTGTAGCTTACTGTTTCCACTTTTTTTCCTAAGGATATTCATCGTAAAAGGATGGAGAAGGATCTTCTGGAGTTACAAACTTTGATTGAGGCCCACTTTGAGCAGAGGAAGAAGGAGGAGGAAGAGCTGATTGGTCTAAAGGATAGAATTGTAATTCTTGGTTTTGATCTCTTCATTCTTTCATATTCTTTTTACCTTAGTCACTTAGTCACTTAGTCACTTTTTTAGTCACTTTTTTAATCACTTTTTAGGTACCACTGGGGTGGTACCTAAAAAATGTCAAAAGGTAAACATTTGTACTTTTTCAGTACTAATATGTACCCTTGAGGTATTAATAGGGACCCTTTAGGTACAAATGTGTAACTTTTGAGAAGGTACCACCACAGTGACAGCTCTTGTACCTTTATTTGTGAGAGTGTACACTAGGGCCAATTTAGATTATTCCCCTATACCGTATGTCTTTGAACTGTGGGGGAAACCCACGCCAACACAGAAATGCCAATTGACCCCGCCGGGGTTTGAACAAGCGATGTTCTTGCTGTGAAGCTATCATGCTACCACTGCGCTACCATGACTTCTTTTTTATTTATAATTTTTTATTTATTCCATCTTTTAATATCTCAAAATACTATGCTCATCTTTATTATTATTTTTATACAGGTATTATCTCTTATTATTATCATTATATTATTTCTCTATGATTTCTCTGTTCCCAGGAGCGGCGGCGGTTTGAAAGAGCCGAGCAGCAGCGTGTTAGAGCAGAGAAAGAAAGAGACAGACAGACAAGGATTGCGGTAAAGTAAAAATGAAATTTAAGATGTATTAAATAAAACCATCAGATGCATTTATCTGTTGTGGGCTTCGATAATCAAATCAGCGTGAAATCTAATATCCAATCTCTCTCATCAGGAAGAGCGTCAGAGGAAAGAGGATGAGGAGGCTAAGAAGAGGGCAGATGATGAGGCCAAGAAGAAGAAGGTTTTATCCAATATGGGAGCAAATTTTGGTGGCTTCTTAGCCAAGGTAGGATACAGTCTTCTTATATGCACATATAAATACATTTTTGTACATGCATCAACAAGCAAAAACATTCACCTGCCAAAAAAGCAAGGAGAGGCATGTTTGGGTGCCTCAAAAAAAATCCCTTTTCCAAGAAGCCCCTTAAGTAGACATCACGTTTCATCTTTAGTAGAGGCACATCTGGTCTTAAGAAAGGCTGATTGCAGACAATAGTGACACACACACTCAGAACTCGCATATACACTCATTGTCTGCACACTTCACTAAAGGACGTCACTTGCAACCGACAGAATTTTTTTTCACATTGTCAATAGAGACAAGAAGATGAGATGTGATCGTTAAATGACTAAACAGTGTTTAAGAATAGTTTATGGGACATTCTATCAGAAACGTACATTTTCACTTCATTTACATTTATATTTTTAAAATGTAACAAGGCCTGACTTATGCCTGCTGTCCTCAAAAAAACATACAAAACAAGCATAAAATCGTACAATTCAATGATAGAACGCATCCTTGATCACTGTCAGCTTCTGCTCTGTCAAATGATCTCAATTTTGGGTCATAGCCTTAAAGGTGTATTGCACACATTTTATGTTAAATTTAATGCAGATGTAACCTATATATCTGTAGTATTTATTTGTAGAATTTATTTATAATATCAGGTTTTTAATCACTTGATGTGAATGAAAACAACTTGCTATTTCTGAAGTATTTTTTTCTAAATAACAGTTTGTAGCGTAACAAAACTATTAAAGCTGTAGATTCAATTGGGCTGAGGACAAGGACAATGACAGAGCTTGTACAGTGTAAAGTTTTTTAATAAAGAAAAGAAAATGAAAATGAATGACATATTCCTTCACAGAACAACTCACAGAAATCAACCATCTGTCCATTTTAGAAATTTTTGGGACGAAATACTTTTTATTCACTGTATTTATGTTTTTATTTCAGGGACAGATAATGTACCTTTCTGGTGGAATGTCCCTTATATTATAACTATTCCCAAATGAAATACTATAGACATTCATAGTAATTGTAGTAGACATATTAGCATGTCATATAATTTACTATTATATTTACTATTATAAATTGTAAGCATGTTGTATAATTTAATGTGTCTTGTGCAACAGTGAACCTTCAGTTTGCTCACACTAGGCGCCAATGCATTTATCCTTGGCCTCATATAATGACTCATTGGATTGTGGTTTGTGAACTGTGTGTAAATTCTTGCCATTGGTGTTTGGCAGTAACTGCCATGCCATGGTCAATCCCTGCTGAAAAAAATTAAAAAAGAAAAACAATGGAAACATCACAGAAGCTCAATGGTTTCCTATAAAATTATAACCATCAAATCTAGGTTTTCGGACATAAATCATTAGAGTTTATTGGTTTTAACATCCAACAGAAGGCAAAAATTACCAGTAGAGAGCCTAACAATCATTACAGTTTCTATTAAAACCAATGCAATATTACAAATTTTATGACAGCTTACAGTATGTTGTTGTTGTTTCAGCAGTTAATGTCACTTACATATTTATTCTTGTCCATTTCTCCTGCATCCTACATGTTTAGTACGGTATCAAGTGTTTGCTTACCTTCTCATCTAATCACACCTTAGAACCTGACCTTGTTAGATGATAAAATTGACCTGTGACAGATCCTAATGCTTTTGCAGATAAGTGTGCAGTATGTATGTCTGTGTTTTAGGCAGAGCAGAAAAGGGGGAAGCGTTTGACTGGTCGAGAGATCAAGAGAAAGACTCTTTCGGAGAGGCGTGCTCCCCTTGGCATCGAAAATATGCGTGAGGATGCGTTGAGGTGAACACTCATACAAATCCGTTTTATACAAAACTATTATACTAATGCACAGCTCAAAAAAATAAAGGGAACACTCAAACAACACAATGTAACTCTAAGTCAATCACACTTCTGTGAAATCAATTTTACATGCTGTTGTGCAAATGGAATACACAACAGGTTGAAAATATAGGCAACTAGCAAGACACCCCCAATAAAGGGGTTTGTTCTGCAGGTGGTGACCACAGACCACTTCTCAGTTCCTATGCTGTCTGACTGCTGTTTTGGTCACTTTTGAATGCTGGTGGTGCTTTCACTCTAGTCTTAGCATGAGACAGAGTCTACAACCCGCACAAGTGACTCAGGTAGTGCAGCTCATGCAGAATGGCACATCAATGCGAGCTGTGGCAAGAAGGTTAGCTGTTTCTGTCAGCATAGTGTACAGAGCAGGGAGGCGCTACTAGGAGACAGGCCAGTACATCAGGAGACATGGAGAAGGTTGTAGGAGGGCAACAACCCAGCAGCAGGACCACGATCTCCGCCTTTCTGCAAGGAGGAATAGGAGTAGCCAGAGCCCTGTATAATTACCCCCAGCAGGCCACATATGTGCATGTGTCTGCTCAAAATCTCAGAAACAGACTCCATGAGGGTGGTATGAGGGCCCAATGTCCGCAGGTGGGGGATGTGCTTGCAGCCCAACACCGTGCAGGACATTTGGCAAGACTGGCAAATTCGCCTCTGGCACCCTGTGCTCTTCACAAATGAAAGTAGGTTCTTACTAAGCAAATGTGACAGATAAAACAGAGTCTGGAGGCACCATGGAGAATGTTCTGCTGCCTGCAACATCCTCCAGCATGACCGCTTTGGCAGTGGGTCAGTAATATTGTGGGGTGGCATTTCTTTGGAGGGCCGCACAGCCCTCCATGTGCTTGCCAGAGGTAGCCTGACTGCGTCGGCGCCAATAGCCTAGTGGTTAAGTGCGCCGACATATAGCACCATGGTGCTCACGGCGACCCGAGTTCGATTCCCGGCTCGAGGTCCTATGCCAACCCTTCCCCTCTCTCTGCTCCAAATACTTTCCTGTCTGTCCTCCACTATCCTATCCCAATAAAAAGTGAAAAACCCCTAAAAAAAATATTTAAAAAAAAAAAAAAAAAAAAAAAAAAAAAGAGGTAGCCTGACTGCCATTAGGTACTGAGATGAGATCCTTAGATCCCTTGTGAGACCATATGCCAGTGCAGTTGACCCTGGGTTCCTTCTAATACAAGACAATGCTAGACCTCAAGTGGCTGGAGTGTGTCAGCAGTTCCTGCAAGATGAAGGCATTGATGCTATGGGCTGGCCTGCCCATTTCCCAGAGCTGAATCCAATTGAGCACATCTGAGACATCATGTCTCGCTCCATCCACCGTAGATGCTTTAATCCAAGTCTGGCAGGAGATCCCTCTGGAAGACCATTCGCCACCTCATCAGGAGCTTTCACAGGCATTGTAGGGAGGCCACGCACAATACTGAGCATCATTTTGACTTGTTGTGAGGACATTACATCAAAGTTGGGTCAGCCTGTGGTGTGTTTTTCCACTTCAATTTTGAGTGGGACTGCAAATCCAGACCTCCATGGGTTAATAAATTTTATTTTCATTGATAATTTTTGTGTGATTTTGCTGTCAGCACGTTCAACTATGTAAAGAATAAAGTATTTAATAAGAATATTTCATTCATTCAGGTCTAGGATTTGTTATTTTAGTGTTCCCTTTATTTTTTAGAGCAGTGTATAATACAGCCTGACGTATGTTGCACATGTTCATGCTGACAGAACATTAGGTCATATTTTGTCACTTTGTAAGGTGTGCAGAATAAAATTAAAGTAAGATCTCTTATTTCATATAAAACTTCCATTTCAGACAGGCATGTTATTTTTTCCATCCTTTATAAATGTGTTGTCTGCTCAAATCTGACAGTTTTGGTCATGCCCATAACTTATTCTAACAAAACAGGCAGCGAGCTCAGGAGATGTGGAATTGGATTTATGAGCTGGAGTCTGAGAAATTTGACCTCTTGGATCAAATGAAGAGACAGAAGTATGAGGTGTGTTGACTTTGACTGATTTATGAAATCCAGGCACTGATGAATGATTTTTCTGATTGACCGTGTTTGTTTTGGTCAGTACTAAAATTGGACCAGTTGAGCTAGCTAGAGACCACCCTGAGTGAGAGCTTAAAGTGAGGAAAATACTGTAATTATATGAACACTAGCACATTAACAGTATTCTTAATAAATGTATGTTTTATATTTCCTTCTCAACAGATTGTTGTTTTGCTGAACAGGATTTCTCACGCTCAAAAGTTGTAAGTTAAGTTAGGTTAAGTTAACAGATTTAAGCTGGAAACCCACTACAGTACATAACTTTTCAGATTCAATCACATTGGAGGGGGTTATTTCATAAAATAATTAATGTTATAAATTCATATTTTGAATTCAATTACATCTCCTTTATTAGTCAAACGTATTTTCACAGTTTTTATGGATAATGATTGGATTTATTTCTATATATGAAATGACAAATTTTGCAAATGGTAACAATTTTGCATCCCTGCACCTATAAAGGTATGATAGAAGTTCACACTTACTGTTTACTGTATAACTTACATGTGTGAGCATTTACTTTTCAGATGCAGATCAGTACAATCTATTTTCCAATGCAAAACTATTTTACCACCCCACATGTCTAGTTTTGACCTACTTCAGTGCGGGGGATCAAGCAATAATTGCAGTAGTCAAACCCCCCGTAAAACGCAGCCTGCGTGCATGCTTTCCAGCCATTCTGAACAACAACAAAAAAATCACACATGACAAATGAAGACAATTTGTGTTTTAAAATGTGCTCAAAATATCAAATATGTTTAATTTCTGTCCAATAGATGGATATATATAGCCTGATGCTAATAATGAAGTCTGTGCCCATCATTTTACCTTTATTTAAAGCAATTTTTTGGTAATTTTACAAAGTATGTAGACTGATGCAGTGCTCTGGTCAAATATCGTCACCTTAGAATTATAAGGTTCTATCTGACATTTTTGTCAAAGGTGAGTTATTGACATATTCTTATTAATTGACAACTTATTTATATCGTAGGATGTTTTTTTTTAAGTTGTTTACATTTTAAGACTTTTTTTTTTTAAAACAAATGTTACACACATACTGTTTGCTATGGAATGAAAAAACTTTAAAGCTCAATATCTCCTCAAAATCATTCAAAACGCAGATAGAACCTTATAATTCCAAGGTGACGAAATGTGTATACTTTTAGTTTCCAGGGGTGAAAGTAAACCATACTGGTACAAAACATCTTCAGAGTAAATAAAGACAGGGTTTGAATTTTGATGTGAACTGAGAAATGCACTTATTTTTATTCCAGTAAGAAGTCAGTTAAAGTCAGCTGTTCTTGTGTTTGTCTCTTTCTTTATTACAGCAAAAAAGGTCATGGTAAAGGAAAAGTCGGAGGCCGCTGGAAATAAGAAACTGGAAAAATAAGGAAAGAAAACATGAATGCATTTATTTAGTCTCTCAGAGATGTGAAACCGTCAGAAATGCATTTCAAATCCCTTTCAGACCTGATGTACTTGGATTAATCTCCTTGGCTTGTATTATTCTAATTTGTTAGATACTTTGGATAAAGTCTCTGCAAAACAAATAAATGTAAATGGCAAACTGCATCTGAATGCTAACTTTTTTTTAAAGGATATTTCGCAAAGTAGACTGGTAAAATGTAGATGAGCGTTGCTTTCATTTCTTGGCTTTCATTCAAGTCAATTGCAAAGGGAAGAGGAAACTATGCTGAGCGAAAGAAAATGAATTACATGTCAGAGATGCCTTCATACATAACGTTTAAAGGATAGACTGTGAATCTGGTTCTCATGATGCTCCATAAAAATATTGGTCTCGAGTTCACATGTGTGGCTATTAATAAAAAAAGTCATTTTCTTGTGCTTTTCTAAATTTTTTCAGAAGTTTGCCAAAGAACCTAGCACTTAAAAAACGTGTATAAAAGCAAACGCTGCGTCATTCCAACCGAAGAATAAACAAAAGACAGACTGATAGTTTCCTGTATTTAATGAATCACAGGTGTTTTTCATTAGTTTTCTACAGTCAAATTGGATTGCATTATTATTGGATCTTGGTCTCTTTGAAAAATGTTGATGTTGAAAATTCACACTTACAGTTCTACAAAAAGGACCTTTTGTTGTTAAGTAGTTTGAATCAAATATTGCATAAGAAAAAATAACAAGGTTCTCATGCTAGAGTGAGAGTAAATCAGGAATAAATCACTATGCAAATCCCCAGCAGGGCAGTAATATGGCAGTATTTCAGATACATGTATTTAAAATTCAAAATACTATTTATTTATTTTGTTTTTTAACATCTTTGTAGAGTCATTACATGAAATGGGTGCCATTTGTGTCCGTAACAATTGATGAGCTGCTTGAGGCACAAAAATGTTCTAAAATGTGTTTCCAAAGGTAAAGTGATTAATTCAAGGGTTCTTGCTAACATGATATATTATAAATTATTATTATTAAAGAGTAACATTATTTATTTAAATGCTTTTTCATGATTACGTACCAAATTTTACATGTGCGTGCTAACTAACATTGCATTTGCACCTAAAATATCATCAAATAAATTACTTTTTTCCTTCCAAACTTTTAATGTTTTGAGGTTTATATGCGTGTTTCTATTTCCATAAGATATATATATATATTTCATAAATTTTATATATTTTTTGTAAATATTTCATGATTTGTGTGTGTCCCTCAATTTGACTTACCACCCCGTCACACTAACTTGTTTCATCTATAAATTATGTACTTTTGCTTTAAATTACATCACAAAAACAGAATTGACATCATATCGGCCCTGCCAAATTATTTTACATTTCTTTTTAACTGCTTTTTTTGTTAGACAGGTTCCATCAAGCTCAACCCAACCACCCCACCATGCATATTTTTTTACATTTATAAAGTAAAGAAAAGTAAATTTCAGATTGAATGAATGTATGCTAGGCGAGGAACTTGACCACATAGGAGATTTGCGGCCATTTTTGGATGCAATTTACCATCTCATCTCATACCACCCTGTCACATTTTTTAATGTGATGGGGGGGTAAGGGATGTGATAGGGTGGTTCTGCATCCCATTTGAATGTAAAGATGTATGAAATCTAAGATTCTAATATAGGGCTAATTGATTAATTCAGTAATTTTCTGTTAATTTAAGCCCAGTTTGGCCTCTCACTTTCTCTTTCACACATGCATTTGAAGTAAAAATCTGTTTTTAATTAAAAATTTACTTCTATATTATTTCTATAATATTTCAAAATTATTGGACATAGTCTACAGTCCTCAGCATGAATAAAAATAAAAAATCTCCAAAGATCTCTCTTTTAAATCAATATTTTCTACAGGATGCTTCACAGTCAATACTAAAGCCATACAGTAGCAAATACCACAGCCAAAACTGGAACTAATCTAACAAAAAAGTAGGTCACAATCCAAAAACCCACACCCACATTGTATAGGTTTAGGGAAAACATTTAAAACATTTTTAATGAAGAGGATGAATCAAAAGAAACAAAAAGTACATTACATTTTTGTTAATTTTGTAGTATGTCTTTTTTTTTGGCAATATTTAATTGAATGTAAATCTTTCTATTCCTAAAGTTGTTAGGTGATCACACTCTTATTTTAATGGATATAACTGTTATTTCCATATATATGTATATATATATATATATATATATATATATATATATATATATATATATATATATATATATATATATATATATATATATATATATATATATATATATATATATATATATATATACAGTTGAAATCAGAATTAGTAGCCCCCCTGAATTATTAGCCCCCCTGTTTATTTTTCCCCCCTAATTTCTGTTTAACGGAGAGCAGAATTTTCAACACATTTCTAAACATAATAGTTTTAATAACTCATTTCTAATAACTGATTTATTTATCTTTGCCATGATGACAGTACATAATATTTGACTAGATATTTTTCAAGACACTTCTATACAGCTTAAAGTGACATTTAAAGGCTTAACTAGGTTAATTAGGTTAACTAGGCAGGTTAGGGTAATTAAGTTATTGTATAACGATGATTTGTTCTGTAGACAATCGAAAACAAATACAGCTTAAAGGGGCTTATAATTTTGTCCTTAAAATAGTGTTTAAAAATTATAAACTTCTTTTATTCTTGCCGAAATAAAACAAATAAGACTTTTTCTAGAAGAAAAAACATTATCAGACATACTGTGAAAATTTCCTTGCTCTGTTGGAAAATATTTAAATAAGAAAAAAAAATTCAAAGGGGGGCTAATAACTCTGACTTCAACTGTGTGTGTGTGTGTGTGTGTGTGTAGTGTGTATATATATATATATATATATATATATATATATATATATATATATATATATATATATATATATATATATATATATATATAAACTTAACAAATTACACTGTTTAAAGGTTTACACTGGTTAAATTATTTAAAAAAAAACATTGTCCATACCACCCTGTCACAGTGAACAACCCAGTCACATCAGATACCACCCCATCACATTTTCTTAAAAGTTTATAGAAAGGAAAGGAAATGTTACATCATTTAATTTTGAATGGTGTTCTTGCTTTGTGGACTAAATAAAAAATGTAAGTTGATTTGTATTTTTTTTAGGTGAATTTGTTTTTTTTAGTGCAAACAATGAGGCAATTTACATGTCACATCTATTTTTCAAAGTTAAAAATCTAATAATACAGACTTTCTATTGATAGCTGCGTAAAAGAGGACATTTTATTATTTGGAAAACATTTGAATTTAAAAACCTATTGATTATTTTACTACTGTATTATCAGTACATATTGTTCGTAACGGGTTGGTACAAGAGAGGCTCTCTTGCCTAAAGAAAAACAATATAATTAATAAGGATTTTGTGCCTGGGGTGGGAAAATTGCTTTTTTAGAGGGTTAAGATATCTTTCAAGTAGTAGTTTTTTTTTTTTTTTATGTTTGTACTTCATGAGAATTTTGAAAATTGCAATGTTGAAAAGGCACCCGTTTAATAGAATGACAAACAATACAAATGTAGTTGTTGTTTAAATCAATTAAATAAAACAAAATAAACAAAAAACAGCCAATGTCTTCATCAGGGTGCAGATTTTATGCATTTACTTATTGTAAATTATTTACACAGGCCTATTAAACAATGAAATAATACATTTCTGGCAATTTTTAGTGTTTATTTAAAACAAATCGATTGTACTTTAATTTAATAAAACTTAATTAAATAAATGATACTAATAAAAACTACCGTGCACTGCTGGTGAGAGGGATGAGGCGAGTTATCCATTAGCACCGCAGGATGCTGCTGAGACATCACCAAACAAAAACTCACATCAGTCCTGAAGTTTTGATCTGGAGTCGCCATCTGCTGGCCTAGAGATCAGTCGTTCACACAATACTCATTTTGGTAAGTAGAGACTTCTTCATCAAAATCTCGCTGTGTGAACAAGCATGCGAATGTACTATATACCAACTGTCTGTGAAAAGAGCACAGGAAAAGCCTGTTGAAAATGGTCAGACTCTAGCTAATCTGAAAACAGCAATGTTAGCTGACGACATGCTAATGTAAATTAGCATTGTTAACAAGGATTTTACATATTAGCCCTACCAGTATCTGAGACTGTTTAACCAAGAAAGCCCTACACACTGTAAAAGAACTATAACTTTTATAATGTATATAATTAATTTTTATATTTGTATGTTTAAATACTGCTCAAAATAAAATAAAGAGAACACTTGGAGCTACATTGTGTTAAGTGTTCCTTTTAATTTTTTGAGCAGTGCATGTTGTTGTTTTTATTTACCTCCCTCTGGCATCTATACTTTTTTTTGTCTGTAAATGTTATGCTATTGTTCTTTTTTTTTTTTTAAAGGATTTTCCAGGGTATTTACAGATTAATCATCTAATACCAAAACTGACTACAATATTCTAAAGATATAGCTCTATCTTTGGCTCCATAGGCTTTCTCAGACAGCCATTTTGTTGTAAAAAATCGTGTAGTTTTTGTTAATTTGTCTGTTTTGATGTCTTCACGATAACTTCATCAAACAGTTAAATAACTTTGAATGTAAATTGCAGTCTCTTTATTTACCCAACCGAGTCACTGTACTCTGACTTTATCTGTGTCCTTTCTGGTCTCCTTCATCCTCTCCACACACCCACCCTTCCCTGGCTCTAATTCCCTGCTCACATGTATGGCTTAGTCCAGCGCTGCACTTGGAACACCGCCGGAAACGGCACAAGATTAATCCAGGCTTCCAACTACAACTGGACATCTCTAAATACTACTGAAACCGACCAGACATTTGCTTTTGGTGGACATGTTTTACATCCTGCCATATAATATAACTCTTTTGTTGTAGACTTTTAAAAAAAATATTTGCAATGAACTCCTACTGTGTCTTTATGTATATAAATGAAAACACGTGTTTAAAAATGTTATATTCCAGGTGCTGTATTTATAGTCATCTTGAGTCACAGAAAAAAGAGGCCAAACAGGACGGTTTCATATGAACAACAGATACACACATACAACACTTTCAAACACAAACACACAGTTATCATTCACATACAGACATTTGAATAAGAAGCACAAGCAAATTATACATAGTGACATTTATAAAAGTGATTTCACAGTAAAGAAGGGTACAGGATATAATGAAGTGCATAGCATAAAAGAAAGAAACTCCTCACTGACAGGATGAATAAGTTTGAAATGATGCTTTGCCGGATGTGTGCTAAAAACTTTATTTGATAAGGGTGGATAAGTGTGACGTTTAGCGGATGGGTGCTTTAAGGGCAGCGTCTACTTCCTCTTCAGGCTGAAGTGTGTGCCACTGGGCCACCGGTCGTCTGGGATTGGCAAGCATGTCTGACCAATGACGTAGGCCAACCCCACTAGCACCAAACCCAATCCAGCACTTCCCGATTGGATCATTACTTCCCAGTTTATCGTAGTCATAGACTGTGATCAGCACCTGCACCTTCTGCAGGGACACAGAAGGAGAAAGAAAAATAGGTATAATAATAATGCTGTCCACTTTATTCTTAAAGTTGTTTTTGCAGATTATTTTACCGGTAACCATATCAGTTACAAAAGCTGGCATTCTGAGGTATCAGAGGACCAAAAAGTGAATCTGTACATGCACTACCTGACAAAAGTCTTGTTGCCCATCCAAGTTTTAGGAACAACAAATAATAACTTGACTTCTAATTGATCATTCTGTATAAGAAGTGTCTTATATGAAAGGCAAAGGCCATTTTACCATAATAAAATATGATCAATCCCTTTTTTTATTTTATTTTATTTTAATTAGTAACAGTAAGAGACAGTAAGGTCCCTGACTTTGCTTAGACAAAAGTCTTGTCACTTAACAAAAATAATGTACAGTATAGAATAAAAAGTCATGGTGCAGTGAAAAAAGAATTTATATTGTGTATGACTCCAATGAGCTTGCATACATCTGCATCCAATACACTGCATCCATACATCACTGCAATGACTCAAATAACTTATTAATAAAGTCATGTGAAATGGCAAAGAAAGCGTTCTTGCAGGACTCCCAGAGTTCATCAAGATTATTTGGATTCATCTTTAATGCCTCCTCCTTCATCTTACCCCAGACATGCTCAATAATGTTCATGTCTGGTGACTGGGTTGGCCAATCCTGGAGCACCTTGACCTTCTTTGCTTTTAGGAACTTTGATGTGGAGGCTGAAGTATGAGAAGGAGCGCTATCCTGCTTTTTTTTTTTTTACATTTTGTAATGTAAAAGGCAGCACAAATGTCTTGATACCTCAGGCTGTTGATTTTGCCATCCACTCTGCAGATCTCTCGCACGCCCCCATACTGAATGTAGCCCCAAACTATGCTTTTTCCTTCACCAAACTTGACTAATTTCTGTGAAAATCTTGGGTCCATGCAGGTTGCAATAGGTCTTCAGAATTTGTGATGATTGGGATGCAGTTCACCATGATTCATCTGACAAATCTACCTTCTGCCACTTTTACTAAAAGTCAATCTACTAGAAGTCAAGTTATAATATGTTGCTCTTACGATTGGGATCAACGACAAAACTTTTATCAGGTAGCGTATTATAGATGAATATAAAGCACAGGAGCAGTAGCCATGCATCAAATGGTTACCTGAATTTGAGCGAAAGGTATCTCAAAGCTGAAGCTTTCATTGAAGTATGGGTTCAGTGTGTTCTGCTTGACTGTGGTCTTCTTCTTCTTGATGCGCTTTCCATTGTGTTGCAAAACTATTTTCACAAAAGGATCTAAAAGAGGAAAGGATTAAAGCGTGACATAAAAATGGCATTAGTACGTTATGATAGAAATGTGGCTCTGAAGTCTGCAACATTTGAAAAAACAATATATTCTATAAAATTTGTATAAAAATAATATTTCAATGTATATTATATTAAAAAGTCATATTTAATGAGAATAAATTAAAATATGTGCTGCATATCACTTTCTGACTGCATCACAAGCTACTGTAAGTACATAATTCTCATCTAAATACAGAGTAATTTAAAATAATGACAGCTCATAATTAATATAAAAGCCAACTTAACGGGTTCGACATTGAAGTGTTTCACAAAAAAGTGAACTGGGTCATTCTAAACTAGAGTAAACAGAAGACTGTTGTTAACAGTTTTACGGTTCACATATGTTTTTCATTAATTTACACTTTTGAATTGCACTGTGGGACCTTCATTGAAACTTTTACAAAGGGGCCATTATTGTTACTAGTAAAAACATAACAGAAGTAATGTCAAGTTCATTACCTGGTTGTTATACGATTTTCTACTTGGCCATCTCAGACAATATTTCATAGTACTAAAATTGCTAACTACTGACATCCATAGTAGGAAAAAATATTATGGTAGTCAAGTCTAGTCTCCAGCATTCATCCAAAAATACATTCAGAAGAAAGAAACTCAAATTGCTAGCAAATTGAGCCACAATTTTTATTGTTGGATGAACTTTCCATTTATGCAGAGTGTGAAAATCCCTTATAAATATATCATTTTGACATAACCACACTTGCCTGATAAACCACCCACGTCCATCTTCTTCAGGTTCTTGGCTTCCATGATACAGACAGTCAGTTTTCCAGAGGTAGGCACATAGCGCAGGGAAATGCAGACGTCTCCCAGCTTTTCTTGCTGGTTGATAGGAAGACCAAATTGTTTCGGTGAAAGGTATCAAAAACAATGGCATCTATAAAGGATAAAATAGAGGAAGGAAAGCCTTACTTCCTCTTTCTCTCCTCCAACCAGGTCTTTATATTCGTGTATAGGCTGGCCCAGATCAATACTGTTCATGGGGATTTTAATCTCTCCAATTACATCATGTTTGCCAAAGCGGTCAAAGTCAAACACCTGCAGGACCAGAGTCTGTCCTGCTAGATCATTAAACGGGATCTAGAAAAAGAAAGAAAGAATAAAACAAAATCATTACCTAAACATTTGTACAAAGAAATTAATTTGGGACAACCCTCAATATGCATATTTATAGATAAATAACTACAATACCTTAAATATGAATGTCTCATTGAAAACAGGGCACAGGTTCTTTCGCTGGACCTTCGTTTCAAACTTTTTCTTCTTGTCTGGTAGCATATAAACTTTGACATAGGGATCAGATGTTCCACCTATATCCATGGCGGGAAGATCTTGGGCTTGTAAAATACCAACAATGAGCTGAGGATTGTTAAAGAAGAGATTGTGGGTCAGGTGTTTAAAATAATGTAGCTACTCGCACATTATTTTTGGTTTGTGTAAGAAATTAATCATTTTATCTCACAATTAGTATGCATATGGAAATGTCCACTTCTCAACCAACCTGATTTTCAGTGAAGTTATAGTCTAAAGTGTACTCCAACTTCCCATAATATTCTTTCTCTCCCTCGCCCTCTCCTTCTTTAGGTTGTTCCTATGAGGGTTGAATAATGGAGGTTTAAATGTAAGTACTTAAACCTTATGTCCAAAAATTTATTAAAAAAAGAAACATTTTACAGACAAACAGTTTTGGATGTCTTTTACCTCTCCTGCTTCTTCTTCTCCTTCCTTTTTCATCCTCCGTCGTCCTCCCTTTCTCTCTCTGACTTTCTTTGTTTTCTTCTTACCTCCCAAGCACTTCTTATAGATGCAAAAAGCAAAACAGCCCACCAGGGCAAGCACAACCACAATTATGGCACCAATAGCCCACATGGGCACTGTAAAGAGGAGAAAGTCAGTCAGAGTTCATTTAAAAAGAAATGGATGAACTGATATCTGACGAATTGAAACTTACTTCTGATCTTGTGGTCTGTTTATGGAATAGATGAAAGCAATAGATGAAATGGGAAAATGGAGAAATTAATTCATCACAAACACACATGTTTTGATGGCAGTTTGTGTTACTAATGATAATATGATGAAACATGAATGATGCCAGCTGGAACCAGACCAGACTTTAATTAATGTCAGAAAGACATTGGATAGATGTTACTTATTTGGTGAAAAAAAATTGATATTCCGATTGATGCCAAGAGCCAATTGCACAGACGTTATGTTTTGGCAACATAATTCCAAGGCTTAAATGCAATGAAATTTTAATATCCAATAAGGACATTAATATTTTACCATTGCATGAGTTTGGGCTATCATAACCTAATTACCCTAGCTGCTTTAAAACTAAATATAACATGTTGGAAAAAGTTCTACTCAATAATTGAATGCCTCTCAATTAAATGGTAAAATACAGTGGTTTCCAAAGTGGGGGTCGCGGGACAATGACAGTGGGTTGCTTAGTGATTTCAAATAGTCAAATAAATTTTTTAACTATTAGAACTACCAGATTTTAACCAGTAACCCAAAAAAGATAAAAATAGTAGTTTTTAATAGTAAAAAAACAACAACATGCAAAATGAAAAGCCATGTATGTTTACGTTAGATTAACAGCACAGCAATAGCGTCAGCTGCAGCAGATTTATAGCAATCAAATACAATCAAAGGCCACAACTGAACATTGAGGATGATCTCTGAATGGCGGTCTCCAAAATTAAGAATAGACTTGTGCTGAAAACATTGTGTCCACCAGTCTCTTTAGGTGAGGTATTATTAAATTAAACAAATTAATAAATGACTATAAAAATAATATGGTTGTTAGACTGTTGGACTTTTTTGTGTGTCAATATGCTCCTGTTTATATAGGCCTATTATTGTGTGCACAACATTTTTATATTTATAACCACCTTTGAGGAATTTGGGGGTTGCGAGTCCCTGGCATTGTTATTTTAGGGGTTGCGGGCTGAAAAGTTTGGGAATCCCTGCACTAATATATCAACAAATGATCAATTTCAGATTCTTATACAAGAAATTATCAGAAATATCTAAGAGTATCAGAATATAGTTTAAAAACAACCGATTATCAGGACCGATCATGTCTTTCCAAACAAAAGATGTTTGTAAAATATAGAATTCATACTGTAAACGTCTTTTCTTTAAAATGACTGTGAATTGGATAGCAATAATGCAGTTTCTTTGCACTCCAAAAGGTTAGCATGCAGAACTTTTTACTAACATAACTAATGTTATTTCAGAGATGCTAGTGTTTTTGGAGAGCCTAAAATGATTTTTAATATATATAATTTAGTCAATATTAACATTGATAACTTTTATAAAAGTTATGAAAGTGTGATTTAAATCTGAATTTAACACTCTAAAACTCCTGGTTTGTTTAACCCAAGTTTTGGTAAAAAAACAACCCCACTTTACTTTTATGAGTGTATTGGTTTAAGCATGTTTTCTTTTAATGAGACCAGTTACTCTGAAAACCACTTGTTGAAATAGAGAATAAAGTTATTTAATATAAGCATAACAGGCTAAACCACAATCGGATTTCAGTCTAAGCTTCAGTCTAAGCTCAGCTGTCATTGAATTTCTTTGTCAGAAATGTTTTCCTGACATTGAATTCTGGTTTCTTAACATAAGAACCTTTATATATAAGGAGTTATATATAATGGTCTTATGACTTTATTAGATTTCTGAGATTGAAGTGAAATGTGGCAAAATATCTTGGCATACATTAATTACTTACTAGGTAAATGTCCAAGCTCATTGAAGAACTTGTTCTTCATATTTACAAAGTTGTGGGAGTGGTGAGAGGGAGGGGGAGGAGGAGGCGGAGGACGATTAGGCTCCTCCTCTGATTCTGCTGCTCTCCGCCCACGATGCTGCATACTGGCCAATCGCATGGCTGATCAGCTAGAAACATAAAACAGACTATTACTGTCCTGAAATAACCCATGTAAACTAAATGCCCCAAATCCCATATATCTCCTAAATCCACCTCACTTCATCTAAAGCATTCATTTAATGTCTTTCTTTTTTATAATTATAATTTACAGTACTCTTTTCCAACCATCCGTCTGTCAAATCCACACTTTCTCTCCATTTCCCTCCCTCTGCCCTCTTTGTGTCTCTGGCGTGACTTTTGATGGACTAAGCGCTCACGCTGGCGCTTAGCATGTCTGTTGTTAATCCTTCTTGAATGCCATAACACAACCATGCACACGTAACGCCCATATGTTTCCAAAATCCTTTAAATGTGCTCCAAAACTCTAATATTTGTCAAACACATTAACGCACAATAGTCGTCTCCGCCTGCCCTGCTCTGCTAAACTGACCTCTTGTCACTCTCAGCAGATGCGTAACAAGATTAATTGCCAAAGCTAATCCAAAAATCCATGGGTTTAAGTAAATTAGGAACAGGGGCCTCCCCTTGCTGCCTCGCTTTCACAATATAGCCAATGACATTCTGTCACCAGACGGCCATGTAGAGGACTTTGACGTCCAGTGACCACTGCACTTTTATTGTATATCAGAACATGTTCAAGGTCAAGGCTGGATTTATGAGGGCAGGATTTTGTGATTATTCTCTTCCAGTAGCTTCTTTAATCGTCAGCCACATAGACTGTCCAGATTGATATAAAATGAGGGACATACACAGACATAGTTAAAAGATTAAAATTCCTTGGTTTTTCTAAAGACAGACTCAAAGCAAGCTTCAAACTGAAGTCGGCCCCTTCAAATATTATTTAAATATTAAATATTAAAATATATCCTTGATTTTTTTTGTGTTGAATGATGGTGACTCAGAAATCACTTTGCATATGCATAACATGGTATTAAGATTCAAAAATAAATCATTTGAATAAACAGGAATGATTACATTGGTTATTTACAAATTTTATATTTCATTCTGCACTGCACACACACATACATTTAAAATCAATACATTTAATTTGTTTAGAGTTTTTTTTTTTTCATTCAGGACTTTTACATTATTTTAGGGCCAATATAAAAGATTTGATTTTCTTGTAAGGAGATTGTTTGAATGACTTTTTTGGATATATGTGTCATTGCTACATTTGAATTAATTTAGCTCACTCTGCCTCAGATATCCATGATAATAAAGTCATTGATGGCACTGTGAAGAACATTTCTAATCATTGAATCTTTATAATAATGAAAACTATGATGTGTGGAGAACGGAAAAAATGGTTCTTTTCTTGCATGACTTTTTAAAAGGTGTATTGATTTTATTTATATTTATGTCATTTAAAATGTTATAAGCAATTTAAAATTATAGGTAGCCTATCATTTGTATAAATGTATATATACTGCTCAAAAAATAATAATAACAGGAACACTTAAACAACACAGTGTAACTCCAAGTGTTCCCTTTATTTATTTATTTATTTATTGAGGAGTATATTTTTGTTTTAGGGCTATTTCTTTGTATTTCTATTTGTAGGATGCATATTTAATGCATGTACTTGTAGCCCAGCAGTCATGTTCTTTGCCATTTTTCATATTAGGTATCTAACTGAATGTAACTTTTTCTACATGGGAAAATAATGCAATTAAATAAGTTACAGCAACATATGAACCGTACAACAATATTGTTTTTAATTTTTGCTTTTCTTCTCAAAATTAAACATCAATTTCCCAATATTACACAAATCTATATTTACAATCCCACAATCAATCCCAATATTTTACAATATGTTACATATTAATCACAATATTACAATATTATTCCCAACATTTCGCAAAGATTTACAATCTTTCCAACGGAATGCAAATATCTTGGAAGTTTATACTGAAAGTTCAAAATCCGTAATTTGTGTCACTACAAACACGATCTGTCCTAATCTGGCTAAAGAAGGCCTGTCGCTCAGTGCGTCACAGGCCATCAGTCGCGTCACGCGGCCTTGTTTTTTCCCCCTTCAACGCTGCTTTGTCCACCAGCGCGCTACTACTGTTTTTTCGGATTACCTAAATCTCATCCAGACACCCTTTTTCTTTGAAAAAAAAGAAGAAAAAAGCTTAATACACACTGTTGTCTAAGACTGGAGGTCACACAGAGATTAGCATTAGTTTAGTCGAGCAAAAATCATCTAAAACACTATTACCAAAGTTATTATTATAGTTATTATAGTTATTATTAAAAGTTATTATAATTTGTTAACGATACAAAACGTGAAAAAGAAATAATAAATCATAATGGTTATTAATTTATTATACCACAGTGTCATACCATTTCAAAACCGTTTTCATTGTTTTACATTCATTTTAAATGGTATTTTTTCAGGTAACTATGACTGGTTTGGAACCTGGTCCCCATGAACCTAATTGCTGAGAGCTTATTAATTTGACATTTCTTAAATATTTATTATTGTAATGTTTAAATAAAACCTGTTTTGTTGTTGATTTTTTAATTACGTGTTTTTCAAAGTATTTCATGTAGTAATAATTTGATGTTACAAACGGCAGGCTATATTATTTCTTGACTATAAACCGACAACAGATATTTAATTGACACTGCACAAAAGGTGAACCTTTTCCAAAATCTTTATATGACGCGCTCGTCAAAATGAATCAAACATTAAACAATGATAAAACTTACCTGATCTGCCACTGATCCAGCCCTCTTATACTGATATAAATTTGTGTTTTGCTTGGAAAGGACAGTTGCGTAGCAGCCCTCTCACACACTGCTCTAACTTACACTCCTCATCCACTTTATCATCTGTCCCTCTCTCTCCCCAAAGCGCATTTGAAGCGCCAAACCCTCTTTCACTTGGATTAATCGTACTTTCCCTTCTGTTCGCAGTTATGTGTCCTGCGGTTTCTCATGTGACAGTCTTTCATCCATCACGTATGCCTATTTGGTAGTATCTCGTTTAATCTCCAGTATACTGTTTATCCGATTCTAATTTCCAATATATTTTTGTTCAGTGACCCTTCTCAATCGGATTAGTCGGCGGCTCAGGCATTGTTGGAGCTAATAGGCATGATTGATAGGCTATGATACAAGGAAGCTGTGGAAGATGTTCATTGGTTATGAAATATCACACACAGATGACGATTTGAGATTTATTGGGAAAAAAATATCTATAAATATATAGCCTATCAGCTGAACACCACAGCGTATCGGTTCTTTAGCGTTTACGGTCATAAGTGCTGAGGAAACACCACCCTCTTGTGGTAAAAGGAAATATCCTACACATTTAAACTCATGTTGGTATTTGTATTATTAATTTAGAAGACCACGTAAAGATTTTAAGATGGGACTACTGTATATAGGGCGAGTGATGTCTCTACTTTCTTCTTAACCACTTTTTATGGCTCTTTCTGCATGATGAGTACTGAAGCATTTGAATACATCAAATACAGCCCGCAAAATCACTATACAATTATGTTTTTATACAAAAACGAGATGACAAGATAGCGCATATATTTATACAAAAACGAGGTGGCTTAGTGGTTAGCACTGTCACCTCACAGCAAGAAGGTCGCTGGTTCGAGTCCTGGCTGGGCCAGTTGGCATTTTTGTGTGGAGTTTGCATGTTCTCCCTGTGTTTACCCCACGCATAGTCCAAAGACATGCGGGTATAAGTGAATTGAATAAACCAAATTGGCCATATAGTGTATGAGTGTGTGTGAAAGTGTGTATGGATGTTTCCCAGCTGGAAGGGCATCCGCTGTGTGGAACAAATGCTGGAAAAGTTGGCGGTTCATTCCACTGTGGCAACCCCTGATAATTAAAGAGACTAAGCCAAAGATGAATGAATGAATGAATGAATGACAAAAACGAGATTATTCAGCTCAAAATGTTTATTTAAATTCACCATCTAAAAGTTCACATTAAAAAAGGAAAGCATTGACTTTACTTCATGTTATGCTCTAAACCTCTCAAATTTTGCACAGATGTGTGTTATAAGAACATTTTTAAGATAATAGAATTTCTATTAATTTATCTTTTGATATGATCAGAAGTCTGAGTTTAGCTGTCCAGGGTGTGCTTGTCAAACAGGTACTCCGCCATCCTGTTGTTTCCAGCATCCATCTTGGAGAGGTTAGTGATGTGGTCACCAAGCTTCTTGATGGCCTCAACCTGCTCATTCAGGTAGTGAGACTCCAGGAGATCACACAGCTGTTGGACAATACATCAGAAGAGAATTTAGGATGATACTTTTCCAGAATAGTGATTAAACTAATAAACTACTTTACAAAGTTACATGTAGGCTAATTTAGGGGTCACTCACATGAGGGTCTCCCATCTCGCTGGCGAGCTTATGGAGGTCCAGCAGAGCCTGATTGACGTTCTTCTCCAACTGAAGAGCACACTGCATAGCAATCAGTCCATTTCCCCACACATCACGATCAGGCTTCTGAAGAACACATACAAGATCAGTGAGCAAGTTAAGACCATTCCTGAACAACAGAACAATGACTAGAGTTGATTATGTTACAATGTTAAAAGTCAAATGACAGAAAAGCACCTTGATGTCCTGAAGGACAATGCGTCCACCTCTCTTGTTCTGGAACTCCATGAATTTCTCAGCATGTTCGCGCTCCTCCTCGCTGTTCTTATTGAAGAACTTGGCAAATCCAGGAAGAGCCACATCGTCCCGTTTGAAGTAGTGAGCCTGTGCAAAATCAGAGATAGGAATAAGAATTGATGTTACTATACATGTTAAACTACAAGGCTTTTCATCAAGGACAGTTCGTTTATAACATGTGGTGACAAAAACCATACAGGTAAAGTCAAAATTACCACTGAACAAGATCTGCAGCTATAACCGTTTACAGGACGATTCAATAAAACGGTAACTCTTTACAATAACAGTACATGAATAATGATGTATTAATGTGCAAACTAAACATTACTTTATTATGAATTAATGATGAGTTAATGCATGTGCTAATCATGAACTAACTTTAACTGCAACATGAGTCACATGAGTTCATGTGTGAATAATGGCGACCTTAATTACTTGTTAGTACATGAGTGTTTGTTAATTAATGTATTAATTACCACATTAGTTTATGATCAAACCATCATTAACTCATGAGCTGTTTATGTATAATTATGTTGTGACTACTTGGAGGGGCACATCATCATTAACTCATCTTTAACTACTCATGAACTCCGGTGTTTAAACTGTTCATATAGATGTTGACAGACCACTTTCTATTGTTATTCAGTGTAAACGCACTAGACAGACGCGCATAAGGAGTTCATGAGTAGTTAAAGATGAGTTAATGATGATGTGCCCCTCCAAGTAAAGTCATGACATAATTATACATAAACAGCTCATGAGTTCATGATGGTTAAATTAATTATAAACTAATGTGGTAATTAATACATTAATTAACAAACACTCATGTACTAACACGTAATTAAGGTCGCCATTATTCACACATGAACTCATGTGACTCATGTTGCAGTTAAAGTTAGTTCATGATTAGAACATGCATTAACTCATCATTAATTAATAATAAAGAAATGTTTAATTTACATATAAAAACATCATAATTCATGTATTGTTATTGTAAAGTGTTACTCATAAAACTAATGTGCATCACAGCTCATGGCATTTAGACATACATTTTTATACCGTTATAACCAGTGTTGTGTCTAATGAGTTAATATGTAACACATTTTTACACAGAAATTAATTCAACTAAAAAAGGAAAATATGGTATTCCTGTTTTTTTTTTTTTTTTTTGTCTAATTTATCCAGCTTATAAAAACAGCTTGCTCATGCAGGATTTGATGCTGGTTTTCAGCTAGTTCTTTGCCAGTTCTCTCTGGTTACTGACCAGCAAATACTTTTGTTAATGTACATTTCTAGAGCAACTTTTATTTTACATTTGATAGTGAAGTGTCAAGAATGGAAAGCAATAATCAACAGATAAATAACTCGCCGAAAACAATTCTGATCAAACAGACTGAATGATAAACACTTGCCATGGAGGTGTAGGTGTATCCAGCATAAAGCTCCAGATTGATCATCTTGTTGATCGCAGCCTCGCAGTCGCGGGCGTAGTTCTGGCGAACCTGGGAAGTGTCCATCTCGGCAGGTTTTATTATATAAATTCTTTACTAAATAAATAAATAGTGATAGAATGAATTCAATTGAGATCGAAGTTCCGTTCAATCACTGTTGAAGCAAGAACCTCTCCAGATCTTCCTGAAGCTGTGAGTGAAATGAAGGAGCGCGTTCATCTTTTATGCGCTCACAACATGATGCGTCAGTGGAACTGAAACCAGCCAATCAAACAACGAGCTGAGTAACAGAGTGACGATGCAATTTAGATAACGAAGATCAGGGTTGATGGATAGCGTTTTTTAGTGTTTGAGTTTATATAATTAATAGGCTAGATAAATCTAAAAGAAAACAATAAAATGCATTGTTTCCAATGTGTAAACATCATCCATTTTAATCATTTAGGCCTCAAATACTCAAACAGTAATCATGCAATCACATGCATTTTTCTTTTGTGTGTGTGCGTAATACAGCTGCTAACTATTAATGCAGAAGACTTTAGAATTAAAATACATTCTTTAAAATAAAAGATATAGATGTTCATCAAGATGTTACCAACAACATTCTCTGCATTAGCAAGCTATTTCTGATCACTGAGTTTCAATTTGACTAACTTTCTACATAAACTGGTATAGAAAACTGCAAAGATTCTGCAGTTGGGATGTTTAACACCATCATAGGAGCCTGCTTGTAATATGGCAAATATCAGGTACAATCCTGCATTATTATACTATTCCACTATTAATGTAACGTGATTTTGTCCTTCATAAATGCATTTGGATATCTGATACCACATTGATTAGAAGATTACAGTGAGATGACACTAGCAACCCAATTTTGTACCAATCATTGCCTCTGTGAGGTCATTCTGTGTCAGCAACAAGTGCAAACTCCCAAGAGCCATCATGGAGGTGCGTCTCTGTGACTCAGCATTTTCTCTCTCGTAGAAGATGTGAGTACTTGCTAGGATACAAGTAGTACAAGGATATTAAACATATTCCTACACATAATCACTGTGTAAATTTGATCAATTCAACTTTGTTGTATAGGACCTTAAACTGATTTATTTTGGATTATCTGGACTCTTAAATTACAAGAAATACACATAATGTTTAACATTTCTAATCTTATGTTGCTGCTCACTATTGTCTAAAAAGACATTTACCATGACTAAATGAATCTTGTCAAGAGCACAGAAGTACGAACAATGAAATGGGTTTAGCAGCTTTTTAAGACTACTAATATGCAGGTAATAAATAGCTAATAATAAAGCAGTATAGAGTAGTGTAGCGACAGCATGTGACATGTTATAAAGATACTGCAGGAGGATAATTATATATCGTAAACAATTTAAAGATTAATAACAGCATAACTGTTGCGATGAAATGCAACACCATGTTGACTGTTATAAAGTGAAATACTGGAAGTATCAAGTAACTTGTGACAACAATATTGCTAATGAAATGTGAACAATGCTCATTATTATGTGTAACAGTGTATTTAAACACTACATGATGGCAGATACTGTGACTTGATAATTATGTTTATACTTCAGGGCTGTTGAATGCTTGATTCTGATTGGTTGATGAACATAAGGCGTGCAATTATTTTCTGGGAACTGCACAGCTAAAGTATTTCCAGGCAGGACTTGACCAAATAATAGTTCCTTATCATATCTTAGGGTGCATTATTTTTCTAATAATTTAACAGCCCATCGTCAATTATTGCTGAGTTTTATCTTTCTTGTGTTATGATAAAAACAAATGGATGTATCCTAACTCAGACAAAATCTTTGCTTGACAAGTGATCACTGAGACAGTGTTCATGAGTGCTACACAGTTGATGAACACAACACAGGAGTTCCCTTTATGTATACCACTGGTTCCCAACATGAGGGTCGAGACCTCCTGGCGGCTCGCACGAAAATTAGGGAGGGGGAGGAGCGGTTACTTGGAGATTAAATACATTTTAATAAGTAATTAGAATTACCATATTTTATCAATATCCTACAGAAGATAAAAAAATAGTTAATATTTACAGTACATTTAAAAAATAATTAATTAAACAAAATAATAAATCACAAATAACAATAATATTGTTGTTAGATTGTTGCATTTTTTGTGTTGATAATACGCTCATGTATAAAAATAAGACTACTGGTGTATTCCTACGCATTGCTGTTATGTGTTATGTTTGTATATGTATAACCACCTCAGAGGAGAGTGAGGGTTACAAAATCACTGGCATTGTTTGGGTTCATTGGCTGAAAAGTTTGGGAACCCCTGATGTACAATGTAAAAAAAAATTCTGTAAAATTTATGGAAAAATACTGGCAGCTATGGTTGCCAGAACTTTTTTGTAAAAAAAAACTGAATTTTTCTGTAAAATAGTTTTTCCAGAAATATGTTGTATTTTTTACAAGAGAAAAAATGTATTAATTAACTGATGCAAAGATAATTTACAAACCTTTGAGTTAATTATTTTTATTTGCAGAAAGCAACTACATTTTAATTGGCATTTACTGGAATTAAAAGCAATATTTTAAATGTCTAAATAATATATCTGAGCATATTGATATTGAGAACCATTGCACATCAGTTCACTACAAAAACTTTTTAAATAATGCAAAGTCATTAAAAGCATTATTGAGTTCATTTGTGACTGGAATTAACAAACAGATTTCCACTGCATTAGTAACTACACAATTTCATTTAAATAAAAGAAGATGCAGCATAACATCAAATACTCCTAGTTCATCTTGGACTTGCACACACCCGCTACTATCCTCCACATGGGTGACACAAAAAGTTTTTATGGTATTTTGCTGTTGTTTTTCTTGATTTTACAAAAAAATACTGACAGCTGTGGTTGCCAGTAATCTACTGTTTTTAACATTTTACATTCGTAAATTCAATCTACAGAATATTTCCGTTAAAAATACATTTCACAGCCTGTATTTTTCATTTAACACATTTAACCCCTTAAATCGCAGAGTAAAATCTTCAGTAGGGTGCTCCCTACAGAGGGTTGAACACTCAGACAGTGATGAAGTTAATGAGATAATTAAGTGTCTAATTAAAGGAGGATTCAGAATTATTGATAAACAACTGTTAACAAGCAGAATCACTGAAAAAAGAAAAACACAAATTACAGCCAAAACCAAAGATGAAATCAACTGAAAATAAAACTCTAAATATTTTTTTTTATAAAAATAATTACACAATAAAAATATAATTTCTCAAGATCTCAGCAGAACATCATTAAACAACTCCACTAAACAACTCCATTAAACAACTTTGACTTTATTTCTGTCACGTGAACAAAAGCTCTTAATGAAATTTCTGTTGCTCATTTGAAGTCACCATGATGGAGGACAGAGTCTGCTTTAGTTGGGCTCTTCAACTTCTTGTTTAGGCTGCTATAATTATTGGTGTTAATCACACAGTATGTATAGCATAAAAAAGCCATAAGAAAATATTAAAATAAGTTTGATGAGTTTAACTATGACATCAAAGCCACCCTTGCCTCCTTGTATACTTGTTGAATATCATATTAGTTTTGTGTGAGAGTTGAATAACACATGTAAATGAAACCACTGAAGCTTCAGCAATCAATGACTGTTTAACAGGTCTAAATGCACCCTTCACAATGAAAATGTTTGATCTATGGCAGAACTCAAAAACACACAGACATCAACAATTAGTCCGTGAATCTCAATAATGGTGACAATCAAAAAATAAATATCATATAAAAATCAAGCCAGAACAACACAAAACACTCTACTGAAATATTACACCCCAAAAACAACATAAAATAAAGGCAAAAAAAGAAATTTTAAGAACATAAAGCTGCATAATTTATTCATGCTGCAATGCATGCTGGGAGATTTGTACCATGCTGGTACCAGCATGCATTGCGGCATGAACACATTATGTAGCTTTTTTCTTTTTTTTAGCAACCATGGTTGAGGTTCATATCCTGATTCTTGATGTATGTGTGACTTAACTGAGTTGCTGGAGCTCTCAAGGTTTTGTGCATAAAAACTCTAGTTATTAATTCCTTCATAATTGTTTGTTGACCTTTCTGGGTTCTATAATATTGTCCCAAATAACATCACATAAAATAAGTATATTAATTTGCAAATTTTTTATGACTTATATAATTAGTTAAACACAAGGGATGTTTCTCTGCAGTCCTGATAATCCACATATCTGACTATATTGCCTTCATTAAAAAGTGAACGATGGGAAATGTAAGGACAATTGTACGTGCGTTTCGCAATCACCCCTTCAGCTCCAAGAATGTCATTTCATAATTGGGATTTAAGGGACCTCACATAATATGGCAGCTCCAGGGGCCCAAATACCCTAGCCATGGCCCTGCTTCACATGATGTAGACTATAGTATCTAAGACCCAGTTTGCAGCTTTTTGATTACAGTCCAGCTGTTGTAAACACATTAAAGCAGTTAAACTCAGTTCACCCGGTAATGAAACTTCAGCGTTTTTCTTTGTGATTCTTAGTATCTTTTGTCACTGCTCAAATTGTTGAATTAATTCAGCATCTTCGCTTAGCAGCTTGGGCGAGGAACATGTCAGCAGATAAAATGACTAGAACTTTGAAAAATCAGCTTATAAAATACATCTCCTTAATAATCTGATCATAATTGTCAACCACCTGATTACAAAACAAGAGGACGTTTATTTTCTAGGGAATAGAGAGTAAACTGTTACTACATTTCAAAGTGTGTCCAATCTTAATGTCTCTTAAATACTGTGTACTATAATCAGCTAAATGCACTTGATGAAAAGGTGTTTGTTTAACAATTGGTTGTTTTCATATTTTGAGTAATATACAGTTCAAATTAAGTTCCATTTTTTTAATTAATTAAAAGAGAAATTCCCAATCCTGGATTTAGAGTATTCACTGCACATCCTGAATGTGACAATAAGATCTTTAATGTTCATAATTTAAAATAAAAACACAAGTAAATCCAGCTCAAAATGTTTATTCTTCACCAGTGAGCACATCAAACATTTTGTTAATGATATTTAATAGAAGTAGCCAAATAATGTCTTCAACTTCATATCAGAGGTCTGAGTTTAGCTGTCCAGGGTGTGCTTGTCAAACAGGTACTCCGCCATCCTGTTGTTTCCAGCATCCATCTTGGAGAGGTTAGTGATGTGGTCACCAAGCTTCTTGATGGCCTCAACCTGCTCATTTAGGTAGTGAGTCTCCAGGAAATCACACAGCTGTTGGACAAGACATCAGAAGAGAATTTAGGACAATATGTTCCCAGAACTACTTTAAAGAGACAAATATACAGGCAAATTTAGGAATCACTCACATGAGGGTCTCCCATCTCTGTGGCGAGCTTATGCAGGTCCAGCAGAGCCTGGTTGACGTTCTTCTCCAGCTGAAGAGCACACTGCATAGCAATCAGTCCATTTCCCCACACATCACGATCAGGCTTCTAAAGAGCAGAAACAAGATCAGTGAGCAAGTTAAGACCATTCCTGAACAACAGAACAATGACTAGAGTTGATTATGTTACAATGTTAAAAGTCAAATGACAGAAAAGCACCTTGATGTCCTGAAGGACAATGCGTCCACCTCTCTTGTTCTGGAACTCCATGAATTTCTCAGCATGTTCGCGCTCCTCCTCGCTGTTCTTATTGAAAAACTTGGCAAATCCAGGAAGAGCCACATCGTCCCGTTTGAAGTAGTGAGCCTGTGCAAAATCAGAGATAGGAATAAGAATTCATGTTACTATACATGTTAAACTACAAGGCTTTTCATCAAGGACAGTACATTTATAACATGTGGCGACAAAAACCATCCAGTTAAAGTCAAAATTACCACTGAACAAGATCTGCAGCTATAACCGCTTACAGCACGATTCAATAAAACTAATGTGCATCACAGCTCAAGACATTTGGTCTTATATTTTTTTATACCATTATAACCAGTGTTGTGTCTAATGAGTTAATATGTAACACAATATTACAAATAAATTAATTCTACTGAAAAAGGAAAATGTGGGATTCCTGTTATTTTTTTAGTTATTGTCTAATTTATCCAGCTTATAAAAACAGCTTGCTCATGTAGGATTTGCTGCTGGTTTTCAGCTAGTTCTTTGCCAGTTCTCTCTGGTTACTGACCAGCAAATACTTTTTTTAATGTACATTTCTAGAGCAACATTTATTTTACATTTGATAGTGAAGTGTCAAGAATGGAAAGCAATAATCAACAGATAAATAACTCGCCGAAAAACAATTCTGATCAAACAGACTGTATAATAAACACTTGCCATGGAGGTGTAGGTGTATCCAGCGTAAAGCTCCAGATTGATCATCTTGTTGATCGCAGCCTCGCAGTCGCGGGCGTAGTTCTGGCGAATCTGAGAAGTCTCCATCTCGGCAGGTTTTAATATCTAAATACTTTACTAAATAAATAAATAAATAGTGATAGAATAAATTCAAGCGAGATCGAAGTTCCGTTCAATCACTGTTGAAGCAAGAACCTCTCCAGATCTTCCTGAAGCTGTGAGTGAAATGAAGGCACTGTTGCCAACTATTTTCAACGAAAAGGCGCTAAGCTCTGCCCGAAAAGTCGCTAAAAGTCGCTAGATTACGTCATACGTTAATTTGCATATTACTGACGTCATCACGTTCTACCGTTTCTGTTTATTTAACAGCCTATGGTCAATAAAGGGGTATTTATATTTAGACTACGCTTTATGTAACGTTATGCATGTCAACTTAACTAAATTTATTGCTGTTTGAATACAGTATATCATTATAGATGTGTAGTGAATTTGCAGTAATCTCTCAGACGTAATAAACTCAGACAAGTTCTGAAACTCACTTAAAATATCTCTGATTGTGAACAAGAAAAGAATAAACGGTCAAAATAAATTGTTAAAATAAAGGAGAAGCAGATCGGTACAAGGGAAATACCTTCACACTGCCGGTGCTAATTCATTTGGCGTCGGTACGCAGAAGAGTGATCTGCTGTCAGGCTGGAGGTGGGAGCAGGAGACTGCTTTACGAGAACTAGGTAGCCTGTCAGTGCTCTGAGGCAGGGGAGGGGCATCACCCGCAGCTCGTTGAGAAGAGTAGGGACGGTACAGTAATGGACAAATAACAGTCTATAAACATCTCCAGTAACAAACAAAAAAGTCGCTAGATTTGTCGCTAGTCGCTTTTTTGAAAAATTGTCGCTAGGGGGGTCTGAAAAGTCGCTAAATCTAGCGACAAAGTCGCTAAGTTGGCAACACTGAATGAAGGAGCGCGTTCATCTTTTATACACTCACAACATGATGCGTCAGTGGAACTGAAACCAGCCAATCAAACAACGAGCTGAGTAACAGAGTGACGATGCAATTTAGATAACAAAGATCAGGGTTGATGGATAGCGTTTTTTAGTGTTTGAGTTTATATAATTAATAGCAGGCTAGATAAATCTAAAAGAAAACAATAAAATGCATTATTTCCAATTTGTAAATCCATTTGTAATCATTTAGGCCTCAAATTATAAAACAGTAATCATGCAATCACATGCATTTTTCTTTTGTGTGTGTGCGTAATACAGCTGCTAACTATTAATGCAGAAGACTTTAGATTAAAATACATTCTTTAAAATAAATCATTCATCAAGATGTTATCATCAACATTCTGCATTAGCAAGCTATTTGGATCACTGAGTTTTAATTTGACTACCTTTCTATATCAGCTGGTATAGAAACTGCAAAGGTCCGTTACATCTAAAACAGTGGGATGTTTAGTAACACCTTCATAGGAGCCTGCTCGTAATATGGCAAATATCAGGTACAATCCTGCATTATTATATTCCACTATTCATGTAATGTTATTTTATCCTTCATAAATGCATTTGGATACCTGATACCACATTGATTAGAAGATTACAGTGAGATGACAATAGCAACACAATTTTTTCCTAATAATTGCCTCTGTGAGGTCATTCTGTGTCAGCAACAAGTGCAAACTCCCAAGAGCCATCATGGAGGTGCATCTCTGTGACTCAGCATTTTCTTTCTCGTAGAAGATATGTGATAACTTGCTAGGATACAAGTAGTACAAGGATATTAAACATATTCCTACACATAATCACAGTGTAAATTTGATTGATTCAACTTTGTTGTATAGGACCTTGAACTGCCCAGGTGAAAGAGAAGTGCTGTTAAATATATTACAAATGTGCTTGAAATGTAGATAGTATGTTTAAAGCACAATTAGCACAAATAACATACTTACTTAAAGTGCATTCTAAATGTGTTGGTTTGCATTTTAATGCATTTATTACAAAGTATACTACAAGTACATTGGTAAAAAAATATATGCGTAATAGCACTTTTAAAAAATATGCTAGAACTCAAGCATATTATTTATGCATCTTAATGTATTTACAGAGAACACACTAATTGTATTCTTTCTTAAAGTATGTTTCATGTGTACTTTGTATAAGAACATTGTGAAACGGTGCTAATTTGAGTGTGTTTAAAGTATATGCATGTTATTTTTGATTGTTTTAGACATCATGAAACATATTTTAAATACTGCAAATGATCAGGTGCTTTAGCCTGCATTTCAAAACATTTTATTTTACACTGTTATACAATGTTTTGTCAATTGAAAAAGTTGAAAATTACAGTTTTCAAGCATTCAAAAACCGTGAAGTTATTTGTGTTTGTCTCTCAGAAATAAAGGTATGCAAACTGTCACTGGGGTGGTACCCTTTTAAAAGGTACAAATTTGTACCTAAAAGGTCCATATTGATACCTTAAGGGTACATATTAGTACCTAAAAAGTACAAAAGTATACCTCTTAAAAATTTTAGGTACTAATATATAATTTTGAGGTACCAATATGGACCCTTTAAGTACAAATGTGTACCTTTTGAAAAGGTACCACCCCAGTGAGAGTTTGCGTACCTTTATTTCTGAGAGTGTATTGTACTTTTATAGCATATTTTTAATATAATTAAAATACATTGTTCTCAATAATTTTGTTAATTAATGTTGAAATAAAGTAGGTCTTGTAGTACTCTGCAAATGTATATTTAGTAATAACACAATAATGTGAAGCTTACAATATTTTCCTACTGGGCTTAAAATATACTTCCACTGAGCTTATACTATACTTTAATTGGTTTTAAGATGCACTGCAGCTGGGCTAAAAATACACTTTATCTGAACTTAAAGTATACTTCAACTGTATTTAAAATATACTTTAAATGTATTTCAAATATATCATTTAAATGTACTTTAAATAAAATACCATTTTTAAAGTACACTTTTATTGTACTTAAAGTTTGTCCATTTTAACACAACTAAGTATGTTACAACATATTTCAAATAGCCTAAAGGTAATCTTAAGTATATATAAAATAACAATTAATATGCTTGAAGTTGTTCCAAAATAACACATTTATTATCAATACCTGCCTGGAAAATATTCTTATGGAAACTACTGATAGTTTGCTGTTTGAAGTGCTGATGTCATCAGTGAAAACACTGTACCGTAAAAATGACTCTCTGAGTGTAACTACAGGGTCTCTCTCAGATAAAAAAAAAAAAAAAACAATGATTGATTCTCTGCAGTCCTGATAATCTCCATATATGACCATATTGTATTGAGTCTTCCCAAAAGGTGAACTGTAATGATAAAAAAGTAAGGATGGTTGGAAGTGCATTCACAATCACCCCTTCAGCTCCAAGTATGTCATTTCATAATTGGAATTTAAGGGGCCTCACATAATATAGTGTGGCAGCCCCAGGATCCCAGATATCCTAGCCATGCCCCTGCTTTACATAATGAAGATCATTGTAGTTTCAGACACTGTTTGCAGGTTTTTGATTAAAGTCCAGCTAAACATAATGAAGCAGTTAAACTCAGTTCACACAATAATGAAACTTCAGTGTGTTTTTCCTTGTCATTCTTAAGAGCTTGTAGAACTGCTTTAATCGTTGAATTGATTTAGTATATTTTGTTAAATAAAATGACTAACTTGAACAAATCATCTTATAAAATACATCTCTTTAATAATCTGATCATAATTGTCAACCACCTGATGACAAAACAAGAGGATATTTATGTTCTAGGGAATAGAGAGTAAACTGTTACTACATTTCAAAGTGTGTCCAATCTTAATGTCTCTTAAATACTGTGTACTATAATCAGCTAAATGCACTTGATGAAAAGGTGTTTGTTTAACAATTGGTTGTTTTTCACGTTTTGAGCGATATGCAGTTGAAATGGCCATTTTTTGAATTAATTAAAAGAGAAATTCCCAATATTGAATTTAGATTATACACTGCACATCCTGGATAGACAATAGGACCTTTAAAGTTCACAATTGTAAATAAAAACACAAGTAAATCCAGCTCAAAATGTTTATTCTTCAAATTCACCAGTGAGCACATCAAACATTCTATTAATGACATTTAGAAGTAATCAAATAATGTCTTCAACTTCATATCAGAGGTCTGAGTTTAGCTGTCCAGGGTGTGCTTGTCAAACAGGTACTCCGCCATCCTGTTGTTTCCAGCATCCATCTTGGAGAGGTTAGTGATGTGGTCACCAAGCTTCTTGATGGCCTCAACCTGCTCATTTAGGTAGTGAGTCTCCAGGAAATCACACAGCTGTTGGACAAGACATCAGAAGAGAATATAGGACAATATGTTCCCAGAACCACTTTAAAGAGACACATATACAGGCAAATTTAGGAATCACTCACATGAGGGTCTCCCATCTCTGTGGCGAGCTTATGCAGGTCCAGCAGAGCCTGGTTGACGTTCTTCTCCAACTGAAGAGCACACTGCATAGCAATCAGTCCATTTCCCCACACATCACGATCAGGCTTCTGAAGAGCAGAAACAAGATCAGTGAGCAAGTTAAGACCATTCCTGAACAACAGAACAATGACTAGAGTTGATTATGTTACAATGTTAAAAATCAAATGACAGAAAAGCACCTTGATGTCCTGAAGGACAATGCGTCCACCTCTCTTGTTCTGGAACTCCATGAATTTCTCTGCATGTTCGCGCTCCTCCTCGCTGTTCTTATTGAAGAACTTGGCAAATCCAGGAAGAGCCACATCGTCCCGTTTGAAGTAGTGAGCCTGTACAAAATCAGAAATAGGAATAAGAATTAATGTTACTATACATGTTAAACTACAAGGCTTTTCATCAAGGACAGTACATTTATAACATGTGGCTGACAAAAACCATCCAGTTAAAGTCAAAATGACTACAGAAGACGGTTTTAGACGGTTATGGCAATTTAATCCATCTGCAGTGACCATTTACATGTTGTTTATTTACGTTATAACCAGTGTCGGGTGTAATGAGTTATTATCACATCAATTAAAATAGGCCACTTAAAAGGAATATATGGGGTTACTATTCATTTTAAGTAAAGGCTAATTTGATTACAGATATCTTTATGAAGGCTACTTGCTTTAGGCTACTACAAATAAATTAAAATAAATAAAGTTTTGTATATAATCATAAAATTTTTTTAGGTTATTTTTAAAAGTAACCTAACACTGGTAAAGAAAAACAAGCTTAACTTACACTCTTTTCTTACGATTGTACATTTTTAAATTGAGCTTAAATGAAATGTTTAGTGAAATATCAAGAATGAAAAACAATAATCAACAGATAAATAACTCGCCGACACAGTTCTGATCAAACAGACTGAATGATAAACACTTGCCATGGAGGTGTAGGTGTATCCAGCGTAAAGCTCCAGATTGATCATCTTGTTGATCGCTGCCTCGCAGTCGCGGTCGTAGTTCTGGCGAATCTGAGAAGTCTCCATCTCGGCAGATTTTCTTATCAAAATCTTGTACGAAATTAATAAATAAATAAATAGATCTCAAATAAATCCCAGCGAGATCGAAGTTCCGTTCAATCACTGTTGAAGCAAGAACCTCTCCAGATCTTCCTGAAGCTGTGAGTGAAATGAAGGAGCGCATTCATCTTTTATACGCTCACAACATGATGCGTCAGTGGAACTGAAACCAGCCAATCAAGCAACGAGCTGAGTAACTGTGACGATGTAATTTAGATAACAGATTACGTCTTGTGCTGTTTTTAGTCTTTGCTTTTCCATAATTAATAGCACGTTGGACTCTTCGTTTGTTTTTTTGTTTTGTTTTGTTTGTTTTTTGCCTCTTTTGGTTATAGGCTATATAATGTTATAATAGACTGAATCATATTTTTCCTACACCAGCAATAGGCAAATATATTTTCCAGATGTTATTGTCACATTTAATAAATAAAACACTGCATTACAAAGATTCACATCCATTCTGAGTGAGCAACAAGTGAAGCATCCCAAGAGCCGACATGGAGCTGCGTCTCTGTGACTCAGCATGTTTTCTCTCTCGAGGAAGATGCGAGTAACATTTGTAACCTGATCAACTTGCTAGGATACAAATTTAACACTAGTCTACTGTAATAAAGAGAGACAGGAACTTGTAAAAAGAATTCACTCTATTATGTGTAATAGAGTAATCCGTACAGGCAGATACTGCGATATTTTTATAGTTAATTCCAAATAATAACAATTTTAAATAAATACCTATATTGTTAATTATAGACAAGGCCTACTGAATTATCTTTACTATTCAACAAATGCAATTAACAGCCTAAATAAAAATGTCTACACTCATTGTGACTGATGAGTGCTGCACAAAATAATAAACACAATACAGCATGTTCCTTGAAAACTTGATAACTTGATATACACTTTGGATGTATGGTAATGAACATAAACAAAGCACTATGTAAAACACACACACACACACACACACACACATGTTTGTTTTTGTGAAAAGTGGGTACATTACATAGGCTTCCATTCATTTTATACAGATCAAACCGTATATTATATTGCCCTCACCCCACCCTACTGTAATGGTTGTATACATTGTAGGTGAAATACGGTAATTTCCGGTCACACGCTGGCTTTATGAATGGAGCGGCAGCTGTGGGGAGGAAGTGTGGCGTGCACGCCAAGCTGACAACACCGAGCAAACAATGGCCAACAAGTTAATGAAGGTTGGGCTGCGTCATTGTTCTTTTAGGTAAAGTTAAGTTTGAACAATCATAATATATAATGTTTTAAGTGGGGTGATGCATGTAATCATGTGTATTTAAAATAAGATGTGCGATCGGGGATACCTGAAGGTGCTAAAGGCTGAATGGCAGTTATCGTAGCTGCGTCCAGGTATGTTATCAATGGTTGAGATGCATGGTTGTTACGTGCTGTTTATTTGTTATAGTATTGTGTATGTTTATTGTGATGGTTTGTCTTTGATGTTTAAAAGGTTTGTGAGGAATGTTGTGTTTTAAATGTTTTATGCTAAGATATTGATGGTACTGTAATAAGGGTGTCTTTTCTGGCTCTTTTTCAGGAGTTTGCTTATGTCACTGTTTTGACTCACTTTATAAGGCATGTGGAGAATTAATATATTGCATATTTGCACATTATCTAAGAGAGGGGTATGACCCAAATTGCCTTGAGTGTATTGCACGTTTGCACCTGATATGAAAGCCTTGCGATTATTGTGCTCACCTGCTACCAAAGTGTTTTTTCTATATGGTATTTGGTTGATATTCCTGAATATCCTGAAGTTAAACCTGCCTATAGATTATTCCTAATTATAACGAAGGCATAACACAGGGCATATTGGACCCAGGTGTTGTAATATTTTTAAATTTGTTAGTTACTCAGAAGCACTCCTTTGCAACTAATCCATGTGACAACCAGCTTATTTTTAATCAGCCAGGCGAGAATGACAACTATTGACAAAGCATTTTGTTCAAAAATATTCACCCTGAGTCTGTATCAGCAACAACTAATTGTCACTGAGCCATGTCCTGAACAGTGTTCAAACAGCAAGTCATTTGGCCAACACTGACCAGCTATACAGTGCTCAGCAACAGATTTATTCAACAAATATATTTATTAAAATAATATTTTAGTCACCAAATATATTTGGAAATTGAAAGATAAAACAATTAAATTCAAGCAAAATATTGCAAAAAAATTTTTTTTCTACAACATATAAATTTGGCTGTGCTAGTTTGTGGACCGTTATGGTAAGTTATTTTGTTAGATAAGCTCCAGATTTAGCTTCAGTACTGACTAATCTTATGTATATGCACAAATATAATATTGTATAGCTTCCTATTAAAATTATGAATTTAAAAGAGAGATTTGTGAGGGGTGTACTCATATATGCTGAGCACTGTAGGTGAAATCAGTGGTTCACTAGTCTTTAAAAAAAGCTGTGCATTACAATATTTAGTTTTTTCTAAAAAGACTAATTGTGTTAGCCACTTTTATATGAACATAATGTGCTGTGTTACTTTTTGCTTATTTTTTCTCATCTGGACTGGCTGTGCTGGGTTTTTTAAATAATCAAAAGTAATTTTTGTTTGATTAATGTAAATTTAAACAATTACATTTACAGTAAATGTAAATTTTTACAAGAAACATTTTTGCCCAGGCTGACGTTAAGACTTTAACTGCTCAACAATCAGTGGTCATCAGGATCTGTTTCTCATTTGAATTTGCTACAGACGCCAGCTAGTGAAGGGCTGTGCATGTAAATCTCACTCCTCTGACCACTAAAGGTGCTCTAGTGACAAACACTAGAGACCATGGTCTTTAGCCTCCTTGTTAGAGCAATCAACTCCCATGCAAAGAGCTGCCGGTTCGATCCCAGCTTGGAGCGGGTTGGATAGTGTAGGACTGGCAAGGTTACATATACATTTCAAAAAAAGGTCATTCACCCACTATATTTACAAAACCACACTGTTGCTGCACGTGCAGAATGAGATTCCATTTAATAATCATAGACTTCCCATGAAAGACGTCATCATGGCAGAAAATGTCTCTGTACTCTCTCAGTGTATTCCTCCATGTCAATAGTATATTTACTCACATATAGTCACCCTTGCAGTTTGTTCTGCTGTTCCTTGAACCTTGATAGATGTTTGCATAAAAGTCTGGATGCTGCTTTTGGTCTTTGATGTACAGTGGCATATGTGCAGACTCAGTGACAGTGGTTTGCTGAAGTACTAGGTCAGTTGACTTTATTTAACATCACATCATAAGCATTTTCAGGTTACACTGACTGAAATTTCTCTGGATTCTCTGAATATACATTATATATGGTAGTTTGTGAAATCTTAAACCAGCCTAAATTGGTTATAATTTTGGATTGAAAAATATTACTTTTTTACGTTTGTTTGACAATTCTTTTGCACATACAAAGTGATAGGCTATGAATCAGCTTTGCTCTGAGATGCTCAATCTAACATATTATCAGTTTACCATGCTAGACTGTTTCAAAATTGTTTAATTGGAATATTCCTCAAAAACTATTTACTCATATTTTGCCTCTGTCCCAAGTTTTTTGGAATACATTGCAGCAATCAAAATCTGAAATTGCTTACATTTACAAAATACATTTAAGTCTGTCAGAAAAAAATGCTGAAAACCTTTTCTTATTTAATAAATAAGTTAAAGAGAATTAACAAATCATCGACTCTTTTTGGAATTATCTTTGTGAAACTACTGTAACATGAGGTGCTCTCCTAACAACTGTTGGCTGAATGATAAAACAAACACAGGCCAAGGTCCAGTCTCATCATTTTTAAATTAAAACAAGCCACTCCAGTACAAAATGTTTAGTCATCAAATAAGCTTTGAATAAATGATTGTACATTCAAAGGGAAGCAGTTCTCCAGTGATAAAAATCTTTAATTCATGCATACAGCTACTGTAGATTTCCACTTGGTGACTGCCAGTACTAGAGTAAGCAGTTTTCTACACAAAGCCAAAGCATATGCAATTTCTGTGCAAACACCTGTGAGGTGATATGAAGCTGCAACTTGTGTGACACAACAATTATTATTACACTTTTTGAAGCAACAATTGAAGACCTTGATCATGCTGTGTACCTTTGTGTAGTAGTTTACATTATTCAGATATTTGTTCCTAAATATAAATGTGTCCCTATTTTAAGTTACAGATCGAAATGATGGGTTTATATAAGCCTTCAATCTAAACAGTCAATAATAGTAGCAGATTATAAAACTTCTTGCATCTTTGTGTCTTTTTTGTAAGCATTATGTTTGAAATGCATGTTTATTTCAGTTACATTTCAGTAGTCCTAACAATTAAAATAGAGGTAATCTGTATTAATGTTTATTGTGGTTATCTTATGAGTCATTTAAGGTATGATTAATAACTTATATATATATATATATATATATATATATATATATATATATATATATATATATATATATATATATATATATATATATATATATATATATATATATATATATATATATATATATATACATATACGTGTGCGTGCGTGCGTGCATGCATGCGTGTGTGTGTGTTTGGATGTGATTTAAACACCCCCATTTTAAATAAAAAGGCAATTCAATCCAGCCCAAGAGGTTTATTCATCAAATTCCCCAAAATCAATTAGAGTACATTTAGAAGGAAAGCATGGACTTGACTAAAACAACATTAATAGGATTTAAACTTTTAAAACCTTTTAGCTGTTTAAGTTTGTGTTATTACTTAAGTATAATGTACTTATGGTTTAAGAACATATTATAGAGGGCCACTTTGTGGCATGCAGATGATCTGAGGTCTGCGTTTAGCTGTCCAGGGTGTGCTTGTCAAACAGGTACTCCGCCATCCTGTTGTTTCCAGCATCCATCTTGGAGAGGTTAGTGATGTGGTCACCAAGCTTCTTGATGGCCTCAACCTGCTCATCCAGGTAGTGAGTCTCCAGGAAATCACACAGCTGTTGGTCAAGACATCAGAAGAGAATTTAGGACAATGGCCTATATCCAAAATCTCAACATTTGTGGATCAGAACTATGTGTATGAAGACAGAGACCAAAGCACTATTTAAACAGCAGCTCCCCAAATGACTTATTACCATTTTTGCTGACTTGTGACTATCTGAAGTGAACTTACATGAGGGTCTCCCTTCTGAGAAGTGACTTTATGCAGGTCCAGCAGAGTCTGGTTGACGCTCTTCTCCAACTGAAGAGCACACTGCATAGCAGTCAGTCCATTGTCCCACACATCACGACCAGGTTTCTGAAGAGAGAAACAAGCATCAGTGAGCACATTACACAAAGTTGTTTCACATCAAAAGCCTTTGTTTAAATTACTGTTAACACACCTTGATGTCCTGAAGTACAATGCGTCCACCTCTCTTGTTCTGGAACTCCATGAATTTCTCTGCATGTTCGCGCTCCTCCTCGCTGTTCTTCTTGAAGAACTTGGCAAATCCAGGAAGGGCCACATCTTCCCGTTTGAAGTAGTGAGCCTGTAGAAAAAAAAATTATTTTAGAATAAATCTAAACATAGTAATAAAGTAATAAACATTCAGTAAATCAATCTAAATGTGCAGCACTCTCAAAATGGCTCTTAAACTGGTGCCTCACAAAACACAGCCTAATACAAGCATTAATTTAAACAGTCAAGAGAAAGATACCATTTAGAAAGGTGATTATCCATAATAAACACTTACCATGGAGGTGTAGGTGTATTCAGCGTAAAGCTCTAGATTGATCATCTTGTTGATCAAAGCCTCGCAGTCGCTGTCGTAGTTCTGGCGGATCTGACAAGTCTCCATCTCTGCGGGTTTTATTGTTGTATTACCAATATCGCTGGAACAAAAATATGAATTTCGATAAAAATGAAGTTCCGTTCAATCACTGTTGAAGCAAGAACTTCTACAGATCTTCCTGAAGCTGTGAGTGAAATGAAGGAGCGCGTTCATCTTTTAAATACACTCATGATGCTGCGTCAGTGGAACTGAAACCAGCAGCCAATCAAAAAGTGCAGAGTAATGATGTGACACCACACTAGGTCGCTGTGTTGTCATGTTGTAAGATAAAGTCCAATTTTTATAGTAAACCATTTTTAAAAAATAACTTACTCAAAATAAAATCCAATTTGTGTTTTGGTCTTGTTGTGGTATTCAAAAAGTACCCATTAATTTTCCACACTGCTTGTACTATAGGTTAGTTATTTAACAGTTGATATGAGCAGAGGGGAAAAACAACCATGCATTAATTTCTTAATTTTAAGGTGAAAATATGTCTGAGTAATTTGTGTGATATAGGTATTTAGTCTATTCATGATGATTTTCATTTTTCTTGTTTATATGCAGTCGTCAGCAGTAGCAAAATGATAACGTTTTGCAACCTAAGCTTTCATGGTATGGCAGATCTGATCAAGGCCATATTACAAGTCTGGTCGCATGATTCATATATTTTAAACAATAAAATAAAACACATGTCAGCACAGATTTAAAACAGTTCGACTTGATTTTCTATAAGGTTTATGTTAATACATTATACAGGACAACTGTGCACATTTTGTCCAGTGTTAGAAAACTGGAAAAAAATTCTCATTGTTAGCAATATGACCCTGTGCAGCAATAGCTTGTGTGTTATGGCATCTGGGACAGTTCTCTCTCTGGGACAGTTCCCCCTGATAACTGCATTCAGATTTAAAGAAATGAGCAGGGTGACAAAGACAAAACATCTTTACCACTGTAAAATGCTATTCATTTAATTTACATTTAAAAAGTGAGTAAACCCATTATGTTTGAATCAATTAGTTGTCTAAACTTAAAAAGTGAGTAAACCTGTTGTCTTAAAATTAAGTAAATTATTAAATGCATATTTATGAAAATTAAGTTAAGTTTCATAACAATTCTAAGTTATTTGTTTTAAGTAAATTCCCTTTAAGGCAATGGATTTTATCACTTTTTTAAAGTAATTAATCACTTTTTACAATCCAGTGTGAAGTCTCAGTGTGTTAATACATAAAGAGACAAAGTCATGATACCGGGCTGTGTTGATGTGACTCAGCAATTGCATAATGTGTTTGTAGATTTGACTTTAAGACCTGCTAACCTTTATTTTTAGATAAGTAAAACCAGAATTACATCTAATTTCATTTGTGTGCACCATCCGTTTTTGAAAGTTATGCTTAAATATGTTATGTGTTATAGAAACAAAGTGATCACTAAAGGGTTTTGAAAAAGTTGTGAATCTCAACATAATCATTTTGAATAATTATTATCTACCTTTCAGTAAAATGAGTGGCAGCATAAATAATAAACCATCTGATGCTGCTTTTTATGTGTTTATGATCAAAGCATATAATAATTAAGGATATAAGGATATAATAATTATATTCATACACTTGCAAATTATTGGTGTTGATGTAATAGTTTAAAATGTATTTTAAGTTATTTATTATCAAAGATTATCAAGTTATTTATTGCAAACTTGTTTTCTTCAAACTCATGGAATATCCTTAAAGCAGAGTCTAGGAGGTTTTTTAAAACATTTTTAATCATTTAACTGTTAATTTACCCACTGTGATACAATATATCTTCTATCAGGGAGTCTTGGTCAAAAACAAAAATGGCAACTATAAAACTTGTAAAAAATAAGAGACAGTGTAGATGCCATATATAATTTAAAGGCAAAGTTTAATAAAATATAAGTTTACTCACGTTTACTTATTTTTTAATTCTGTTAAGCACAAAAGATATATTTTGAAGAATGTTGGAAACCGGTAGTTATTCACAACCAGTGTACGAAAAATACTATAGAACACAATGGGTACTGGTTACCAAAACAAAAAATTCTGTCAATCTTCTTTTGTGTTCAACTGTAGAAAGAAAGTCAAAGAAGACTGGAACAAGTGGAGGTTGAGTAATTGATGATTGAAGTTTAGTTTTGGGTGAACTTTCCCTTAAAATTTGATGAGAGAAGAAATGTTTTGCATTTGACATTAAGAAGGAGCTATTGTGTGCATACTATAAAATATTATTTGTAAAATGTTTACTTCCCAACTAGAATTAGACTTGAAATTTCCTTAATCTTTCTGTTTCTTTATATGTTTTTCTTTATATCAGAATATTTCTGGTACTATTTAAAACAGACACATTTTACAGTGCATGCGGAAAGTATTCATAGCGCTTCAGTTTTTCCACATTTTTTAATGTTACAGCCTTATTCCAAAATGCATTAAATTCATTTATTTCCTCAAAATTCTACACACAATACCCCATAATGACAATGCGAAAAAAGATTTTTTGCAAATCTTGCAAATTTATTAAAAATAAAAATGTTTAATACCTAATACCATCCCTACAGTGAAGCATGGTGGTGGCAGCATCATGCTGTGGGGATGTTTTTCAGCAGCAGAAACTGGAACACTAGTCATGATAGAGGGAAAGATGATTGAAGCAATGTACAGAGACCTCCTGAATGAAAACCTGCTTTAGAGTGCTCTTGACCTCAGACTGGGGCGACGGTACATCTTCCAGCAGGACAATGACCCAAAGCACACCGCCAAAATATCAATACAGTGGCTTCACAACAACTGAATGTCTTTGAGTGGCCCAGCCAGAGCCCAGACCTAAATCCTATTGAACATCTCTGGAGAGATCTTAAAATGGCTGTACACCGTTGCTTCCCATCCAACCTGATAGAGCTTGAGAGGAATTGGCAAAAATTCCCAAAGACAGGTGTGCCAAGCTTGTGGCATCATATTCAAAAAGACTTGAGGCTGTAATTGCTGCCAAAGGTGCATCAGCAAAGTATTGAGTAAAGGCTGTGAATACTTATGTACATGTGATTTTTCAGGCTTTTAATTTTTAATAAATTTGCAACTGTTTCCAAATTCATTTTGGAATAAGTTTGTAACATAAAACAATGTGGAAAAAGTGAAGCGCTATGAATACTTTCTGAATGCACTGTAGTTGATGAAAACAATGTACTGTAAAAAGGCACCAAAGACTCTTACAAATATAAAACAAATCCCATAACAAAGGATCATTAATTCATCTGTAGTGAATGTTGAAGCCTAATCCCAGTTTACATAATGCATTGATTAATAAGCTGTATGGAAACTACTGTAGGTTGGATAGACACTGGACAGATGCAGGGCGATTTAGAGATGAAAAATAGATGATGAACTCTGAATATTTATCAAACCTTAGAGTAACATTTGATATAAATTGATATATTAGTTTCATCTTGCAGGTGTACAAGATGTAGGTGTATTATCTTGCAGATAATAAAACTTATCTGTCAAACTGAAAATGAGATTGTATACATAGCTTTTTGGCATTGGTGTGTCGTGCAAAGATTTTTATACTGCAATCTTCCATATAAATAAATAGTTATTCTTTATAGACCAGACAAAATTAATTACTAACTATTAAATGAGAAAAGCGAGTTCAAACATCACCTCCATAAACTACCCTCTAATGCACCTTCAGTTTGTTGAAAAACAGAAAAAAAAATGACAAGTAAATTCAGCCAGAAATGTTTATTCATCAGATTCACAAAGTGACCAACAAGTCAGTGCACATTCAACAAGCAAGGCATCAGCTAGATGACTAATTAAACAAGGCAGGATCTTAAACATGAAGCCTCTAAATGTTGACCTCTAAAAGATTTTACTGCGGGAGAACATGGTTTCATGATTTAAGCATAGAGTACCACTAGAGGCTTTGGAGGATGCAGATGATCAGTTTAGCTGTCCAGGGTGTGCTTGTCAAACAGGTACTCCGCCATCCTGTTGTTTCCAGCATCCATCTTGGAGAGGTTAGTGATGTGGTCACCAAGCTTCTTGATGGCCTCAACCTGCTCATTTAGGTAGTGAGTCTCCAGGAAATCACACAGCTGTTGGTCAAGACATCAGAAGAGAATTTAGGACAATATGTTCCCAGAACCACTTTAAAGAGACAAATATACAGGCAAATTTAGGAATCACTTACATGAGCGTCTCCCATCTCTGTGGCGAGCTTATGCAGGTCCAGCAGAGCCTGGTTGACATTCTTCTCCAGCTGAAGAGCACACTGCATAGCAATCAGTCCATTTCCCCACACATCACGATCAGGCTTCTGAAGAGCAGATACAAGATCAGTGAGCAAGTTAAGACTAGAGTTGATTATGTTACAATATTAAAAGTCAAATGACAGAAAAGCACCTTGATGTCCTGAAGGACAATGCGTCCACCTCTCTTATTCTGGAACTCCATGAATTTCTCAGCATGTTCGCGCTCCTCCTCGCTGTTCTCCTTGAAGAACTTGGCAAATCCAGGAAGGGCCACATCGTCCCGTTTGAAATAGTGAGCCTGTAAAAAATCAGAGATAGGAATAAGAATTAATGTTACTATACATGTAAAACTACAAGGCTTTTCATCAAGGACAGTTCATTTATAACATGTGGTGACAAAACTCATCCAATTAAAGTCAAAATGACTGCAGAACACGATCTGCACCCATAACCCTTTACAGTACGGTTTAATGAAACTAATGCACATCGCACCTTATGGCATTTGGACTTGTATGTTAGTTTGTTTTTATGTTATAACAGTGTTTAGTGTAATGTGGGGTTAATACAAGGGAACCTATGGCTCACGAGCTGCATGTGGCTCTTTGACCAAAAATATGTGGCTCTTCAGTTGTCTACCTTCAATAACATTTTACAGTTTCAAAAACCATCACTAGAAATCGTCACTAGAAATTGTTTCCTATTGAAAATTACATTTACAATTCCTATTTAAAAAATGATGCAAAAAAGCAGAATGATGAGAACTTAGTTTACAATAACAGGATGTTTCAACTAATGCGCGTGTGCAGCATTGTGGATAAACTTGACACTAGTAAAGGACAAACAATTTATGTTTTTATTGTAACCTCGCAGACATAAATGTAAGCAACATTCATGAGCGGTGATGATGGCGAAAAGAAAAAAAGCCTTTCTTCATTCATTGACTTGCTCAGCATGTACATATACTGTAGATACCCCAATAGCTTTTTTTAAAAAAAATCCAAAATGGCTCTTTCCAGAAAAAGGGTTCCTGTCCCCTGGGTTAATATGTAACATACTGTAATTAATTCACTGAAAAGGGAAATTACGTGTTTACTTTTAATATGTTTATTTAATTAGGCTACAATTTTTTTAAATGTTTTGTAAATTAATCAATTAATTGCTTTTTTCGAAATAGGCAAACCAGTCCAACACTGGTAGACAACCTAAATATATTTTCTTCAGGCCTACTATTCTACATTTCTAGAACATCGTTTTATTGTTTTACGTTTTATACTGGTGTCAAGGAAACAATAGCCCATTCAACAGCTAAACAACTCGTCAAATAACGGTTCTGATCAAACAGACTGAATGATAAACACTTGCCATGGAGGTGTAGGTGTATCCAGCATAAAGCTCCAGATTGATCATCTTGTTGATCGCAGCCTCGCAGTCGCGGACGTAGTTCTGGCGAATCTGAGAAGTCTCCATCTCGTCGAGTTTAATTATATAAACACTTTACAAATAAATAAATAGAAAAAAATTCAATTGAGATCGAAGTTCCGTTCAATCACTGTTGAAGCAAGAACCTCTCCAGATCTTCCTGAAGCTGTGAGTGAAATGAAGGAGCGCGTTCATCTTTTATACACTCACAACATGATGCGTCAGTGGAACTGAAACCAGCCAATCAAACAACGAGCTGAGTAACAGAGTGACGATGCAATTACTTGGATAACTAAAACCAGATCAGCTTTCGTGATTAATCCTTTTTAGTTTTTTCCTTTTCACAATAAATACCAAATGAATCCAACTGTTTATTTGGATTATTTACGATTTAATTATTTAAATAGTTTTATGTGGAATTAGGCTATATGCAGTCATGTTTTATTTTAATGTTAATGTTTAATGACTAATAAACAATATGTTTACACTACAACACAAATGAAAAAAATATTTTTTCCAATTGTCAAAAAATATTATCAATGAAACGATGCATTTCAAAGACCCATGTTAATGATGCAGCGCATGGAATCACCTTCTGAGTGAGCGACAAGTGCAACGTCCCAAGGGCCTATATAAAGCTGCGTCTGTGTGACTCAGCATTTTCTCTCTTAAGGAAGATGCGAGTAACATTTGTAACCTGATCAACTTGCTAAGATACAAATTTGAAGCCATCATAAAAAAGAAAATAGTTCCTTCTTTTCACTGGTATACTAGGCATACACTTCCACTTTTAATTGTGCGACTTTATAATTTTTAACTAATCTTTATATGTAAATTCAGCTTTCTTTTACATCTATTTATTTATTTATTTTTTTATTGGTAGAGGATCTTGCATTGACCTTTTTAATGATTGCTTTTGAGGTGGTGTGGACACAATGCAATAAACAGAAACAAAATTAACCTATTATGTTAGCCTATTGCCCTTTAGCATTTTACAATTTTTGCAACACTTTAACAACACTTTAAAATAACAGTGCATAAATAATGATATGAAGAGTTCAGATGCAAAAACCTCTAAGTGCCGTCTAAAATTTTCCATCGAAAATGAACATTGTTCTCAGCCTTCTTTGTTTATGTTGAGATATTTCCAAGACCATAAAAAGGACTGACATTATTGAACTGACACTCAGGAGCCTGATAAAAATGCTCATTTTAGAGTAAAATTTCAGACGGCATTTAGAGGTTTTTGCATCTGAACCCTCCATATATTAATATGTAAACTAAACATTACTTTATTATGAATTAATGATGAATTGAGGCATCCGCTAATCATGAACTAACTTTAACTACAACATGAATCACAAGAGTTAATGTGTAATTAAGGACTACCTTAATTACTTGTTAGTACATACTTGTTAATTATTGTATTAATTAACATTTAAGTTTAAGTTAAATGTAACCAACATGAATTCATAAGCTGTAAATGTATAAGTATGTCATCAGGAAACGAAGTGTGTTCAAAATTGTAGAGTTCATTGGTAGAATAGGTGATCATATTAAAATCCAGGCGACCAATAAAGGTCGTGACGAGTGCTCCAATAAAATCCAGGATAAAAGCAACAACAAGGAGTATAGCCGCGTGCTAGCAAAAAACAAATGCTAAACGAAGCGGAAGGAAACCTGGTGGCAAAGATGTAAAGTTCCAGCTGCGACCAAAAGTCACGGTGCAGTCACGATAAAATATATGTGAATCCACAGTCGCGAAAAGTAAGCAATCTGCTTAACGAGCTGCATAATCTGGCAAAGAAGCGGCAGCCAGGTTGCGCCAGCGTCCTCTCACACCGTTCCCAAGACTGTCATGACTTTACTTGGAGGGGCACCTCATCAATAACTCATCCTTAACTACTCATGGACTGCTGTGTTTAAACTGATCATGTTGGTGTGGACAGAACACTTTTCTATTGTTATTCAATGTAAATGCACTAGATGGATGTGCATAAGGAGTTCATAAGTAGTTAAGAATGGGTTAATGATGATGTACCCGTCTAAGTAAAGTCATGACATAATTATACATTAACATATCATGAGTTCATAATGGTTAAATTAAGCATAAACTAATTTGGTAATTTATACATTAATTAACAAATAATCATAACAAGTAGGTAGCCCTTATTCACACATGAACTCATGTGACTCATGTTGTAGTTAAAGTTAGTTCATGATTAATGCCTACATTAACTCATCATTAGTTCATAATAAAGTAATGTTTAGTTTACATATTAACACATCATTATTCATGTACTGTTATTGTAAAGTGTTACCCAATTTAGTTTCTAGCTCACACTTAGATATTGCTTGATGCAATTAGCAGGTTTGGCATGCTGTCCCGGGAAAGAATCCTGAGCTCGAAAATAATTGAGCCCAGGGCTTAGCATTTAAGGGGGTCCGAAATCAGATAGGTCTTGAGAGCTCCCTCTGGTAAAGGAGGAAAAGGAGGAGATGGGGTGGAAGGGGGGATTTCTTCCAAAATGAAGATAAGGCAGTAGGGCAAAATCGGTTTATTTATGGTAGGCTTGGATTAATCTGATTGGATTAAGCTTGATTTGAGATTGAGATCAGCTGCGATCAATCATATCACGTGCTCCTCTCGAAATAGTTAAAAACATTCTCTACTCATTCAGTTCTTTTGATTTGCACTAAAAATAAGTGTTAATGTTATTTTGAAATCATGAATGTTGTCATTGTATGCATACACTAGTAACTACAAAACGATGAAATGGGATGAGCAGCTCTTTCAGACGTCTGAAAACCAGTAATGAATGGATATTAACAAAAGAGTGTAAAACAGCACCAACAGTAATGTTGAGAGGTGAGGCAGTATCTTGTAACAGTATCAGCATGACATGTGATTTCATTAATTATAAATATGTTCACAGTATAATTGCAAAAGGAAACAGTTAAAACATTAGCTGTGGTCGTAAACAAAATAATGTGCTACACCAGTGTACTGTTAAAAAGTGAACTTGCAGGAACTAGTAAAACAAACAGTATAACTAATTCTCACTATTATGTGTAATAGATGTAAATAGCACATGTTGGCAGATAATGTGTTTGGTAAGGTATATATTTCATCATAATGTTTTTATCTTATCCTGACATTTTATCGTTTATGGGTTATTACAAGTTGATATATTCTTCCATATATGTCTAACTGTGGGTTAGACATTAAATTGTATGATTATAAATGTATTATAATAGTTATACCGAATTCTCTGTCTCTTGTGTTACAGTATAGTCAACAAAAAAATTCAAAATAAGTAAATGGAACAAAGTTTGCTTTAAGTCTTTCTTCAGTCATTTGTTGTAACATTGGTGAGGGCTGCACAAATCAATTAATTCAATACAGGGTGTTCCTTCATGTCCCCTCATAGATTTTTTCATGTACAATATAGTTGAGCCAAGCACCATGTATAATACAGGTGCACTGGTGTTTATAAATCTGCATGGAACTGACTTGTTCACAACCTCATTACTATAATTTTTAAGTTTAAGTCTTATGTGTCAAGAGTGTGTGGAGCAGGTGTTTCAGCAACAAACACAACCACTGAAGCCAAGCAGGGTTGGGCCTGATCAGTACCTGCCTGGAAAATATCCCTTTGGAAACTACTGATAGTTTGCTGTTAGAAGTGCTGATGTTGTCAGTGAAAACCCTGTACCGTAAAATGACACTTTGAGCATAACTACAGGCGCTCTCTCTCTCTCCCTCTCTCTCTCTCTCAGAACAAACAAGGGACATTGATGTGAATGTAAATATGTAAATGTGTAAATGGATGTTTTTCTGCAGTAATAATCCCCATATGTTAGCATATTGCACTGGAGTGTTCCAAAAAAAGTGAACTGTAATAAAAGAAAAAGGATGATTGTAAGTTTACTCACAATCACCCCTGCATATAAATATACTGTGGCAATCCCAGGGGCCCAGATACCCTAGCCATGTCCCTGTTTCACATAATGAAGGCCATTGTAGCTTCAGACACTGTTTGCAAATTGATGTCCAGTTGCTAAAAACGTCTTAGGGGACCTATTATGCCCCCTTTTTTAACAAGATATAAAATAAGTCTCTGATGTCCCTTATCATTATGAGTGTGTATGTAAAGTTTCAGCTCAAAATACCCCACAAATAATCTGCCCCATGTACACTTTGATCCAAATTGCGCTGTATTGGTGACTGTTGCTTAAAATTCAAATGAGGTTGTGCTTTTTTCAAAAGAGGGTAGTGCTCCAAACGCCATTGCATCAGCATAGTGGCAGATTTAAAAAAGTTGGTTGTTTTTCACATTTCATATGCAATTAAAATGGTAATTTTTGGAGTGAATTAAAAGAGAAGTTCCCAACTCTAAATTCAGAGTATTCACTGCACATCCTGGATGTGACAATAAGACCATTATTATTCATTCATTCATTTTCTTTTTGGCTTAGTCTCTTAATTAATCAGGGGTTGCCACAGCAGAATGAATCGCCGACTTATCCAGCATATGTTTTACGCAGCGGATGCCCTTCCAGCTACCAACCATCACTGGAAACCATTATTGTTCACAATTGTAAATAAAAACACAAGTAAATCCAGCTCAAAATGTTTATTCTTCAAATTCACCAGTGAGCGCATCAAACATTCTATTTATGACATTTAGAAGTAATCAAATAATGTCTCCAACTTCATATCAGATGTCTGAGTTTAGCTGTCCAGGGTGTGCTTGTCAAACAGGTACTCCGCCATCCTGTTGTTTCCAGCATCCATCTTGGAGAGGTTAGTAATGTGGTCACCAAGCTTCTTGATGGCCTCAACCTGCTCATTCAGGTAGTGAGACTCCAGGTGATCACACAGCTGTTGGACAAGACACCAGAGGAATATATTGGATGATATCTTCCGAGAACAGTGATTAAACTAATAAACTACTTTACAAAGTCACATGTAGGCTAATTTAGGGGTCACTCACATGAGGGTCTCCCATCTCTGTGGCGAGCTTATGGAGGTCCAGCAGAGCCTGGTTGACGTTCTTCTCCAGCTGAAGAGCACACTGCATAGCAATCAGTCCATTTCCCCACACATCACGATCAGGCTTCTGAAAAACACATACAAGATCAGTGAGCAAGTTAAGACCATTCCTGAACAACAGAACAATGACTAGAGTTGATTATGTTACAATGTTAAAAGTCAAATGACAGAAAAGCACCTTGATGTCCTGAAGGACAATGCGTCCACCTCTCTTGTTCTGGAACTCCATGAATTTCTCTGCATGTTCGCGCTCCTCCTCGCTGTTCTTCTTGAAGAACTTGGCAAACCCAGGAAGGGCCACATCGTCCCGTTTGAAGTAGTGAGCCTGTACAAAAAGATTATGAATTGATGTTAATATACGTGCTAAACTACAAGGCTTTTCATCAAGGACAGTTAATTTTTGACATGTGGCCGACAAAACTATTATGTTAAAGTCAAAATACCTGTTTACAGGACAGTTCAATAAAATTAATGTGCATCACAGCTCATTTGGACTTGTATGTATATTGTTAGAAACAGTGTTGTGTAATGAAGGGTTAATATGCATCAAATCAATTAAAAGACTTCTCTCTTGAAAAAGAAAATATGTTCATTTTTAGCCATAGACTAATTTAATTACAGTTTTTTTTATGTCGGCTACTTGTTTAAGCCACTACAAATAAACTCAACCGTTTTGTATAAATATAGAATATTTTGTAGCCTATATTTTCCATACAACATATTTTTATTGAGTATCTGAAGTGTCAAGAATGAAAAACAATAATCAACAGATAATTTAGCAACTCGCCGACACAGATCTGATCAAACAGACTGAATGATAAACACTTGCCATGGAGGTGTAGGTGTATCCAGCATAAAGCTCCAGATTGATCATCTTGTTGATCGCAGCCTCGCAGTCGCGGTCGTAGTTCTGGCGAATCTGACAAGTCTCCATCTCGGCAGGTTTTATTATCAAAGTGCTACTACGAAATAAGTAAGAAGTGAGTAAAATGAAGGAGCGCGTTCATCTTTTATGCGCTCACAACATGATGCGTCAGTGGAACTGAAACCAGCCAATCAAACAACGAGCTGAATAACTAAGTGACGATGCAATTACTTAGATGACAAAAACAAGATCAAGTTCAACACATCGTCGTTTTTGTTCTTGTAATTCAATTTTTATAGTTAATATCATGGTCAGTCCAACAGGTCACAAAACTGTACAAACATTATCGAGTTTATCAGTTAATAATCCAATTAATATTATATTTTATTGTCCTGTTTTGTTAATGCGTCTTTTGTCTGTCTCCTTTGTATTACATACAATAATCATCTGTAATCATCATCAGTATACACTGAAAAAGTCAAAACTTATTACACTTATTACAATTATTATTTAAATGATTTTAAACTCTGTAAACATTTTCTAAAAAAAGTTGAGGTAATTTGATTAACTGATACTATGTTATTTTAGTGTAGACGTTATATGGTCAATGTGTAAATAAAATACAATTTATCCACAAAGGTCCTTGAGCATCATTTACAATTTATTTAACATACAATAGAATGATCGTTTAAATACTGCTTTTTTATTTAGTTGGGAAGAGATTTGTAACATTTCATAAATAACACTTGACATTTTACATCTAATATCAACTGAAAACAACTAAAAACCAGCTGTAATCAAATTTCCATCACTGGATTTTACTTACACTCGATCTTGTGCATTCTGCCATATAGAAGAATGGATTTATGGAAAAACTTGGAGCTTAGTTTTCGCTCAATTTACAGCAATGTAAGCGTGACAAAAAACATGACACATTATTTAATTTTTTTATAGAAAAAAAAATATTTTACATTTGGAAGAAAAGTCATCCTTATCAAAAAAAAAAAAAAAAAAAAAAAAACCTTTTTACTCAAACTTGCAACTACACAGTTTAAATATTTTAAGGATTATAAATGACAGTGTCCTCCTCAGAAATGTGCTCAAGTAAAAGTACAATTAGTCAGTTTGATTTGTAACTGAGTAAAGCACAAATCCCCAAACATACTTAAGAACAATAATAAAAAAAAATAAAAATCTCTCAAATTTCCACCCCCATCACAATAGTATTTGATTTTGATGTAACAATTAACCACGTTTTTCCTACAACAGAAATAGACACTTCGTCACCTTAGAATTATAAGGTTCTATCTGACATTTTTGTCAAAATTGAGTTATTGACATATTCTTATAAAATGACAACTTATTTACATGATGGGATTTTTTTTCATAAGTTGTTCACATTTTAAGACTTTTTATTTTAAAAACAAATGTTACACACATACTGTTTGCTATGGAATGCAAAAACTTTGAAGCTCAATATCTCAAAATCATTCAGAACGCAGATAGAACCTTATAATTCCAAGGTGACGATTTGTATATTCAGAGGTAATTGTCTTATTTTCTACAAACAAAACACTGCATTACAAAGATCCTGGTGAGGGATTGGGAGCCTGGTAACACTATAGCCTCCATTTTGTGTGAGCAACAAGTGCAACATCCCTGGAGCTGCGTCTCTGTGACTCAGCATTTTATCTCTCGTGGAAGATGCGAGTAGCCTATGTTTGTAACCTGTTCAGCTCGCTAAGATACAAGTTTGAAACTTTTAGTTTTTATCACTGTATATGAAATGTATATTATTACAAATAACACTTTCATCTATGACACGTTTTCAGACACTTGCACCAGTTTTGCACATTTGCACCAGACACTTTTTTACAATCACTTAGAATATCTCTTGAAAAACATTGTACATTTCTGAGTGTGCTTCAGGTGAGTAGTCTTGACAAACCACCTGTAGAAATACTCTTCTCTTGTCGGCGCAATAGCCTAGTGGATAGCGCGCCGACATATGGTGCAATATCACGTCAGGGCGTCCCGAGTTTGAATCCCGGCTCGAGGACATTTCCCTACCCTACCCCCCTCTCTCTCTCCAACTTCGCTTCCTGTCTAAATACTGTCCTATCTAATAAAGGCCAAAAATAAATCTTTAAAAAAAAAAGAAATACTCTTCTCTCTCCATATGCACCAAATACTTTTCTTAAACTCCATCTTACTGACTAAATAAGGAAAAACAAAGTTTATTTGTGAATGTTCCACAAATCATGTTGCACTGCTTGTTTTTTCAACCTTACATACCTCTTTTGCACAATTTCTTCCACAATATTGTTCTGTCTTATGTCAAAGTAGCCTGCTTGCGTAGTTGTATAGTTAAGTATTTATAGTATATGTAATGTTGGTAAATAGTTAGGTCATTTAGATTACCGCTCCAGTTTATTAGTTATTTATAGGTTATAATAGCTGTTACATATGTTGTTCATATTTATGATTGTTTATTTATGTAACATTCTGCTGTATGTCCACAGGGTGATACGGTGGCTCAGTGGTTAGCACTGTCGGCTCACAGCAAGGTCACTGGTTTGAGTCCCGGCTGGGTCAGTTGGCATTTCTACGTGGAGTTTGCATGTTCTCCCAGTTTCCCGTGGGTTTCCTTTGGGTGCTCCGGTTTTCCCCACAGTCCAAAGACATGTGCTATAGGTGAATTGAATAAACTTAATTGTCTCTATGTATAAGTGTGAATGAGTGTGTATGGATGTTTCCCAGTACTGGATTGCAGCTGAAAGGCCATCCGCTGTGTAAAACATATGCTGGATAAGTTGGCGGTTCGTTCCGCTGTGGCGATCCCTGATGAATAAAGCTGAAGAAAAATGAATGAATGAATGAATGAATGTATGTGCACACATAGTGAAATAACAATGCTCATCTTGATTTCATAATTTATTGTGCAATATTCACAGATCTTGGGTTTGAATTTTTGTTAAAGGTTGTTTTGAAGAGACTTGAAGTGTGATTAAAACTTTTAGTTGAGACTTTTGTTTTAAATCATTAGTTTATGAGATGCAGCCCTTTGCAACCTAGCCTATATGTTTAATTGGCCAAATGAGAATGACCTTGAATGACAAAAACGTTTTTGTTCTAAAACATTTACCCTGAATCTGTATCAGCAACAAGTACCTGTCACTGAGCAATGGCCTGAAGAGTGTTAGTACAAACAAAAATTCATTTTGCCAACACTAACTGGCTACAGGTGGAAGCAGTGGTTCACTAGTCTGTCCTAGCAAGTCTCATGACCTTTATAAGCTTGAAGTGGATATATTTATGTGGTATATTTATGTTACTTTTTTTTAAAAAAGTAATGCATTTGGATATTGTTTTATACTCCCTACAAGCAACTAATTATTCAAAGTAAGGTTACATTTTTTCCTCAGCTGAACTGACCACACTGTTTTTTTTTAAAGTAATAAATAGTTGATGTTTTTTTTCCAAATGTAACATCTAATTCACTCCAAAAGTTAAATGAACAAGTCCCAGGCTGAAGTAAATGTAAATTTAGATCAGTAGAGACAAAACGTTCAAAGGTGCTATTCTGATTTGGGTTGCACAAAGAAAAGGACACAGGAGAAGGATGTACATCCCTATTCTACAATAATGAAAAGAAACATGTTAATTTTATCTTAGGTCGGTTTTAGTAATTAGTGTTTAATTAATATTCTGAGTTTGCTTGTCATTATAAGGAAAAGACTAAATGGAGAAACAGAGAAATTCAATTCAATTCAATTCATGTTTATTTCTATAGTGCTTTTTACAGTGTAGATTGTGTCAAAGCAGCTTAACATAGTTGTAGTAAAGTCCAGATTTCAGAGTTGAAGTTCAGTTTGGTTTAGTTCAATGTGGTTTAAATTTCACTGCTGAATGTTCAAATACTAAAGAGCAAATCCACCGAAACGCAGCTCCACATGTCCCAATCCAAGCAAGCCAGTGGCGACAAAAAAAAAAAAAAAGTACAAAAAAAGTACAAACAACATTAGTGGATAACCTAGAAAAATGTTGATTCTAAATATAACTAGTATAAAAATAAATAGAAAATAATTTGTCAGATCAGTCTGTCTTCCATAATGTTTTAGGAGAGGATTCATTCAAAGAATTGTGTATTTTGTGATTACTGAGCAGGCATTTTGTATGCAGGTCCTTATTTATTTATTTATTTATTTTATTTTTTTTGCTTCCAGCTGAACATACAAACAAAATCATACATACTTACAATGTTATATACTGTCATCTCAAGGTTGAGGCAAACATAATATGCAGCTCTCAAGAATAAAAAAACAGTTTTATGAATAAATTGCAATAAAATAAATAACAAAATAAATAACTAAAAAGGGGCTTTGAAAATTAAATTAGCTTATAAAAATCCAGAAAAAAGATAAGCTTAAGGGCTTTTTCATCATTCACTAATTTTACAGATTTGCAAAGAAGTTGTACCTGATTCAACCACTGATTCAAGTTAGGAGTAGATTTGAACCATCTGGATTTGTGACTAAAGAAAGCAGGTCTTTATTGCATTAGTGTTGTTGCTTTCTGTTAAAAAGACAAAAGAGAGCTCTACAAAAGGCATTCTGGCATCTAATTCTACAAGAATGAGTTTCTTTTTAATTATCATTCAAAATGTAGGTATAGTTGCCTGTTTAAATAATTGATGACAGCTGGCCATTGAGATATTGCACACCTGATATGTTGACCTTGGGTGTTCATTATTTTGGAACTAGACAAGAGTCACAGACATGAAGATCATCTAAAGCCATTTGTTTTTGTCTGTAATGCCATCAAGACCTACCTGGAAAATTATAGCAGTGCAGCTCCCTGAAAATAAGTGCACACCTAAGAATATTTATTAGACCAATAAAATAAAGCATTTAACAGTGCTGCTACTTCTGAATGTAGGCCAGGCTCAGTAACTGCTCAGTAAAATACTAAATAAGTTTTGTTTACCAAAACATTAACAAAAGGGTAAGGTAAACACTTTAAACTGGACTGTAAAATGAGGTGCTTTCCCAACAACTGTTAAAGGCTAAATGATAACATAAAGACTGGTCATGGTCCAGTCTCACAATAAAAAAAAAAAGAAAAAAAAAGAAAAAGTCAGTCCAGTACAAAATGTTAAGTCCTAAAGTTAATTAGCTTTAATTAAATGATTGCACATTCAAAAGGATAAAAATCTTTCAGCACTGTAATTCCTGCATAAAGCTACTTTAGAGGGTTTCCATTTAGTGACTACCAGTACTAAAATAAGCAGTTTTATACCCGAAGTTAAAGCACATGCAAATTTATTCTCTCAGCAACAACTGCAAACTTCTGTGAGATAACATGGAGCTGCATCTCTTGTGATTCAGTGTTTATTTATGCTTTGATGCAACATGGTTATAATAAACCGTATCTCTTTGTGTCACTATAATTTTACATTACAGATCTAAAATGTGTTTTGAGTATGATTTTTTATAAGCCTTCAAAAACTAAAAATAAAACTTCTTTCAACACTTCCTTTTTGTGTGTAACCTTTAATCTTTAGGTGTTAAAAAACACTGTTTTAAATAAAAAAAGGTCATTCAATTCAGTTCAAAAGGTTTATTCATCAAATTCACCAACAAAATCGGTGTACATTAAGAGATAACAACATGAACAGAACTAGTAAAACTGCACCATTTTATAATATTAACTTGATTTAAACCTTTTAACTGTTGAAATGGTTTTGGATAAGAGCTGTGTCATAAGTATATTGTACTCTTAAAACAGCATATAATAGAGGGCCACTTTGGAGCACGCAGATGATCATAGGTCTGCGTTTAGCTGTCCAGGGTGTGCTTGTCAAACAGGTACTCCGCCATCCTGTTGTTTCCAGCATCCATCTTGGAGAGGTTAGTGATGTGGTCACCAAGCTTCTTGATGGCCTCAACCTGCTCATTCAGGTAGTGAGACTCCAGGAAATCACACAGCTGTTGGACAAGACATCAGAAGAGAATTTAGAACAATGGCATTCATCACACAAAACCCTCAAATTGATAGGCAGAACCATGTGAAGTCATGGCTCCCCAAATTACTTATTACCATTTTTGCTTATTGTTTTTTAGAGATGGTCTATGATTATGTGAAGTGAAGCTTCATTAACTTACATGAGGGTCTCCCTTCTGAGAAGAGACTTTATGCAGGTCCAGCAGAGCCTGGTTGACGTTCTTCTCCAGCTGAAGAGCACACTGCATAGCAGTCAGCCCATTGTCCCACACATCACGATCAGGCTTCTGAAGAGAGAAACAAGCAACAGTGAGCGCATTACACAAGAAACAGAAAATTGTTATACATCAAAGTCTTTGTTCAAATCACTGTTAACACACCTTGATGTCCTGAAGGACAATGCGTCCACCTCTCTTGTTCTGGAACTCCATGAATTTCTCAGCATGTTCGCGCTCCTCCTCGCTGTTCTTCTTGAAGAACTTGGCAAATCCAGGAAGGGCCACATCGTCCCGTTTGAAATAGTGAGCCTGTTGGAAAGAACATTTATTTTAGAAAAATATTAAACAGTCTATACAATAAATAAATCAAGATATGCCACACTTTCAAATGTGACTCTTAACACTGGTGCCCCGCAAAGGTCAGCAGAGCTTTATTCATGATATTAAATATGGCCTAAATCCTATGCCTAAATCTCAACAGGTCTGCATAATGTAACTGTTCGTGGTGTTTATAATTTATATTTATCTTAATTTATGTTTCCTTTCCCCATCTGAATTCTGAAGAGATAAATACATGTGTGTATGACAACCCACAAATAATTTTAATGACCCAAACATTAATTTTAAGTAGTTAACGGAGAGATCCCATTCAAACAGAAGAGTGATTATCCATAATAAACACTTACCATGGAGGTGTAGGTGTATCCAGCGTAAAGCTCCAGATTGATCATCTTGTTGATCAAAGCCTCGCAGTCGCTGTCGTAGTTCTGGCGAATCTGACAAGTCTCCATCTCTGCGGGTTTTATTGTTGTATTACCAATATCGCTAAAACAAAAGTATGAATTTCGATTGAATCGAAGTTCCGTTCAATCACTGTTGAAGCAAGAACCTCTCCAGAGTGAACTGAAGGAGCGCGTTTATCCTTTAAATACACTCATGATGCTGCGTCAGTGGAACTGAAACCAGCAGCCAATCAAAAAGTGCAGAGTAATGATGTGACACCACACTCTGTTGTCATTTTGTAAGATAAAGTCTAAAAAATATTAAATGAACATTTACATTGTGTTGTGATCTAACTGAAGTAATCAACAAATTATATACGGTTGGGAATAAAGTTTGCGTCTATGGAAAATCGAAAAAAAAAAAAACACGTCTTTCAAAGATGTTTCAGCTAACAGGTCATGATTTCTTTTTTTGTTAGTTTCTTTCTAGATTATTAGCGACATAATTTGGGTAATATAAGTACTTATTTATTCATGATGATGTTATTTATTGATTGTTTATATGCAGTCGTCAGCAGTGGCAAATAACAAGATTTTGCAACTTAAGCTTTCATGGTATGGCAGATTTAATCAAGGCCATATCACAAGTCTGGTCGCATGATTCATATATTTTAAACAATAAAATAAAATAAATGTCAACAAAGTTTTAGAACATTTAACATGATTTTCTAATATTATGCAGACAATTTAGCAATTTTTTTCCCTAATGTAATTTATCTAACAAATATCAGATTTTCAACAATGTGTATGACCCTGAAGAGCAACAACCTGTGTGTTATATAATATCATAGGACAATATTCTGCAATAATTGGCAAAAGTGGTCATCATCACCACGCAATCAGATTTAAAGAAATCAGCAGGTTGACAATGACAAAGCATGTTTACCAGTGTGAAGTCTCAGTGTGTTAGCAGTACATAAAGAGACAAAGACATGATACCAGGCTGTGTTGCTGCGTGACTCAGCAATTTATCATATGGAAAATGTGAGCAAATTTGTTACTGTTTGAATTCTATAGTGTGAAACCTTCACGTCTACACCTGCTTTAACCATTTTTTAGATAAGAACTACCAAAATTACATTCAAATGCATTGTGTACACATCATAAAAGTCATGCTTTATGTGTTAATATGAACAAACAAAAGACTGTTGGTTATATTCTTCAGTGAAATTTAAATAGTAATTCTGATGTTGCTATTTATTTGTTTATGAGACCGGTAGCCTACTAAAAATGCTGATCAAAAAGAAGTGCTGGTCAAGATGAACATCAGAAAACAAAAATTATGTAGAATGTTCCATTAAATTTGACACAATTTTTAAACAAAGCAAGAGATGGTAAATATTTCATATGTAATCTACATTGTCGCTCATTACAAACATACAGAGTATAATTGATAAAAGCAGATCTACATCTGTATGAAAAATTGTCATCTGTAATACATATTGTGTGTTATACTAGTTGCTTACAGTAAGTAAACTTGATATTTGTTGTTGTGGTTATTTAAACATCAAAACTTTTAAAATGAAAACAGTTTTTATGTGTGCATATATATACAGTTTAAGTCAGAATTATTAGCCCCCCTGTTTATGTTTTTCCCCAATTTCTGTGTAACGGAGAGCAGATTTTTTCAACACATTTCTAAACATAATAGTTTTAATAACTCATTTCTAATAACTGATTTATTTTATCTTTGCCATGATGACAGTAAATAATATTTTACTAGATATTTTTCAAGACACTTCTATACAGCTTAAAGTGACATTTAAAGGCTTAACTATAGGTTATTTAGGCAGGTTATGGTAAATAGGTAAGTTATTGGATGGTTTGTTCTGCAGAAAATCGGAAAAAAAAATATAGCTTAAAGGGGCTAATAATTTTGACGTTTTTAAAAAAAATAAAAACTGCTTTCATTCTAGCCGAAATAAAACAAGTAAGACTTTCTCCAGCGGAAAAAATATTATCAGACATACTGTGAAAATTTCCTTGCTCTGTTAAACATAATTTGGGGAAAATTTAAAGAAAAAGAAAAAAAATTCAAAGGGGGCTAATTATTCTGACTTCAACTGTATATATAAGACTGTAATATCAGATATGAAACAGTAATATCAGATATTTCATATTCCTATGTTTCATATAGATATGCACCAAATTTACAATTGCACCAAATGTAAATCAGCATGATAGACTTCATATATTTTTTTCAACATGTTCAGTCTCATTATAGTTTATCACTATGTTTCAATACTGACAAAAAGGTACTTTCTACTAATCATGTTTGTATTTCCTATTCAAATTAAATATCTTATGGACCTTTCCTTGTGACTTATTCTTGAGCAGGCTTTGAGATTATCTTCATATTTCTTTTGTAATCGTATCAATTCTCCATCATTTTTTATCATTGCCCATTATTTAAGCATTCTGTTTGCAATATACAGTCTTCTCTTGCTGTTAATGTATTCCTCTATTTGCGCTAAAAAATGCAGTCAGCAGGGGGCGCTCGTCCTTTATTATTAGTACAGACCCCATAGGTCCAAACACCGTGGACCGAGTCACCATCACCAACCCCCCAAAATTAGAAAAGGTTTAGTTGTTTAATCCAATATTTGACATTTTTGCAATGCTCGTCTTCTCTCCATTATGCAGCGCTCTGTTGTAAGAATGAAAAAAGGTTCAAAAGTTGTAGGCTGGTCTGCTTCAGGCATGTAACAGTGCTTGTACTGTACAAATATGAATGAAAATATGGGTAAAATCTCACATGTAGTAAGTCAGTGAGGCCTCTGTGAATTTACTACACCCTGTAAAATCATAGAATTACAGTAGGGGGAATTTCTGTAAATATTTTTATTTATTATTTGTGTACTGTACAAATATGAATAAAATATGGATAAAATCTCACCTTTAGTAAGTCCATGACGCCTTGAATGTACTAGCTACACCCTTTAAAATCATTAAATTACAGTAGGGTGAATAACTGTAAATATTTTTCTTTATAGATAAAATATTAGTCAAACAATTTTAAGTGTATTAATTTAAAATTGTAACTTAATATGTGCATAAATGTTATGATTTGTCTAAAAACTATCGTTTTTAGTGTTATATATAGACTCCTATTAGCTTGGTTTAAAACAAGCATGCACAAATGTGACAATCAAACACAACGGCTGATTGATGTTTAAAAGAGCTTATTAAATGTAAAGTAATAAGCCATTGAAGAAAGTAAGTTAAAAAGCTGTTTTTCCATGTATGCACAGACCATGTATTCAGTAAACTTAATTAAAAGGTAACTAAATAGTTGTAGCTAACTTGACTGACTCTTTTTTTTTAATATATATTAAAATGATTAAATAAGCTACATACTGTTTTTGAAGACGTGTGCTTTGCTTTTGTTTTTCTGATTTTTATATTTATTTAAAATTTACAGTTTATGTTAACCACATGCAATACTTCATATAGCTGTCTTGAAACACGATTTTATTTTGTACACTATTAATATATATATATATATATATATATATATATATATATATATATATATATATATATATATATATATATATATATATATATATATATATATATATATATTTTATATTATTTTTGTTGTTGAAATGTTACGTTATGTAAGTGATAGCTAAAGTTATAATTCCTGCCAAATTTATGTTTCATATTCATGTATGGGAAAATTGTTTCTGATGCTTTCTTATGTATAATTTGTGTGATGTTTCTTTAATGCTCACGTTGACTTCTCGTGAGAAATGCATTGAAGTGTTAACGCAGGTATTGGAGAAACAGTTTTCTTACCGTCTGTTGTCAGTTAAAAGAAATCTTTCTTTGTGTGTCTAAACGCTTTAGACACATTTAAAATGTTTAATAAGGCTGCAGGATGTAAGAATCATTTGGAGTGTTGTACTTTCATTTAAATCAATAAAATCATCTGTTTACGGATTTGACTCACATTGTGATGAGTAAAACTCAACGTTCCTGCCAAGCAAAGAAGGAAATAGTTTGCAGCTATACCGGGTCTGCTGGGGTCACTAATAGCTAATCTTAAATCATTGAATAGGATTAGACTATTAGCATCTCGCTTAAAATGAACAAAGTTGTTTAAATATTTTTCCTTTTTAAATGGATAGTTCACCCCAAAAATTGAATATTGTCATCATTTACTCAAACTTGTTCCAAACCGGATTGTCTTTTTTTCTTCTGTTGAACACAAAAGAGGATATTTTGAAGAAAGCTGGAAACCTGTGACCATTGACTTCCATAATAATAAGTCAATAGTTACAGGTAACCCATGTTGGCTACTTTGCCTACTTTTATTTAAAATTTGGGTTGGGTGGGTAATAGTGCACCACCTTTTTTTTAGGACTACACCACTAACCACAATATATTTACACAATATATAATATATTTTGATAAATGTTGGAAATGTATGAAAGTCAATGGCTACCGGTTTCCAAAATTTTTCTAAATATCTTCTTTTTTTTTTTTTTCAACTGAATCATCTCAAACTGCTTTGGAACAAGTAGAGGTTGAGTAAATAATGACAAACTTTTAGTTTTGGGTGAACTATGCCTTAAATGCAATGAGACAAGAAATGTTTTGCATTTGGAAAAAAAAAAAAAGTTTGTGCACATTATAAATTATTATTTGCAAAACGCTTACTTCACAACTTCAATTGGACTTGTCTTCCACTTTCTGTTTTGTTATAAATGTATACAGTCAGCATTTGAAGTATTTCGACGATTCAATTCAATGTTTGATACTTTATAAAACCTAAATCATCAGTGATGAATGTTGAAGCTCCATCCCAGATTTACATATTGCCTTCAATAATAAACTGTAGTGTAGATAGAAAATTAGATCACAGAAATGGATGAAAATATTGGAAGATGCAGCAGGATTCAGTTTTAATTGGAGAGTCTACAGGATTGAGATTAAAACAGTTACTGAACTCTGAATGCTTATCAAACTTTATATAGTAATGCTTGATCTGAAATTATCTTCTTAAAGCTGTAATAAAACTTATCAGTCAAAATGTCAATCAGATTCATTTATCAGTTTGGTATCTGTCCTATAGGGGTTTTTATGCTGCAATCTTCCATATAGATTAATAATTACCCTGTTGCAGGGCAGACCAAACAGATTAACCATTAAATGAGAAAAGCGAGTTCAAACATCACCTCCATAAACTACCCTCTAATGCACCTTCAGTTTGTTGAAAAACAGAAAAAAAAATGACAAGTAAATTCAGCCAGAAATGTTTATTCATCAGATTCACAAAGTGACCAACAAGTCAGTGCACATTCAACAAGCAAGGCATCAGCTAGATGACTAATTAAAGAAGGCAGGATCTTAAACATGAAGCCTCTAAATGTTGACCTCTAAAAGATTTTACTGCGGGAGAACATGGTTTCATGATTTAAGCATGGAGTACCACTGGAGGCTTTGGGGGATGCAGATGATCAGTTTAGCTGTCCAGGGTGTGCTTGTCGAACAGGTACTCCGCCATCCTGTTGTTTCCAGCATCCATCTTGGAGAGGTTAGTGATGTGGTCACCAAGCTTCTTGATGGCCTCAACCTGCTCATCCAGGTAGTGAGTCTCCAGGAAATCACACAGCTGTTGGACAAGACATGAAAGAAGATGTTAAGACAGCTAATTAAAGCATTAAGGAGCAATGTACATTGTGGGCTTCATTAACTCACATGAGGGTCTCCCTTTTGAGACGCGACTTTATGCAGGTCCAGCAGAGCCTGGTTGACGTTCTTCTCCAGCTGAAGAGCACACTGCATAGCAGTCAGTCCGTTGTCCCACTCATCGCGCTCAGGTTTCTGGAAAAACAAAAACGTCAGTGAGCACGTGACGCCCATCCCCCCTCCACTTTGAGCAGTTATATATGATTGTATCTACACAAATGTTTTCCTTATTAAAACGCAAAAGAAAAGAAGAAATGTGCTCACCTTCACGTCCTGAAGGACAATGCGTCCACCTCTCTTGTTCTGGAACTCCATGAATTTCTCAGCATGTTCGCGCTCCTCCTCGCTGTTCTTCTTGAAGAACTTGGCAAAACCAGGAAGAGCCACATCGTCCCGTTGGAAGTAAAAAGCCTGTTGGTGAAAATATGGATTGCGAAAAATTAATAAACACGCAGAGCGACGTGATTGTTCACAGCTGATGGCGTTAGAGTAAGACCAATATTTAAATTATAAAAACTATATACATAGTCAATACAAAGAAGAAAAACATAAAAAAAATAGTTTTATTAATTTTTGATACTTACCATGGAGGTGTAGGTGTATCCAGCGTAAAGCTCCAGATTGATCATCTTGTTGATCAAAGCCTCGCAGTCGCGGTCGTAGTTTTGGCGAACCTGGGAATCCATTTCAGCCGATTTTTTGTTGTTTTATTATCAAAATGACGGTAAAAAAATAATAAATATGAAATGTCAGGTCCTCGAACTGAAATTCAAGCGAGATCGAAGTTCCGTTCAATCACTGTTGAAGCAAGAACCTCTGCAGATCTTCCTGAAGCTGTGAGTGAAATGAAGGAGCGCGTTCATCTTTTATACACTCACAACATGATGCGTCATTGGAACCGAAACCAGCCAATCAAACAACGAGCAGAATGAGGAAGTGGTAAAAGAGTCAGCTGACAGTCAGTAGGTATTCAAGACAATAGAGATAAGATTTCAACGTGTTTCCTTTTTTCATTATTAATAGCAAACTGAACCCAGCCAAAAAAATGATTGGTCATTATAGGTTCAGTGTGACAAGTGTAAAATAGAAGTTACCCCGAAGTTATTTTGTTGATAACCAAACCGTATTTTACAAGACTTTATGCGGCGTTACTAATCAAATATTGATCAGTAAACCTGATTCTAAGATTCCCATAAAAGCGATCCAAATAGAGAATGATTAAGCCGACACTTGTTTTCACAACAATCATTTAAAGTTTAACCTTAGACTATTTACAGAAAGAATGAACTGACCCATTTACTGACACACTTGGCTTATTACTTTGGTCAAAGTATCAATGTTTGTTGAAAGAGTAAAACGAGGTAAATTTGTAAGCACATTTTCAATAGTACAGTATTAAACTAAAATGTCTAAGTTGAAAGTACTGTGTATAACATTATAGTAACAAAAGTCATGGTGATTTGACAGACTAACAGCATATGAAATACAGCATGTTTTCCACTTCATATTTCATAACAGCCTGCGGGTGCAAAGGCAACCCATCAGGTGACAGTGACTGAGCATTTTACTGTCATAAATTGCACACGAAGCTTGTTTGTGTCAGCAATAAAAGACGTGGACTCACAGGACGTGCATTTGCGCGGTCACTGTGACTCAGCAGTATTTCGCCGTTCACTTCAGCATCGACCTATGAGTAAGCGACTAAACTCGACAGGGAGGGAAGTCTCTATTTCGGCTTTGTAGTAAACAGTTTCGGCTTGTGTGTCGTGGCATTTAATTCACAGACGTTCCAAAATAGCAGCCTAGCCCTTTTGCCTATTATTTTTAACATTTTTTTTAACCAGTAACCGCAATAAACGTAAATCTTGGGCTGCCTTCTATTTTTCATTTACATTTTTACGAATATTGAACTTTTAAATGCATATCAGGGTGAAACTTAAATTTACTTAAATGTGATCACATATAATAATAATTTTATACAGTACAGTTATGGCATCAATTTAACATTTTTACACTGGTAAAATCTTTACACTGGTAAAATGTATCGAAACACATTAGATTTGTTATAGCAGTTCTTTATTTGTCATAATACAACCGTCTATCATAGGGAACAACAAAATATAATCTTATTTTACATGACTGTGAAAGTGAAACACTTTAAAGTTTCTCCTACCCTTTCTAGTCATTCTACATAGTCTAAATAGCATGAGGAAGAAGTTCTCAGAAACGACTACCTGCACTCAGGGACTCGTATTTCTTTTTAAAACTGAAAAGTGCTTTCATGCAGTTGGGATCCATATACTTTTCCAGACCACAGCCTTTCTCCAGAGCTCTTCTTGAAAAGACGGGTTTAAGTCGGTCCAGATTTTGCCTGCTTCCTTCTTCTCCTCTCCCTCACAGTGTAGCCACAGACATTTAAGAGGACTGACACAGCAGTACTGAAGAAACTGACAGCCCTTAAAAGACAAGGTTATGATTATAATCAGATCAGTGCTGACACAACAATTTCCTTGTTCAGAGAAGGCAAAATAAACAGTAGTCATCTTTGCAGAATCATGCTCTTGTCAAGGACATACAGAGTTCCCACGGGTCATTTTTAAAAGGTCTGTACTACACCTTGAAAATCAAGGAGTTTTTATATATTTTTTGTTCAAGGCATGGGATTTCAGGGACTTTTATTAGACACATTTATTTATTTATTTTTGTATCAGTTTATCAATGTGCATTGTTTTCAATACCATATTTCAGGGGTTCCCAAACTTTTCAGCTTGTGACCCCCAAAATAACAATGCCAGTGACTCACGACCCCCCAATATCCTCTGAGGTAGTTATAAATATACAAATGTGCACACTCACCAATAGGCCCAAATCTATTTTTGGTTTAATATTGGAGAACGCCACTCGGAGACCTCCATATTCGGTTGCAGCCTGTATTTATATTTAATGTATGCGAGTATCGTATAGGTGTCATAGTTTAACCTGGTGCCATAACACTCCATGGCTCACAATCTAATAGGGTGAAAAAACGAAACGCTGATGGCTTCTAATTTGCAAGTTGTTGTTTTTTTATGCAACTATTGACTACCATTTTTGTCTTCTGTAGATTATAGATAAAATATGGTAATTATAAGAGTTTAATAAAAGGAATTTAATCTTTGGAAATCACCAAGCGAGCCCTCTTCATTGTCCCGCAACCCCCACTTTGAGAACCACTGCCATATTTCATCACATGATTTCACGTCTGTTGCTATAGTTAGGCTATAAAACCATCAGCTGATAATCCAAAGTCAAATGCAGTCATTAGATTGTACTTGTTAACATGTCAGGATTGAATACATTTTAGAAGCTTTGGCTTTAAAATGACCACTTCAAAGACAGACAAAAACAGTAGATGACAGAAAAACTAAGTGTAAAATATGTCAAACTATTATCAAGCTATAAAATATGGGAGAGGGGGCATTTTGCAGTCATGTAAACAGCAAGTACTTCAGTAGTTTTAGAAGTATATATTGTTTTTGTTATAGTGGCTATTAAAGTCCTGTAGGTAAAACCATTTTACTAATGTGCAAAGCACAACAACTGAGTTGTTTTGCCTGTTTTTCCATTAATTATACATCATAAAAATTCAGCTTTTTAAACAGTGAAAGTCTGGGAATTTTATATTTGGTTCAGAGTGGGAACCCTTTGTTTTTTTTCTTTGGTTGCATCTTTATACATGCTTTTCTTCATTTTGTTTCCCTCACCTCTTTACTTCCCCAATACCAAACGCCTTGAATCACGCTGTGGTTAGCAAGTGCTTGGGTCAGCTGATCCCTCCCTCCTGTTATTATACTGACCAGACCGCCAGGCAAATCAGAGGCCTGCAGGACCTATAAACAAACAAACAAAAACAAAAGTTGAATACATAACAAGCCAAAAAAAAAATAGAAATGTGTAGATTTATTATAACCACTAAGCGTTAATGGTGGCCATCTGATAATTCCATGAGTGTGAGGTGCTTTAAACAAATGTAAAAATATGTCTATATGAAAAACAGCAAACCTGTATAAATTCGAGTGCTGGAAGAGGGTATTTTTCACTTGGCACCATGATAACAGCATTGCCCATAGCAATAGCTGCCCCAAGCACACACATCAGAGAGAGCAGTGGTTTGGAGTTGGGGAGAATCACTCCCAGCACTCCTAAAGCCTCTGGAGTGGACAGGGCGGAGCCAGACTGGGGTGGGAACTTTAATGAGACAGACACATAATTAAAACATAAAAACAAATCTAAGGTTATTCATGTATTTATTCCAGCACTATTTATTCTTACAGGAGTTCCACCCTGCTCCTTATCACAGCGTGCAGCCCAGTCAGAAAGCTTGGAGATGCTAAGCTCCACCTCTTTCTCTGCATCTTCCAATGGGATTCCGGTTTGAGCCTGGATTGACACAGCCAAGTCCCGCCTCCTCTTCTCTAAACTGTCAGCTAGTGAATACAGAGACTGAGAGCGTGCAGCCGGGCTCTTCTTCATCCACCTGTACAGACATGTTCTGTCACTATTTTCCATCAAACATGTGTTTTTATCCCTAAGCTAACTTCCAAATGCTCTTACCCTGGCTGGACCTTAATGGCGGCCTCAACTGCATTCCGGACATCCTTCCTGCCTCCATCCGGGCAGTGGGCCAGTACAGCGCCTCCAGGGGCCAACACTGACCTGCTAGAGCCAGAGTCGGCTTTTCGCAACTGACCACCCACTAACTGTGAGTAAAAGCGAGGGACGCTGTGAGAGAAACAGAGAGACAAACTCATCACAAAAGAAATCAGGAGTAGCAGTTTCTACCATTCATCTGCTGGAAGTAATAATTGACAGATATTACTAATAAAAAAATGTATGGAAGACCAATTGTCATATGCATTTGTTTACAGGGCAAAACGTCTTTTTCACCAAGAAAGTTCATACAGATTCCAAAGGCAGATACTGGTACGATCAAGGCCTGGTTCATATGTGGACTTTGGGGGTTTTACGATGTGGTCACATGTGTACATTGGTCAGTTTGCATGTCTCAGTATTTGGGCTTTGGCACATAATCAAGAAAGATACAAAATAGTTGGTAAACTTTGCTCTAACTTTGCTCTTTTCCTGCTCTGCTCCTCTCCTGCTCTGGAGGCTCTCGTCTCTGGCTCTACTGCCATCAGGCTCTCTTTGGGGCCTACTCACTGCTCTTTGTCTCCCTCTCTCTCTCAGGTAACTTTATTTTACATAAGCTGGGTTCAATTAATATCATATGTTTTTATCATTTTATGTTTTATAATTTTATACAGTTATTTGCAACTAATTCAGCTGTAACCATAGAGAATTATTGTTATTAAATACTTTCATTTTCAAGTAAACTGTGAATTACTTTTGATTTAACATCAACACTTAATTGCTCCATATTGCAATACAATACAATCACATATTAGCAATGCTCTCCCACATATTTTTAGCTTTTATAACTGCCCTTATTTCTGTTTTTGGTATAAGATTGCAGGAGAATGGTTTGACTAGAAATGTACAGTTTTCACCATCATACACTTTTTTAGTAATTCGGCAGAACTACAGTTCTAACTGCTGTAGTTAGAATCACATTCTTACAATACAGTAACACTTAAAAAACACCTTTGAGGCTGCAGAACTTTATACCAGTAGAAATATTGTACTTTTAAATTACAAAGAAAAATCAGTGAATACAAAATTAGAATCTTGGTACATTTTGTTATTTGATTTACTCGTCCTGCACTATTACTACCAATTTCTGGCTCTGTTTTTGGCTTCCGGTGTAAAGAGTTTTTAATGGCAACCATTTAATCCTATTTCAGTGTGATCCTCAAATGTAATAAAGGAAGTATGAGGAACTATAATAAACTAGTAGAGGAAGCTGCTCAGAGAATACTTCCAGCAACTGCATGATTTATTTCCAGATAGAGGGTTTCAAACTTTCTGCTGTTGGCACAGTTTCAATACTGTAACACATAATGGTTTTTTTTTTTTTTTTTTTCGCAGGGTTATTCTGTGTAAAGACTATCAAATATATCAGATCTTAATTTTCCACTTCCAGTTTAGCATTCAGTGCTCAGCATAGCTGAGTACACCCCATGTTGAAAATGAATATTTTTATCCATTTCTCAGTGAATATAAGCAATGTAACTTGGTGGATTTAAACAAAACAGATTTATTAAACAGATATATTTATTAAAATAATATTTTAGTCACCAAACATATTTAAAAATTGAAAGATAAAACAATTAAATTCAAGTAAAATATTGCAAGAATTATTACAACCTACAAAATGTCAACTAAATAGTTCAATTTGTTTTGCTTCTCTTGATAATTCCTCTTTTTTAAATTTGAATTTAATATTTTTCTATAACATATACATTTGTGTGTACTAGTTTTTTTATCGCAAGTTATTATTTTGTTAGATAAGCTCCAGATTTGGCTTCAGTACTAACTAATCTAATGCATATGCACAAATATAATATTGTATTCACCTTATTCTCCACATACGAGCGGGCACAGCCATTTGAATGTTTTTGGCTCGAGACTTCCGGTCTCATTCACTTCCTTTCATTTTTAGACATTAAAGACATTTTAGACTCGTTTTGCTGCTTGATGTTGCAAACTGATATTTTCTTATTATATTATCCTATTTTGTCTGTATTGTCATGCAAACACTTGTTTGTAGAGCAAGTAGTTTGACTGTTTTCTGCCTTTTAATATTCCTAGTCATTTCTCCCATAGGCGGCCGAATCGGAAGTTCTAAAACAATCGCAAAAACGAGCTTCCTATTAAAAATATGAATTTGAACGATAGATTTGTGAGGGGTGTATTTATATATGCTGAGCACTGTATACTGACCACAACCTGGACCTTTTGTTTCTGAGTGCTAAAATCACTTGTCACAATGCAGAACTGCATGTGTGAACTCAGCTGACTGTCAGTCACATTGAATGTTCAGGAGGTCAATGTGATTAGATTCTTTCAAATGTCTAATTTCCGAAATTATCTAAAAATCTATCTCACAATACACCCACCTGGAAGGGTCAAATACTTCAGGTATCATGAATTTGCTTGGTGCAGAGCCAAATTCAGCGTAGTTGACTGAGCTGGGACTGGAGCGTGGGAGTGAGGGAGAAAGCGAAGGCCGAAGGAACTGATACAGACCCTACAGAGGAACAGAAACTGCTGTTAGAGTCAGGATTGCACACTAACCAAGACCATACAACCAATCAGAAATATATTATAAAACAATAAGAACAGAAACAAAGGCCACAAAAGCCCACTCTTAGCACGTGATATGTCACTTGGGACACACTGGGATTTTTGGTGCACACATATCAGGAATCAACTTATTTGGAAATTGCCAGTAATGTTTTTTTGAGTGTGCTTTAAAAATAATGTAGTAGACAAGTCTTTTTATTTAATTTTTCAATACAATTCAAGTATTTGGAATAAATCTGTCCTCAATATATGACAGGAATGTGTCCAAATTTTGAATCTATTATTTGAGCCTTGAGTGCAATATTTGAGTTTTTCTAGCTTTAGATAGGTCATGTCATTTTCTACCCATTTAGTAAGTGTGTTGGTGGTTTAGTTGACTTCCAGTGCAGAAGTATAAGCCTTCGGGCCAACAAAAAAAAGAGAAAGCTAGTGCATTTAACTGACCTGCTGGTAGTGCAAGGTTTTCAGGTGTCAAACCAAATATTGCTATTACCACACATTTAAGTAAAAGTCTCAAACATTGCAGACCAAAATGGCGTTAAGGATGGACATGTCCAGAACATATGGCCCAAGGTGGCCTCGTCTCTGTTGCACCTAGAATATGTTGGATACATTTCTGGAAATATTCTTGACAATTTGCTTTTAGAAAAGTGCAGCCTATGAATTATCTTAAATTGTAATAAACCGTGTTTGACGAAGATAGATGTTGAGTGAATTTGCTTAATTGTGGATTGCCAGACTGCCTCTGGGACTATATTTCCTAAGTCATCTTCCCACTGTTTCTTTAAAAAAATCTAAAGACGGTGCGGGTGCTCTTTGAATCAGATTGTACACTTTTGATATTAGACCACCCTCGGATGCCCTTAAGTCAAAGATCTTCTTAATCCAGCTGCTTATGGGAGGAGTAGAAAGTGTACTAATAAAAAATGATGTAAACTGATGTAACCTGGTTTTAATGTGAAGATAATCATATTATGATAATAATGAAAGTGTCAATGTCAACGTACATTATTTTGAACCTTGCATTACAGTGTTTTCTCTGGTCGCACTTTGGAAAAAAGCAAAAAATTCTAAATATAGAGCAAAATAAAGACAAGCATCCATTCGTTTAGCCACCATCAGCACAATTGTTGGAAAGCAGCACTACCCTGATGAAAAAAATGTGCCATGGTTAATAAAACCACCAAAAACCACTGTGTGAACACAATCCAACAGTGTCACATGAATAGTGGATTAAACTATCTCAGAGTTGACAAAAGAACAAAGTGAGAAAGCAACCTCTCTGCCTCCATCGGTGCAGTTCCCACTGTCCCTCCGTCCGCACAGAGGCAGTGCAGGGTCCATTACAGAATGACAGTTCACCCACACCGAGCCTACACATAGACTAGACAGAAAAGAGAGGAGAAAATAAAGGAAGGGAAAGGACAGATCAAGACAACTGACAGACGTCCAAAAAAGTGACCAGACCTCTTTGCGGACTCCAAAGCCAGAGTCAAATCTTCAATCCAGATGGAGGCAGCCTGACCATGAGGACTGTGATTTCCTACACACAACCCCAAATAGAGATAATTTATGAAATTTGTAAACGTATTTAAAAATGGAAACATATTCTTCATCTAAATTAATTAATTTCAGCCTCACCGAGTGTTACCCCCTCAGCAGAGCTCCTGAAGGTTATGAGGGGCAGCACAGGGCCTGGAGGAGGTGAAATCACAGACTCACAGGAGGGAGCCAGTCCACAGAGAACAGTAGGAGGGTAGAGACCTCCAGTGGAAGCAGGTGGACATGACTGGATCAGCTGTAAAAGAGAACCAACAACAAAATGCTGCTGCACTATCTATTCTGAAATGTTTGGTGCTGAGCACTCAATGAAAGCTTTAACACACCGTCGCCCCCTGCTGCTGAGCATCCTGAACTGCAGCATCTACAATGCTCCTGTCAGTCTCCGTGACAAGAGGAATGCCTTTCATCCCAGCCATTCTGATCTTCAGCCTGGCCACAACACTGTCCAGCACTGATTCCTGCACACAGAGCGCCCACTGGAACTGGAAAAGAGAAAGAGGCAAACAGATGAATATTATATCTCCTCTGAATGTTAATCTTTTTATGACTCTACTGCAGGGGTTTTTAATCTCTGAACACCCCACGTGGACTTTATGGGTACTGCAGGAGAGCTGGCAACGTTTTTTATTTTGTTTTTTAATTACAGTCATTCAAAACATGTAAAACTATAACTGTAAAAGAGAGTGGGAAACCAGGACACATGAGAAACTTTAAAATTTGATATACCCAGTTTTTCTGGATATGTACTGGGTTTTCTAGGTATGAGTTAGGTACACTACCTGACTAAAGTCTTGTTGCCTATCCAGGTTTTAGGAACAACACATAATAACTTGACTTCTAGTTGATCATTTGGTGACATGAAAGGCAAAGGCCTCTAGATTACGCTTTTTTACCAAAATAAAACATGATCATGACTTGATTTTTAATCATTTAATTAGGACAGTAAGGTCCCTGACTTTGCTTAGACAAAAGTCTTGTCACTTAACAGAAATAATGTACAGTATAAAATACATAAAGTCATGGTACCGTGGAAAAAGAATGAATATTATTGTGTATGACTCCCATGAGCTTGGAGGACTGCATCTATTCATCTCTGCAATGACTCAAATAACCTATTCTTACTAAAGTCATTTGGAATGGCAAAGAAAGCGTTCTTGCAGGACTTCCAGAGTTCATCAATATTATTTGGATTCATCTTCAATGCCTCCTCCTTCATATTACCCCAGACATGCTCAATAATGTTTAAGTCTGGTGACTGGGCTGGCCAATCCTGGAGCACCTTGACCTTCTTTGCTTTCAGCTTCAACTTTGAAAAGGAGGCTGAAGTATGAGAAGGAGCGCTATCCTGCTGAAGAATTTCCCCTCTGCTGTGGTTTGTAATGTAATGTGCAGCACAAATGTCTTGATATCTCAGGCTGTTGATGTTGCCATCCACTCTACAAATCTCTTGCATGCCCCATACTTAATGTAACTCCAAACCATGACTTTTCCTTAACCAAAATGGACTGATTTCTGTGAGAAACTTGGGTCTATGCGTGTTCCAATAGGTCTTCTTCAGAATTTGTGATGATTGGGATGCAGTTAACAATTAACAAATGTTTTAATTCGTGGTGACTAAAAATCAAGGTTATTCCTCCAAACATTGCTTTTTCAACTCTTCTGAAGTTAAAACATTAATACTGTGTTGTCTAAAACAAATATCAATATGTCAAAAAAGGCCTACAGTATTATTTTTTATTTTGACCAATCATCATTTTATGCTTTAAATGACATAAATGCTTTTAATAATTTTATTTTAAATGTGGAAGTGGCATCAGTAGTTTGTAGAACAAAACCAAATTGACACAGATGATTTTCAAACTAAAGATTGGAGTAAGTGCAAAACTATTATGTTTTTCCAACAATTAAATAATGTATATTACAAAATTTTTTAATTTTTTTTAATAGTTTTTACTCTTTAATGCTTGAAAAATCTAATTATTCGAACATTTTGTCTCATATTATACATGTATAATATTTCCTTACATCTCTTTTCTTCTTAAAGGCCAGCTCTATCACTCCATCCACAGCACTGTCGAGGTCTGCTGATTCAAAGATGATGAAAGGACACACAGAGCTAGATGACAGAGAGAAAGTCATCGGGACGCCCCAGCCAGCCGCTGCTTTAGCCACAGTTTCTCCAGTCTGTCTGCATCCACTATAGGTCAGGTAGTTCACTTGTGGGTTTTGAGCCACTTTGGCACCCAGTGATGCTTCACTGCCCGTCAACACATTCAGCACTCCGGCAGGCATTCCAGCCTCCATAAAGAGCTGAGCCAACAGGAGGCCAGGAAGAGCAGTAGTCTTGCCAGGCACCACAATAACAGCATTGCCTAGGAAATAAATAAATATAGCAGGTTAATAAATCATGTGTGGCCCACAGCTGGTTTGCTCATTATTAAAAAAATTAGTTTATTTAATCAGTTAAAAGCAGGATTATTATCGGTAACTAAAAGTAAGTTTCTTGACATAAATAAACAATAAAGTAAATAGAGTATTACAAAGTAGGGTTGGGCGATAAAATCGATATCGCTATTTATTGACTGAACACTATTGTCAATATTGATATTAAAAAAGTTTGGTATGAAGTTTCGGTATGAAGCGCTATAGTTTTGTTAAAATGTGGCAGCTGTGCTTGCGCCTTGGAAGCAATGCCTTAGCTAAGCTTAGAGTGCAAGTTTGTCATTTCCAATGGAGGCGCGTAATGTGCGCGACGCAAATGTGGGAGCAACGTGCACATGATGCGCATTTTTCAGGTACACCTAGCTGAAAAACATCTGAACTTTTCCAAATGCCCTGAGCGCACCGCGATTTATGTAAGCAGAACTAACCAATCTGCTTCACACTTTGTATGGAATATACACATTTCAGTAATAACGGTAGACTAACTACCTGAGACAAACACAGTGCATCCAAACACTGCAGCGGTTTTTACTTTTCTCCATAAACTTGCATCGGAGGTGCAACAATGATTTGTCTGTTTGTCATCCTCTGAGAAAATTGTTGCCTAGTTATGAGAGACACCATAGAAAATGATGAAGAAAAGCACCCTCACACTTGTCACTTCAGGTCAGAATAACAACACATGTGAAAATGAGTGCCGTATAGCTGCAGTGTAGAGATTGTAAATTAAAAAGAATGCAAGTATGTCGCCAGAGTGGCTTTTTAGTTTCTTTTCTTGTGGATCCCAGCCACTAGCACCCCATCTGAAAGAGTTTTTAGCATAGGGGGTAATATAGTCATCCAACTTCACAATTTGTAATGTTGCAATATGTATTTGAATAATGATGGTTAGTTCTTTAACTTGAAAGCTCAGATTTGATTACCATAATTTGTTTTGTTTAAAGAGTTCAGGGTTTACTGTATCATTATTATTCACACCTTACATATGTTGATCTACCTATACCATTGCACACACCATTTACCATTTTGTAACATTTTATTTATCAAGTTTAGGAGTTTCTTTAACACTTATGTTTATTTGGATATCAAAGGGATGAGATATTTTGTTTAAATATTTTTGTTTCTGACTATATAAACTATTTGCCTTAATAATGTTGGTAAAAATTAACATTTTAAAAATCCTAATGTTCCTAAATGTATTGTTAAAAATATTAAATAATTATTGATATCGAATGATATGAAACATGATATCGTGATCATTTTTATATTGCCCAGCCCTATTAAAAAGCACTTTCATTTGAAGGACTAACTGAACTAAACTGAAATTAATTATAAATACAATTATCTGACAAAAAAAAGAATAAAGATTTATTTTGGTGTCTTTGCATTTGAACTAAAAAAAAAGTTTTTAGTTTTTTTACCCAGACATTTAAAAAGAATATATTTTAGAGCAGTAATCACAATACCATGAAACAGTCATGTTTTTATCCAAGGTTATTATACCGTCAGTATCTGATACCAGCCGGCCCATGCCTATTAATTACACTTATTTACTTCAGCTAGTTGCCAAGGAAAAACTCGATGAGAATACAGAAAAAACCTGAAGTAAAAGTCAATCATTATTTCAATAATCAAGGTTTTAAAATAAAACAAAAAACAAAAACTTACAGTTTTAATCTAAAACTAAAATAAAAAACTATATTAAGTTAAAATATACAAAAGAAATGTTTTGTCCATTTTATGTTTCTATGTCTCACAAATGTTTCTATATTCATGATGTCTGTTGAGAAGCAAGTGTCTATAAAGACTCACCCATAGCTAGAGCTGGCAGAACTTTTAGCAGAAGAAAGTAGACGGAGCAGTCATCTGAAACAACCACAGTCACAACACCTAATGGATAGAGCAAGATATAAAATCAGACTCACAACAATCCTGCATATATTTGCAAAAAAGTAATTTACACAATCCTCCCTTTATTGATTAAAGGGCTAGTTCACCCTCAAATTACAATGTACTCACCCTTGACTTGTTCCAAACATGTTTATATTGAAAAAAAAAGGAAGCCTGGAACCATTGACTTTCATAGTAAATGATTTTCCTATTACAGACGTCATTGGTTACAGGTTTCCAACATTCATAAAAATATCATATAGAGCGTATAACAGAACTCATGGTGACAGAATTTTCCTTTTTGGTTGAACTATATCTTTAAGTTGTGCATGTCATACTCTTAGACATGCATAAATAAAAGAACATGTTATGCATACCCTGTGGGCTCCACTCAGGCATGCGCGTGTCTCGTAGCTGAGCCCAGCTGGCGTAGTATTGGGCCAGTCGAATGAGCACCGCAGGAGAGGTAGAAGACTGAGAGAGCTCACACACCTCAGATACACACTGACTGTGTCTCTGCAAAACACCTGGCAGCCTGGAGCAGAGACATTCACATCAGCAACACTGTGAGGCATTATGTACATTCATGACACAATGTTGAGTAGGGTGACCATATTTCAGTTTACACAAATAGACGGTGAGAGGGGAGGAAGGGGGCTTGCAAATACTTGATAAATGCACTAAAACAATGAAAATATATCTTCTGAAACCCAATACTGAAAGTAATAACCAGCTTTCCATTAAACTTTTGGCCTTCAATAATGGAATAGTAACAAACCAATTTCATTCATTTTCTTTTCGGCTTAGTCCCTTTATTAATCCGGGGTCACCACAGCGGAATGAACCACCAACTTATCCAGCACGTTTTACGCAGCAGATGCCCTTCCAGCTGCAACCCATCTCTGGGAAACATCCATACACACTCATTCACACTCAAACACTACGGCCAATTTAGCTTACCCAATTCACCTGTACCGCATGTCTTTGGACTGTGGGGGAAACCGGAGCACCCGGAGGAAACCCACGCGAACGCAGGGAGAACATGCAAACTCCACACAGGAACGCAAACTGACCCAGCCAAGGCTCGAACCAGCGACCTTCTTGCTGTGAGGCGACAGCACTACCTACTGCGCCACTGCATCGCCTACAAACCAATTTATTAAAAAAAAAAAAACTTTACCTCTTACATGACATTGTGAAGTAAAAAGGTAAAATAAAAAAATAAAAATCAGTTAAATTTTTTTAAAATAGAATTAAAATTTTGAATTCTATTCTATTTAAAAAATAATGTGTGCAATAGACAAAAAAGTGCTACTCTTTCTCTCGGCTGTTGCTTTGGTGCTTAGACATTTAGACGTACTGGCCAGTGTTTGAATACTTACATAACCAACCAATACAACAATACGTAGCCTAAAGTGAATGATAAAATTAGTGCAAAAATAATGCATACAATAAATGATGACTATAGAAAGCAAAAACCAAGTCTCAGACATTTACAAATCCCAGCTAGCTGCATTTATTTAGTCCCAAACAGAGGACATGTCCGGGGGAAAAAAAAACGGACATATGGTCACCCCAATGTTGAGGAAAGCTCTAGTACTTGAGTAAGACTTTTGCTCTTTGGTAACAGCTCAGTTGACTCCAGGTTTTGAAGCCTGCAGCTGCAGAAGAGACAGCAGACGCAACATCCTCAGCTTGAGCACAAACAGTACTGCAGACCACCGCTGCTGTAAAGATAAAGTAGGAGGAAAATCTATGTTAATATTTTATAGTATGCATGGGACGATAACCGTTTTCAAGGTATGCCTTGAAAAGTCAAGGTTTTAAAACAGCCAACATTTTCAGCTATACGGTTCCTGCAGTATATGTAAGATTTTTTATTTATGATTTTTTTTTCTTTTTTTAGGACAACAGTTTCTCCAGCAGAAAGTATATCCAAATATGCCGTTTTAAATTGCAATGAAATCAGTGTTTAAACTAATGAAGACAGCGTCAATGATTCATTTGAATTATTCAGCCTGACATGTTTACTGTAACAAAATACTATAAATGTTTCCTAAAATAAAATATATTAAGTTCAAAGAGGGAAAAAAAGTTTTTGTTTTTTACCCAGACATTTAAAAAAGAATATATTTTAGAGCAGTAATCACAATACCGTGAAACCTTGATATTTTTTCCCAAGGTTACCATACCGTCAGAATCTTATACAGGCCCATGCCTATTGTATAGTAGATGGCATAACAGATAAACACCCCTGGTAATGGCCTTCACCTTTAGAATCAGTCACATCCTGGGTCTGTCTGTCTGCAGGACGGGAAAATGTCCCATCAATGAAGAAGCCAAGAGTGCGAGAGTGTTTCTCCAGCCAGGACTGAGGAAAGAAAAAGACATGCAGAAATATTTTAATCACATGACCGACTTCGAGGGTGTCACAATGGCGCAGTGGGTAGCACGATCACCTCACAGCAAGAAGGTTGCTGGTTCGAGCCTTGGCTGGGTCAGTTGGCATTTCTGTGTGGAGTTTGCATGTTCTCCCCATGTTTGCGTGGGTTTCCTCCGGGTGCTCCGGTTTCCCCCAAAGACATGTGGTACAGGTGAATTGGGTAAGCTAAAATTGTTCGTAGTGTATGTGTGTGAATTTGTGAAAGAGTGTGTATGGGTGTTTTCCAGTGATGGGTTGCAGCTGGAAGGGAATCCGCTGCGTAAAACATGTGCTGGATAAGTTAGCTTTTGATTCCACTGTGGCGACCCCAGATTAATAAAGGGACTAAGCTGAAAAAAAATGAATGAATGAATGAATGAATGAATGAATGAATGAATGAATGAATGAATGAATGAATGAATGAATGAATGACCGGCTTCGAATTGACCAGTTTGAAATGAATTATCTTAAATTATTATTCTATTTTCTCTAATAAATGTATGCTTTAAACTACATATGTGTTTGATTTGAGTAAACACAGTGGTCCACCTCTCAGAGATCCAATAGACTGTCTTTGTGAAGTTTTCAGTAGATCATTCATAGAACAGATGGCTCAGAAAATACATGAACAGTTAACCGTGCTGAACTTTGCTCACAATACTTAACCATTTTAGTTTACAAAAAGAATTAAAAATGAAATGCAATTAATATAAATTGTAATCTATAATCAGTGATACAGAACAAACATTTACAGCCTCAAATAATCTATTAATCATAATGGCAAAAGAGTACAATAAATCCGAATGGTGACTGAAGCTGTCAGTTTGAAAACTTTTGTCTTATATTTACCTCAGAACGACTGTTACTTCAGTACATCTGTTTGGAAAATGTTATAATTATGTACACAGCTGCATTAGCATTAAAAAGTTAAGTTAAAGGGAACATTTCCTCTGACACAAGCTTGTTTTTTTTTTTCTAAGAAGACCACCAGCATCTTGTCACATGCTTTTCTCGTGAGCTGCCATATGCATCCTATTGTAGCGTACTGTCACGTGTAAATCATTTTCACCTTAGGTGGAAATGTACAAAAAGACGAATTTAGCATACAAAGTTATTCTGTAAAGCTCTTTACCTGTGCAGTTGCAGTGCTCGTGCTGGATGGTCCATACTCCATAGTCTGAAAGATGTCGTGCACAGTTTTTGTAGAAACACCTGCCATAACAAAATAAAACTATAGAAATAATAATTGTTCTGGACTTCTGAATTCTAAATGGAAAAAAATAATACTTAATACTAGTGTGCAGTGATTGTATCACTCTTAAAAACCATAAGTTGAAGTAGAAAGTGCTAAGCTGTCCAGTAATCAGGACAACAAGAAAGAATAGAGAATAGTCGATTGCAGAAAAAATACGTAAATAATAAAGTCCCACAATCTCAAAGCAGCATTCAGCTTGAGTGCTCGCGTCCACGCTGTTATTTCTTCCTGGGTTGTAATGTGTTGCCAGATCGTGCAAGAGAATCAAGCAAAATACTCTGCAAATAACAAAAAAAGTCGTCAAAAGCTGACAAATTATGAGCCTTGCTTTTTACTATATACGGCAATTCCTGGATTCAGTATAGCATAACATATAAAAATGACACATTACGTAAATAGCATATGTAATGAGCTAAACAAAATATTAAGCAAAAACGCATTATTTTCATTATTTTGTTACGCTATATATTTTAAAAATAAATTATATATAGGAAAATATATGTTCAATGATATCCAGAACATCCTCTAATAATTGATGCACTCTCACGAGCAAATTTATGAACAAAAGCAAACCCCACGGAGGATTAAAGTAAGCGGACATGGCAACACTGACTTCACGTCAAACCCCTCCTAAACATGCTATTGGTTAAAGACAGTCGAAGAACAGTTTATTCATTAAAACCGTAATAAATAATTATTAATGTCGACTTGTATTCCTTGTAAACATCATATACAACTCAAGAAAGATTGAAAATAATATTTGGTTTATTTCACGTTAAACCTTTTGAAATGTGGCCGCCTGGATGACGTATGCGGCAGACAAATGCGACTTGCGGAAGGCTACGCCCTCCAAAATACACAGAACTCAACTCCACAAGACTGAAGTTGTGTGTGTTGTTGAAAAGTACAGTGGGATTCCCCATACACGTTTTAGCCGGAAAATTTTGCATACAAACAAAACGAAACAACAAAATAATATATATATTTACGGACATGGCTTGTGAAGCTTCAGAGGGTAAGCGGTTGTAGGCTATTTGACATTTTCTAGCCATGTTAAATGTTTGTGTTTATTAGTGTTTCTCTTTGCTTTACAGATGATCAGATTGGAGAGGCACTTTTAATAGGGTACGTTTCACTTGATTTGAATTTGCAGTTTATTATTAAATAAATTAAAGTGTCAAAATTTGACTACTTCCATATTTAGTATTGGAAAAAATAGATGTTTTTTTAACCCCGTTTTATGTGTAATGTGTAACTTCACCTTTTTAAGTTTCTTATCTACTGGGATAATTTAATAAACACTGAAACAGCCATAATGAGGAGTTCTATAATGCATTGTTCAACTGAAAGTCTAAACAGTCTTCAAAATGTTTTTACTCATGAATGATTTACAGGAACTATATGACAAACAGTAAGGTCAAGACATGAATTGTCTCTATAGGGTAACTTACAGGAACAGGATGATGACTGTTTTATGACTAATGCACTGTTTTATAGTTTTATACTAACATCAGTGTTAGCTTTATCATGTTGAGTTAAGTTGCATCATGTTTATTAGATGTTAATAAATCAAATGTCTTTCAGGGTTGTAAGACAGGAGGTAATGAGTGTGGCAACTGAAAGAAACACAGCTCCACCAGCTCTTCCTGAAGCTAAACCTATAAGCAACAGCCAGGACCAGATGCTGGTTCAGCAGCTGGCGAACACCATCAAAGTGATCGGTGATAAACTCGACCAGGATCCAGCATTTAACCAGTCAGTCTGTGATCTAAATCTGTAGCAGTGCTGTTTTTGTCTAAACCATTTTTAAATGCCTGGTTTCTCTTTCTGTTTTTCTAATCTCACAGCATGATCGATGGCTTAGTAAAGGTAGCTGATAAAAGTAGTTTCTGGAAACTTGTGGAAAAGGTTTTCACAGATGGCCAGATCAACTGGGGCAGAATTATTGTGCTGTTTTATTCCGTTGGAAAACTGTCAGCAAAGGTATTGGTTTAGTTTATATTGCCCTTTTTTCAAATATGATAATATATGTAATGTTTATGGTAGTGATGGCTGCTTTCGAAGCACTGCTTCACAAAGCGTCAAAACCTTTATGAATCTTTTGTTGCGAATTAGTGATATTAAAGCATGTTTTGCCACTTTAAGCCACTGATTGCATAGCAATTATACAAAAGCATAATAATGCAAATAGGCATAAACAAGGGGAAAAAACTTCTCATTCTTAAGGTTATTTAGATTCTGTGATTTTGATCTTAAAAACACGTGAGTGTGGCGACACAGTGGCGCAGTGGGTAGCACGTTCGCCTCACAGCAAGAAGGTCACTGGTTCGAGCCTCGGCTTGGTCAGTTGGCGTTTCTGTGTGGAGTTTGCACTTTCTCCCCGTGTTCGCGTTGGTTTCTTCCGGGTGCTCCGGTTTCCCCCACAATCCAAGACATGTGGTATAGGTGAATTGGGTAGGCTAAATTGTCCATAGTGTAAGTGTGTGAATGAGTGTATATGGGTTTTTGCAGTTGGAAGGGCATCCGCTGCGTAAAACATATGCTGGATAAGTTGGCGGTTGGGCAACCCAGTGGCGCAGTAGGTAGTGCTGTTGCCTCACAGCAAGAACGTCGCTGGGTCGCAGGTTCGAACCTCGGCTAGGCTGGGTCAGTTGGCGTTTCTGTGTGGAGTTTGCATGTTCTCCCTGGGTTCGCGTGGGTTTCCTCCGGGTGCTCCGGTTTCCACCACAGTCCAAAGACATGCAGTACAGGTGAATTGGGTAAGCTAAATTGTCCATAGTGTATGAGTGTGAATGTGTGTGTGGAAGTTCCCAGAGATGGGTTGCGGCTGGAAGGGCATCCGCTGCGTAAAATCGTGCTGGATAAGTTGGCGGTTCATTCCGCTGTGGCGACCCCGCAAGGGACAAAGCCGACAAGAAAATGAATGAATGAATGAAAGTTGGCGGTTCATTCCGCTGTTGCGACCCCAGAATAATAAAGAGACTAAGCCAAAAAGATAATGAATAAATGAAAAATGTAAGTGTCATAATATAAACTTTGACACCAGTGATGTAGAATGAAAATATCCTAAAATTGTGTTAACATTATATATACCTTATATACAGTAGTCAGTATATAGCAGGGGTGTCAAACTCAATTCCTGGAGGGCTGGAGCCCTGCAGAGTTTACTTACAGTCCTGCTTCAACACCCCTATCTGTAGGTATCAAACAAGCCTAAAGCACTCATTTAGTTTGATCAGGTGTGTTTAATTAGGGTTGGAACTAAACTGTGCAGAGCTGCGGCCCTCCAGTTTGACACCTGTGGTATATAGTCAACATTTTAAGAGGATCAAAAATGTTTTTCAGAATTGCTGAATAGTTTTAGTACAACTTTGGTAAAAGGTTTTAATCTGCTTATTATATATGAGCAATATCACACTTGTAGCAGTGCGATATGGCTGTATATCAGCACTGGTGGGAGGCTTAGTGTCCCAACAGTGATGATATACAGCCATACCTCACTGCTACAAGTGTGATATTGAGTTTATACAACAGTTCAACAGCATTATTGTGTATATATATATATTCATTCATTCATTCATTTTCTTGTCGGCTTTGTCCCTTGCGGGGTCGCCACAGCGGAATGAACCGCCAACTTATCCAGCACGATTCTACGCAGCGGATGCCCTTCCAGCCGCAACCCATCTCTGGGAACTTCGTATATATATATATATATATATATATATATATATATATATATATATATATATATATAAAATAAAATAAAAAATCTCAAAATCCTTTTGTATGAAGAACTACTTTCTTCCGCCATTCCTTCACATCTGCAGCTGACGTCAGAACAGCAGAAACAGTTGCTAGTACTTCACAAATGTAATTTTAGAGCTAGTATTTGAATGATTCTCTAGCGTAATGTCTGAAATCATGACAAAACAGGTGATTTTGCTGACATTTTGAGACTATAAAGCCGCAATCACACTGGACTTTCCTTCCCATAGACTTCTATTCATACGCACGCGAATGCGTCAGACCGGAAACGCAGGGTCATGCGTCGAGTTTCGCAGGTTGCTGCAGTGCAAAGTTCAAGCTTGGTGAACTCTGACCTGCGAAATCGCATCACTTGACTGTGTGAGACCAATCCAGGATCAAAACATGACCTCTCTGAACAGAAATTTAAAACATGGACCAATCGCTCGCTTTTTTAATGTCTAATCATCTTGTTTAATCCCGCCCCTTTTCGCAGCACTGTACGACAGAATTTCGCAAGCTCAAACTCTAGTGTGACTTCGGCTTAAGGCTGAACAGCATGAAATGCCATCAGTCTAGAGATCAATTGCAATCGGGAGATAAATAATTAACCCTGAAAAAGCCAAAGCAACGCAAACACTACCAGATTACTGTCGTGTTTGCGATAAGGAAAAACACTAAACATTTGCAGACATTTCTTTACACTAAAAAGTAACTCATGGTTATACAAAGAGTGGCCAACACAAAATACATACATGTGAGTCCCATCTCATACTCAATACCATACCTGTCAACCCTCCCGTTTTTTCCAGGATTCTCCCGTATTTTACAGTTCTATCCCGCTGTCATCCCGTAAAGGTATTTTCCCGTATTTCTCCCGTATTTTTTATCTTTCCGAGAAGAGCTGATCCTCTCTATATGCAACTCATATCGCCGAACCACCAGGGGCCGCCGTTGTGAATCGGTTCTGTGCTTTCATTTTATTTAGGCATAGAAACACTTTGAAATAAACATAAAAACGGCGCGATTCATTTCTTTTTCATTACAGGCTCCATTGCCCCTATGCAATCCTCAAAACAGTCAGTTCATATAAAGATGCATGACTGTCAGCTGATGCTCTCCATAGTGATAATAGATGCTGTTTCCCAAGCGGATTCTGTATGTACGCGATTTGATGCTGAGCTCAAGTGGACACTGGGTTTTGGGTGCGTGTTTAAACAGACATATACACATCATCAAATACTACTACTAATAATAATAATGGCGGTTCATTCCGCTGTGGCGACCCCAAATTAATAAAGGGACTAAGCCGAAAAGAAAATAAATGAATGAATGAATGAATAATAATAATAATAATAACAACATCTAGACATCTCGATCTTGTTGGGTTTTCTTTTAAACACAACTAATTTTGTCTTAAATGAGCAGTTAGGAACAGTTAGGAAAACAATCAAATGCTTTCATTATAGATCTGTGCAGTTTTAAAGTGACAGCTCTGTTATTTAATGCAATCAAACCAAAAAATCTAAATGAGAGATTTATTCGCTGCTCTTTAATCAATTATACAGTAAAGAAAAGATGAGATTTGATAACTTGATTCTATTTCTTTATAATAGCTAATAGTTTTTAATGAGCTGAACTGTTTGCTAATTTATTTGCAGCCCTTTCTAATGTATGCTAATTATTATATCCTTTGTAAATAATAATAAAAACATATTACTGATCGTTTCAGAAGTTTATTTACAATGAAACAGCTCCAGATGAACATATTTATTGTAATTTTTTTTTTTTTATTTAATAAAATTTTTTTATTTTATTTTGGGGGTCCCAATGTTGACAGGTATGCTCAATACACTACAATTACTATGGTATAAATATAGCACTACAACATACAAAAGAGAGAGATCAACTTAGAATGTCACTTACCAGTTTTATAATGATTTGATTAGCTGTAGTTAGTAATTATGCTGCGTTTTTCTCCTCTAAGGGCTTATTATGCGGCCTTTGTCACCATCTTGTGGATGAACGCACTGTGTCTCAGAAGATAAAAATATTTAAAATAGTCACTATCCTTTTAAATAAACTGCATAGTTGCAATCTAAACAACTACATTCTCAACAAAAAAAAGCCTCAAAAGTACATTATGTTGTCCAACAGCTGCAATATTAGTCAAACTGTAGTGAGTTTATTGATCTGCTGTCACTCTATGTGGGCGGAGTAATACACAAGGGTGAGGAGGCTGTTTGAGTGCTGTTATTACAGGAATATTGCATGGCTATCAGCCAATCAGATTCGAGAACCAGACAGAACTGTTGTATAAACATACTGTATACATTCATATAATTGTATATTGTATATATATACAATATTGACAACTGTATATACTGTATACGTACAATATGCTTTGTCATCAAAAATTATTGAGGTAATTTTGTGTTGTGTGATAAGTTATTGCGACAGGCCTAAAGTCTTTCTTTTTAAAAGCCCTCTTTCCTTTCTATAGATGGTCATCGCTCGCCTACCCAGAATTGTTTCAGATATTTTATCATTAAGTCTTGATTACTTCAAGAGGAATCTGTTGCAGTGGATTCGCACAGTAGGAGGATGGGTAAGAAACAATGAAGGAACGCATTAAATCCCACTATTTAGGACATTAAAGAAGCATTTAACTTTTTTTTTGTGCTTTACATAAATGTGTTGAACAGTATTGTTGAGAGTATGCCATCTATAACTAATCTGTTTGCTCTCCCTAATACAGATGCACAGTATCCCTGCACTGGCCTGTTTCTCTGTTGACCAATTTTCTGGTTCTTCACTGAGAAAATATTCTCCTTACATTGGATTTGTGTTTGCCTTCACCGGGGGCCTACTGCTAGGTGGCTTCATCGTCTCGAGATTTCAGAAAACCTGAAAGAGAGGGAGAATGGAGATGGCACAAACGAGTTGACAAAAAACTTTCTTAACGATGAACATTGGAGAAACCACGAAGGCAATAAGATGATGGTGTGCAGCATGATTTTGTATTTGGCTTCTTTTTTATTGTAATATGCCCCTATTTGATATGTATTTATACTTTGTATTTTGTGAGAAAATATATTTAATATCATAACCAAGTTAAAAATGTGTTTATTCATGATCAAGACAGATAGAAAAGAAATAATCCAATGAGCTTGCCCAAAGTTTTATAAAATATGTTTTGTCTTTTGTTCATGCATTTATTGTGCAATGAATGAGATTAAAATCCCCTTAATTTCAGATTTTTTGAAAACATAATTGCAAGCTATAATCGTTTTTATGAATCACTGATGATTGTAGGCAATAGAAAAATAGCAATAGCCAAAAATACATTGCATGGGTCAAAATGATAAATGATCTTTTATGGCAAAATTCATAAGAATATTAAAGGTCTTGTTTCATGAATATAGTTTGTAAATATTCTACAGCATATATACATTTTTTTAATTACTAGTGTGCTTTGCTTAGCACTTCATTTACACAATTCAAAGGTGATTTTCTCAGTATTTAGAGATTTTTTGAACACTCAAATAGTTGCATCTCAGCCAAACACTATCCTATCCCAGCATCGTGTACGTCAATGGAAATCTTATTTAATCGACTTTCATAGGATGTATCAATCTTTATTTAAAAAATGGGTAAAGGGTAAAAAAGAAATGATCTGTTTTGATAGATTATAGGCTAATGCTTTATATATAATACTCTTTGTTTATATATATATATATATATATATATATATAACGTCACATTAGAATTACAAGGTTCTATCTGACATTTTTGTCAAAATTGAGTTATTGACATTCTTATTAAATTGTTAATTAAACTTATTTACATTATGGGATGCTGTTTTTAGAAGTTGTTTACATTTTAAGGTGTTTTATTTAAAAAACAAATGTTACACACGCGCTATGGAATGCAAAAACTTTGAAGCTTAATATCTCAAAACCATTCAGAATGCAGATAGACCCTTATAATTCCAAGGTGACGATATATATATATATATATATATATATATATATATATATATATATATATATATATATATATATAGTTGAAGTCAGAATTATTAGCCCCCCTTTTATTTATTTTGTTTAACAGCAAGGATTTGTTTTCACAGTATGTCTGATAACATTTTTTCTTTTGGAGAAAGTCTTATTTGTTTCATTTAGTCTAGAATAAAAGCTGTTTTTTAATTTTTTTGAAAACATTTTAAGGTCAAAATTATTAGCCTCTATAGCTATATAAGCTATATATTTTTCGATTGTTTACAGAACAAACCATCATTATACATTGATTTGCCTAATTACCCTAACCAGCCTAGTTAACCTAATTAACCTAGTTAAATTTAAATGTCACTTTAAGCTGTATAGAAGTGTCTTGTATCTAAAATATTATTTTCTGTCATCATGGCAAAGATTAAATCAGTTTAACAGAAAACTGAATTTTCCGTTAAACAGAAATTGGGGGGGGGGGATGGGGGCTAATAATTCTGACTTTAAAGGTGCTGTATGTAAGTTTTTGATTCTTCTAAAGCATAAAAATACCATAATATGTTTGCAGATATTTAAGAAACATCCCAAGTGAACATACTTGTTTAACTGAAAAACAATGCTGAAGTCAGATATTCTGCTTTGAAAATGGTTTTTCCGTGCCGGAACGCTGTCTTTGTTTAGCCTGCAGAATGCCAGTTTAGCCAATTATATTTCAGCACTCCGGGTTGCCTTGTTGGAAAACAGCGTATTTCATTCATTCATTCAGAAAGGCTCCGAAAGCATGCGCCCGTGACCGAAATGGACAGTATCAGACGTCGAAATGAGACAGATTCAGTTCCACATGAGGTTATTACTTAGCAAATGATATAAATATTACGAACGTAAACATTAGGTGAGCAGGTTACATTGTAATCTCGTGTCCTAACAACACGCAAACAGCAGTTTGACTCTTTGCACCAGACGAAACGACAGAAATGTAAATACAGCCTTTCAGAAGCACAGAATAAGCACTCACTCACGAAACGGTAAGGTTTAGAATCCATTCAAACTCACATTGTTAGCATTTAGCACTGAATAAAACACACGAGGCTTACCTACCGGGGTAAAGTTGGTTTTATATTCACACATTCGCACATTCGGACTCCCGTCTTCGATGAAAATGTCATTAAATGTACAATAAAGTTGTATTTTCAAAGTGTAATAAGCTGCATGATGTTGACTACTATACTATTTTATTTTTTTTCAGAATCGACAAACATGGTTAAATATTGTTTTAACGACATAGAAACTAACGAATGTCTATCGTACATCCAATATAGTGCGTGAAATGAACTAGGGACCGTCTAAAATGTTCAACGTTTTTTCTTTGTGTGGAAACAAACCGCTACAGTTTAGCCAACTTCTACTTCAATAAATGTCAAAAGTAAGATGCAATGGCTACAAAAAAGTTTGGAAATAATTATCCAAGCCTGATTTACCAGGTCCAACATCAGAATTGATTGTTAGTACTCAGATTGTTTAATTCTCAGCATCATCTATGGCCATTTCTTTCTGACTCGCTTTCAGTGAAATAAGTTGTTCAAAAAAGGTGCAATGACTATAAAAATAGTTTGGAAATAATTATCCAAGCTTGATTTATGTGGTCCAACATCAGAATTGATTGTTATGTACTTAGATTGTATAATTCTTAGGATCATTATTATCGAGGGCTTTTTCGTTCCGACTCGCGTTCAGTGCAATATAAGTGGTTCAAAAAAGGTGCAATGACTATAAAAATAGTTTGGAAATAATTATCCAAGCCTGATTTACTAAGTCCAACATCAGAATTGAGTTTCATGTACTGGTTTAATTATCACTTTTATCTATGGCCGTTTATTTCTGACTCGCGTTCAGTGCAATAAGTGGTTCAATAAAGGTGCAATGGCTACAAAAAATACTTTGGAAATAATTATCCAAGCTTGATTTATCTGGTCCAACATCAGAATTGATTGTTATGAACTCAGATTGTTTAATTCTAAGCATTATGTTATCTATGACTCTTTCTTTCCGACTCGCGTTCAGTGCAATAAGTGGTTCAAAAAAGGTCCAATGACTATAAAAATAGTTTGGAAATAATTATCCAAAATGTATTTATCTGGTCCAACATCAGAATTGATTGTTATGAACTCAGATTGTTTAATTATAAGCATTATGTCATCTTTGACTTTTTCGTTCCGACTCGCGTTCAGTGCAATAAGTGGTTCAAAAAAGGTGCAATGACTATAAAAATAGTTTGGAAATAATTATTCAAAATGTATTTATCTGGTCCAACATCAGAATTGAGTTTCATGTACTGGTTTAATTATCACTTTTATCTATGGTCGTTTCTTTCCGACTCGCGTTCAGTGCAATAAGTGGTTCAAAAAAGTTGCAATGGCTACAAAAATACTTTGGAAATAATTATCCAAGCCTGATTTATCTGGTCCAACATCAGAATTGATTGTTATGTAATCTGATTGTATAATTCTTAGGATCACTATTATCGACGGCCTTTTCATTCCGACTCGCATTCAGTGCAATGAGTGGTTCAAAAAAGGTGCAATGACTATAAAAATAGTTTGGAAATAATTATCCAAGCCTGGTTTATCTGGTCCAACATCAGAATTGATTGTTATGAACTCAGATTGTTTAATTCTCAGCATTATGCCATCTATGGCTTTTTCATTCTGACTCGCTTTCAGTGCAATAAGTGGTTCAAAAAAGGTGCAATTGCTTCAAAAACAGTTTGGAAATAATTATCCAAGCCTGATTTACTAAGTCCAACATCAGAATTAAGTGTCATTATAATAGATGACCGTTTCTTTCTGACTCGCGTTCAGTGCAATAAGGGGTTTAAAAAAAGGTGCAATGACTATAAAACTACTTTGGAAATAATTATCCAAGCTTCATTTATCTGGTCCAACATCATAATTGATTGTTATGTACTCAGATTGTATAATTCTTAGGATCACTATTATCGAGGACCTTTTCATTCCGACTCGCATTCAGGGGTGCATTTCCCAAACAAAGACATAACTCGCGGCTGAACTATAGTGATGCGGAAAAGAACGATGTAGTGACGAGCGTTTCCCAAAAGCTACTCTGTCGCAGATCCATCGTTTGAACCTTCCACGTTAGTTATAACGTAAAACGTCCATATGATGCTCGGGGTGATAACAACTGGTAACAACCGGGTTGTAACAACTTATTAAGAGAAGAACCCCATAATTTATTTGTGCAAATTATATTGTTTTACACGCACACATTAAAAAAAACGAGTCCAATATTAGTTTTGGTGAAACATGCACTGGCTTTCCAAATTAATTGAAATATATGTAAATGGCACATATGTTTCCTTTACAAATATTATTGAGAATATTCCATATTCTATTCTAAATTAACATAAAATTACACATATTCTATTATCATATATCATATAAATAATTAATTAGGCTATTTATTAAGAAAGGAAATTAAATTCTTATTATTCATTAGGAAATAAAAATCATACTTTAATAACAATATTAATAATATTAATGATGATGATGATGATTATTATTATTATTAAATAGGATATTGTTTATTTATTTTTTGAAAAGTCTACTTTTACAATTTGACACACGTAAACCACTGCAGAAATGTTCAAACCAACCCCATGCCATATACAATACAGATACTTAATAAATAATCTACTATAAATTAAAAGCATTAACATATGCTATGTTTTTTTGTTTTCACAAGCTTTAGAGACGTAACATAAGACATAACTTTTAAATAAGGTCACCTATAGCTTTTGCCATGAGCCATGACTATTTCGAGTGGCATCAATGTTTTAAAGTGCACTGTGAAGGAAGCGCAATTAAACATGAAGACCAGGGGTGCGTTTCCCAAAACCATCGTTAGCCAACTAAGGTCGCAAGTTCCGTCCTTACAAACATAGTTCGTTGATTTGCTGTTTCCCAAATCCATCGCTCCAACGAACATTGCAAACTGCATCGCAAACTTAAGCACTTGCAACTACACCTCTGGAGCTGTAGTTAGAACCATAGTTCCTGGCTGTGTTTTATTCCCACTATGCCCTACTCATTTAGAACATTCTAACATTCAAAGTTGGAATTATTTAAAATAAAAAAGCATTAAGCTCATCTCTCTTAGGTGTAATTTGCTTTCAAAGTATTTTTACAGTTCAGTTTTAGCGATCTTCATGTTTACAATTATGCTCCCTTAGCAGTGCACTTTGAAAACGTTGATATCATTTTGAACACAGCCTCATGGCGAAAGCTATAGGTATATTTAAAAGCGGGAATTATGTTACATCTCCAAAGCTTGTGAAAATAAAAAACATAGCATACGTTAATTATTTTATTTTATAGTGGGTTGTTTATTAAGTATCTCTGTATATGACATGGGCCTGTTGGTTAGAACATTCTGCTGTGGTTTACATGAGTCAAATTGTAAATTTTTAAAAATAAATAAACAATATCCTAAATAATAATAATAATCATAATCATCATCATCATCATAATCATTAATATTATTATTAAAGTAAATATATTTATAATAAATCGCCTCATTATTTATTAATTTATAGTTATATATGATATTAGAATAGTGTTAGCTTTTGTAAGTGATTTTATGTTTTAGAATAGAATAGGTAATGTTCAACTTCTCAATAATATTAGTAAAGCAAACATTGGCCCTATGTGCCATTTACACATATTTTAATTAATCTGGGGTGCGTTTCCCAAAACCATCGTTAGTCAACTAAGGTCGCAAGTTCCGTCGTTACAAACATAGTTCTTTGATTTGCTGTTTCCCAAATCCATCGCTCCAACGAACATTCGCAAACTGCGTCGCAAACTTGAGCTCTTGAAACGACACCTCTGGAGCTGTAGTTAAAAGCATAGTTCCTGGCTGTGTTCTATTCCCACTTATCCCCCCTATGCCCTATTCATTTAGAACATTCTAACATTCAAAGCTGGAATTATTAAACATAAAAAAGCATTAAGTTAATCTCTCTTAGGTGTAATTTGCTTTCAAAGTATTTTTTACAGTTTAGTTTTAGCGAGCTTCATGTTTACAATTGTGCTCCCTTCGCAGTGCACTTTGAAAACATTGATATCATTTTGAACACAGCCTCATGGCGAAAGCTATAGGTATATTTAAAAGCGGAAATTATGTTACAGTACGTCTCCAAAGCTTGTGAAAATAAAAAACATAGCATACGTTAATTCTTTTATTTTATAGTGGGTTATTTATTAAGTTTCTCTGCTGTATATGACATGGGTCTGTTGGTTAGAACTTTCTGCTGTGGTTTGCATGTGAAATTGTATTTTTTTTTAAATAAATAAACAATATCCTAAATAATAATAATAATGATAATAATAATAATCATCATCATCATCATCATTAATATTATTAATATTATTATTAAAGTATATATATTTAAAAATAAATCGCCTCATTATTTATTTTGTTATATAATTTATATATGATATTAGAATAGTGTTAGCTTTTGTAAGTGATTTTATGTTTTAGAATAGAATATGTAATGTTCAACTTCTCAATAATATTAGTAAAGCAAACACAGGCCCTATATGCTCTATTTACTTATATTTTAAATAATATGTAAAACGAGTGAATGTTTTTACCAAAACTAATATTGGATTTTATTTTAAATGCGTGTTTGTGTAAAACAATATAATTTGCACAAAGAAATGATGGGGCTGTTCTCTGAAGAAGTTACTCCACCCCGTTTAGAGCATCATGGGCTTTTTGCGTCATAACTAACATAGTTCAAGCGATGGATCTGCGACAGAGAAACAGTGGCTGTTTCTCAATATGCGTTCTTCAGCGGTCTTGCGTCCTCGTGTTCTCGTGTAACGTCATCATCAGCTGCCAAAGTTCAGTTCCAATACTCAAGATCGCAAGTACAGAGGACGCGTGAAACTTCCCGGATGTGTTCTTGATATCGAGGACGCACCGATGCAGACTTGAGCACCGAACTCGCTCTATAAGTCCCAGAAGTCATTGCGATTGGAGGTGGGAAGCGCAGCGTTTTATTTAGATTTATTATTAAGTTCGGAGATATAGCTTATTTACCTCAAGAGTTTCCCTAAATGAAACGGTGAATATACACATTACCATTGACATCTTAATAAAGGAATAAACACATTAAGAGTGTTTGTTTGCTCAAATTCGTATTTAAATCAGTTTTATTTGTATTGTGCAACGTATATTTATAATGTTTTTATGCATAAAATATATTTTGAAAAGGGGAAAAACAATAAATCATTGTATAAATGCTGTAATGTTTTAACAATTTTTTATTTAAAACGCGTGAAGGTCACGTGACCATCAGGAACAACCTGGGAAGAATGCAGCATCTCATTTCTCACAGGACGCGTTCTCTGTTCTCGTGGTCTCCCGAGTTCGTTCTACCGAGGATACCTGGCAAGACCAGTCTCCACAAGAACGCAAGTCCGTTCTCAGCGTTCTTGGAATTGAGAAACAGCCTATGGGTTTTGGGAAACACTGGTCACTACATAGTTCTTTTGCCAAACGATGCATCGCACTATGATAGTTCAGCCGCGAGTTACGTCGTTGTTTGGGAAACGCACCCCAGGGGTGCGGCTGAACTATCATAGTGCGATGCATCGTTTGGCAAAAGAACGATGTAGCGACGAGTGTTTCCCAAAACCCGTAGTTTCTCTGTCGCAGATCCATTGCTTGAACCACATTAGTTATAACGTAAAACGCCCATAATGATGCTCTAAACGGGGTGGAGTAACTTCTTTAGAGAACAACCCCATCATTTCTTTGTGCAAATTATATTGTTTTACACAAACACGCATTTAAAATAAAATCCAATATTAGTTTTCGTAAAAACATGCACTCGTTTTGCATGTTTTTTTAAAATATAAGTAAATGGCACATATAGGGCCAATGTTTGCTTTACTAATATTATTGAGAAGTTGAACATACATATTCATGTACATATCCTATTCTAAAACATAAAATCCCTTACAAAAGCTAACACTATTCTAATATCATATATAAATCATATAAATAAATAATGAAGCGATTTATTATAAATATATTTACTTTAATAATAATATTAATAATATTAATGATGATGATGATTATTATTATTATTATTATTATTATTATTATTATTATCATTATTATTATTATTATTTAGGATATTGTTTATTTATTTAAAAAAAAAATACAATTTGACACATGCAAACCACAGCAGAAAGTTCTAACCAACAGACCCATGTCATATACAGCAGAGAAACTAAATAAATAACCCACTATAAAATAAAAGAATTAATGTATGCTATGTTTTTTTATTTTCACAAGCTTTGGAGCCTTACTGTAACATAATTTCCGCTTTTAAATATACCTATAGCTTTCGCCATGAGCTTTCGCCTGTGTTCAAAATGATTTCAATGTTTTCAAAGTGCACTGCAAAGGGAGCACAATTGTAAACATGAAGATCGCTAAAACTGAACTGTAAAAAAACTTTGAAAGCAAATTACACCTAAGAGAGATTAACTTAATGCTTTTTTATTTTTAATAATTCCAACTTTGAATGTTAGAATGTTCTAAATGAATAGGGCATAGGGGGGATAAGTGGGAATAGAATACAGCCAGGAACAATGCTTTTAACTACAGCTCCAGAGGTGTCGTTTCAAGTGCTCAAGTTTGCGACGCAGGTTGCGAATGTTCGTTGGAGCGATGGATTCGGGAAACAACAAATCAACGAACTATGTTTGTAACGACGGAACTTGTGACCTCAGTTGGCTAACGATGGTTTTGGCAAACGCACCCATGGAAAATGAGTGCATGTTTTTACCAAAACTAATATTGGATTTTATTTTAAATGTGTGTTTGTGTAAAACAATTTAATTTGCACAAAGAAATGATGGGGTTGTTCTCTAAAGAAGTTACTCCACCCCGTTTAGAGCATCGTTATAGGCGTTTTATAACTAGGGTTCAAACGATGGATCTGCGACAGAGAAACTACGGGTTTTGGGAAACACTCGAAACTACATCATTCTTTTGCCAAACGATGCATCACACTAAGATAGTTCATTGCGTCGTTGTTTGGGAAACGCACCCCAGAGGTGTAGTTTTAATCATTGAAGATTGCGACGCAGTTTGCGAATGTTCGTTGGAACGACGGATTTGAGAAATACCAAATCAACAAACTATGTTTGTAACGACACAACTTGCGACCTAGTTGGCTACGGTTTTCGGAAACACACCCCAGAAAGAAAAGGCCATCGATGACATGGTCCTGAGAATTAAACAATCTGAGTATAACAATCAATTCTGGTGTTGGAGCTGCTAAATCAGGCTTGGATAATTATTTTCAAACTATTTTTGTAGCCATTGCACTTTTTTTGAACCACTTATTGCACTGAAAGCGCGTCAGAAAGAAACGGTCATCCATAGTGATCCTAAGAATTAAACAATGTGAGTTCATAACAATCAATTCTGATGTTGGACCTGGTAAATCAAGCCTGGATAATTATTTCCAAACTATTTTGAAGCTAGTGCACTATTTTTGAACCACTTATTCCACTGAAAGTGAGACAGAAAGAAACGGCCATCGATAATAGTGATCCTAAGAATTAAACAATGTGACCCAGATAGCAAGAACATTTGGGCCAAATGTGGGTGATAGCTGGCACATGTGGCTTAGGTATGGCATGGCTGAACAGATATGGGCCAGATTATTACCATATACGTTTTGCCATACATTCAGAATAGGCGGGAATGTTCTTCTGGTTCACAGCTCCTTTTGCAGTATGTGGGCCAGATAACAAAAAACACATAAGATCCTAATAAGGTTCAGCTATGGCTGACGTCGGTAACTATCAACTTCTGGCTGACTTTGGGATTGCATTTGAAAAACACGTGAAACTGAACACAGGTGTATCGTTAGCAGATCTGCCATGCCACACTTCAGTTGCCAAGACTTCTGTGCAAGTTTGACATTCTTCCCCTCTTCATTTGCTTCAGGTAAGTGATAATTTGGCATTTAAAGTGAGTTTACTTAAATATTTTATATTAAATATAAAAGTTAGAACTCATTGAGTGATTAGTTATTCATTTAGTTAAGAAATGCATAGAGTTAAATAGTATTTTACTCTTTAAACATGGTGTTTACATAACGTTAGCGCTCCAACAGTTTGCTGTTTAAATTAATGTTAACATTAAAGTTATAGCCAATTTCCAATTATGACAGAATACGGTTTATTTATTATAGATAAATATCAATTTGTGTAAATGTTCAGTCACGCTTCACTGTGGTTTAGTAAGGTTTAAAATAAAAGCAATCCCATATAGGCCTAACATGATAGTGGAAGCAATAGAAAAATTGTCTTATAATTGTAAAATGGACTAACAATATAGGTATAATGTTTCTGTACAATATAGAGCCTAAACTCAACAACTACCATTTTTGAATCAACAAATTTTTGTTGTCTAATGGTCATTTGATATCATTAAATGTAATGTAACTGACTTGAATAACCCGGTTTGACCAGTGTGGCGCTGTAACGGAGACAGTTTTCAACTCTTCTGGGTTCAGTTCAAAAGAAGAAGAGACCTTTACTCTTAATAACAAACTGGACAACAAAAATGACAGCACTTACAAAGCATTTAATCATAGCGATGTGATAATGGCACGATGTAATCTCTGCAATCGTCACTGCGACCACAGTATGTTCATTTATATTCAATTTATACAACAGATTTAAAACAAACATAATTACAGTATTGATCCTAAAAAATAACAGTGAAAAGTTTAGAAGTTATTAAGCTGCTCATATATAAATGTAAAAATAATATTATTGCATGTGTAAGTAGTTTTTTTTTTTTTTTTTTAAAGATTAACCTATGTTAGCTCTGTTTTGATCATTTTAACAGTTAAAAGGATAGTTTACACAAAAGTTGTAATTGTCATTATTTACTTTTCCTTCACTTGTTCCAAACCTATTTAATTTCTTTCTTCTGTTGAACACAAAATAATATATTTTGAAGAAACCTGAAAACCTGTGACATTTGACTTCAGTAGTATTAGTTTTTCCTATTATAAGTCAATGGTTACAGGTTTCCAGCCTTCTTCAGAGTTTGGGAAATAGTTTTTATTTTATTTATTTTTTTGTATTTGTTTATTTATCATTTAAGTCAATACACTACAAAAATGCCTTTCTTAATTTTTCCTTGTTTCTAGTCCAAATATAAAAAATAATAATAAAAAATTATTTTTTCAAATCTATACACATAATCCAATATGTCAAAACCTGGAAAGTGTCAAAAATGAGATCCAGGCAATGTGGGCTGAAAATTTAAGTCAAGTGCAGGCCAGAAGATAATGACCTAGTAACTAGTGCTTGGGTTAATGTTCACAAAGCTGGAACACTTTAGATTTGCAGAAAATTTTTAACTGATTTAAAATACTGGGATATTTATTGCAATTGTTTAAATAATGTGTAATCAGTAAAAAAACTATGAGTTTGAAAATGGTCAATATTTGAAAATATATAATATTTGAATGAATTGTAACAGATTATATGTATTTGGTTACATCACACAGTTTAGCATTTTGATTTGTATTGTAATTTTGCAGCTGTACCTCCAGGTTGTATTGCTGATCACATTATTTAAAATTTTCTTCACTGCAGGTGCTGTCAGATAGAATCCCCTCACTCCCACTGCTTTTAACTCACCCAACAACTTGTTCAAGCACTTGAACAGAAGACATTCTAGGACAATACTCGTCACCAAGGAGGATACCGGTGCCCAAAAACACAGCGGTCCAACTCAGCCTAAACAAGCTAAATTTCACTTTTGTGCAGGATCGGGAGTGAAGGTGTCTTCTGAATGTGAAGAGAAGCATAGCTGCTTATGGGGCCGTTCACATATTGCATCTTTAGTGCACGCGGGATCACATTGGGATTGGATATTGCAACATTTCCCAAGCTCACCCAGTTGAAAATCATGAGTCACACGGCAAGAACTGATGGATCAGCTTCAGGCTTTGTATGGAATATACATTTCTGTAGACTAATTACCTCAGACAAACACAGAACATCCAAACACTGCAGTGCTTTTTCATATTATGGATGTCGGTGGTTACAGGTATCCAGTTTTCTTCTAAATGTCTTCTTTTGTGTTTAAAAAAAAAAAAAAGAGAAACAGGTTTGGAGCAAGTGAATGATGAGAGAATTTTAAGTTTTGAGTGAACTCTTTATGTCTTTTGAATATGTCAAGCTTCTGTGATCAACCCATTGTAATGTTTTTCATTCATTCATTCATTCATTTTCTTGTCGGCTTTGTCCCTTGCGGGGTCGCCACAGCGGAATGAACCGCCAACTTATCCAGCACGATTTTACGCAGCGGATGCCCTTCCAGCCGCACCCCATCTCTGGGAACTTCCACACACACATTCACACTCATACACTATGGACAATTTAGCTTACCCAATTCACCTGTACTGCATGTCTTTGGACTGTGGGGGAAACCGGAGCACCCGGAGGAAACCCACGCGAACCCAGGGAGAACATGCAAACTCCACACAGAAACGCCAACTGACCCAGCCCAGCCGAGGTTCGAACCTACAACCCAGCGACGTTCTTGCTGTGAGGCAACAGCACTACCTACTGCGCCACTGGGTTGCCGTAATGTTTTTCAGTGAATATTAAATTAAGAGCTGCAGTTTTTGTATTTTTATAGGTATATTTTATATGTTTTAAAAGTAACTTCAAAGTGAAGTAGTTAGTAATCTGAATTTTACATGAAGTAATCTATTACTAATCTATTTACTTTTTACATCTGTAATCTATTACTTTTTTTAAGGTAACTTACCCAACACTGTATATGTATATACACTACCAGTCAAAAGTTTGGGGTCAGGTTTTTTTTTTTTTTTTTTTTTAATAAAATTTTTCTGTTCATCAAGGCAGCATTTATTAAATGTAAAAAAAAAAAATCCTAAATAGTTATTCAAATTGGTAATAACTGCTGTCTTATTGTATGTAGTTTTAAATGAAATGATTACTCCAGTCATTATTGCTTTTATTACTATTACCATTAATAATAATAACAATAATAATAATAACAACAATAATAATAATTAATATTAGAGTGATTTCTGAAGGATCATGTGACTCTGAAGACTGTAGTAATGAAGCTGAAAATTATTCTTTAAAATCACTGGAATAAAGGATTCATTTAAATGATAAACTACTTTAGAACAGTTATTTTATAGTGCAATAACATTTTACAATTTGTACTGTGTTTTGATGAAATAAATGCAGCCTTGGTGAGCAGGAGAAGCTGATTTTAAAACAATTACCAATCATACTGACCCCAAACTTTTATATATATTTTTTATATATATATTTTTTTTAAACCTATGTACATTTATATGTAATTATGTATTTTATCATCTTTGCATCAAATATATAACATTTATATTTAACATTTATTTCTATTTTTATTTCTATTTGTATTTTTCTGTTTGCATGTTGTTAAAATGTTAAAAACTCTTTATCTGTCCATATTTTGTTCAATAATTGTTTTATCTGAATGTAATTTGCATTGATTAAAGTAAACAATTTGATTGTAATTTTTGTTGTGTGATTTACTCAGTTTATGTGGTCAGCCACATGTGGGCCACATAAGGGCCACAGAACTCAGCCTTACTAATCTTGAATACAAGGCCCATATCTGGGCCACATAAAAATGTATTACTTGGCTCAAGCTTGGTGGAGTTGTGGCACTGCTTTGGTTCAGTTCTGGCTAAAAGGATGTGGGCCAGTTCTGGGCCGGGGAACACTAACTGATCTGGGCCACATCTTAGCTGTTGATTTGGGCCAGATCAGGGCCAAAGGAAATTTGTTGACTGGGGATATACATGACACTCAATTCTAATGTTGGACCTGGTAGAACAAGCTTGGATAATTATTTCCAAACTATTTTTATAGCCATTGCACTATTTTTAAGCACTTATTTCACTGAAAGCGCATCAGAAAGAAAAAGCCATAGATGGCCTAATGCTGAGAATTAAACAATCTGAGTTCATGACAATCAATTCTGATGTTGGACCAGATAAACCAGGCTTGGATAATTATTTCCAAACTATTTTTATAGTCATTGCACCTTTTTTAACCACTTATTGCACTGAACGCGAGTCGGAAAGAAACGACCATAGATAAAAGTGATAATTAAACCAGTACATGAAACTCAATTCTGATGTTGGACCAGATAAATACATTTTGAATAATTATTTCCAAACTATTTTTATAGTCATTGGACCTTTTTTGAACCACTTATTGCACTGAACGCGAGTCGGAAAGAAAGAGTCATAGATAACATAATGCTTAGAACTAAACAATCTGAGTTCATAACAATCAATTCTGATGTTGGACCAGATAAATCAAGCTTGGATAATTATTTCAAAACTATTTTTATAGTCATTGCACCTTTTTTGAACCACTCATTGCACTGGGGTGCGTTTCCCAAAACTATCGTTAGCCAACTAAGGTCGCAAGTTCCGTCGTTACAAACATAGTTCTTTGATTTGCTGTTTCCCAAATCCATCGCTCCAACCTGTTACATTCCATGGTGTTTGAATGTATTATTGTGTTTGGTTTGTTCTCTCTCTCTCTCTTTTACTCTGTGACCTGTTTCTCAGCTAGGTGTGGAGGAGAGGAGGTTAATTGATTCCACCTGCTGCTCGTTGCCCGGCAAGCTTAAAAGCCTGCCAGTTGCAAGCCACAGTGAAGCTTGCTTCCAGAGTGTGGTCTCTCTCCTGCTTGGTTGTCTTGTTGAAAGATTATTGACACGGTTGTGCTTAACTTGTTGAAGTTAAAAACTCTGTTGTAAAAGCTTTTGAAACCACTTGAACTCTGTCTTTGAAAAATACCTTTGTGTTTGGAAGCCGTAGGGAGGTGGGTGCTATTTTATTTCTAAAACCCTTTTTCTCTTGTTTATGTTTAGTTAGGGAGTTAGTGTACATTTCTGTTGTTGATTTGTTTTGCTTTGTCAGTTTAGACAGTTTTACTCCCTAACTAGCTAGAGTGTACTTTTGTTTGTTGTTTTGGCCTTTCCCCCTCCTGAAGTCTATTTTTGCTTCCCAGTTTTTGTACATTTGTTAATAAATTCTTTAACTTTAATCTGGTGTGTTGTCGTTAAAGCAGGGGACTGATCCACACTCACCCCAACCAACATTTTATAACTTTTCACTGTTGCTCCCACTCCTAGACGTTAACATCAGGGACGTAACAGTGAAAATTGGGGGCTCGTCCATTGGACTTGATCAAAAAGTTAAACATTACTTTTGGTGAAATTTGACTTTGAGAATTTTTGTATTCTACAATCTGAATTTTGGGGAAGTTTTGTGACTTGTTAGTGATTTTTCTCAAGCTAATTGTAGTTTTGGCTGTTTTCTTTTTTGGGAAAGGGGCAGATAGGTTATACTTTGGAAAATGGATTTTGATTTGATTCAGTTTAGCCTTGCTCCCACAGTAGAAGTTTTCAATCGTTGCCGTAAGAAGGATTTGATTCTAATTGCTGAGTTCTTTAATATCTCTGTGTCTAGGGATGTTACAAAAGCAGTTTTAAAAGATGAACTATATACTGAGTTGGTTAATTCTGGTATCCTACCAGTTGAGTCACAAACTGAGGGGCTAGAGGAGCAGGAATTGCCTGAAATGGCTGAAACCAATGTTGATGCTGTTTCTATTGGTATTGAGCCAATTATGGATCCTCTATTAGCGATAAAGCTAAAGGAGCTTGAGTTAGCCATTAAACAACAAGAGCATGAAACTCAACTTGTTCATCTTCGTGCAATTGAAGCACAAGCTCAGCGAGACATTAAGCTGAAAACTTTGTCACTTGAGGCAGAAGCTCTACGCCTTAAGCCTGTGTCAGCCCCAAGTTCTAGACCTTCCTCACCCTTGACTTCTGTTCCTGTACAGAGTAGTACTGTTAATTTTGGCTCTTCCCATAATGCTCAGGTTAACTTTGATGTGGTAAAGTATATTAAATTAGTACCCCCCTTTCGAGAAGCAGAAGTAGATGCATATTTCATTGCCTTTGAGCGAATTGCTGCAAAACTTGGTTGGCCCAAGGACATGTGGGGTTTACTGCTTCAGTGTAACTTTGTGGGTAAAGCTCAGGAAGTATGTGCTGCACTTCCAATAGAACAGTCCTTGGATTATGATGTTCTAAAAGCTGCTGTTTTACGTGCATATGAACTTGTGCCTGAAGCTTATCGCCAACGCTTTCGAGGTACAACGAAAACAGCCAAACAAACCTTTGTTGAGTTTGCACGGGAAAAGAGAACCCTTTTTGAGAAATGGTGTCTGGCCAGTAAGAGTAACTCTCTCGAACAACTGCAGGAACTCATTTTGCTTGAAGAGTTTAAAAACTGTATTCCTGAGAACATTGTGATGCACCTAAATGAGCAAAAGATAAATTCCCTCTCTGAAGCTGCAGTATTCGCAGATGAGTTTGCTTTAACCCATAGGTCAGTATTTTCAAGTACACGTCAATTCAGGCATCGAGGTTTTGCAAATGAACAGGCAAAGGCAATCTCACCTGTTTTTTTACTCTGAAAAGTCAGAGAAAGTAAAACCCATGCTGGATCATTCAAGCCGTAAGCGTGTATGTTTTTACTGCCTAGATTCAAGTCACCTGATATCTGACTGCAAAGCATGGAAACAGAAGTCTGCTTCTGCAAAGTCAAAGAGTGTAGCTTTCGCTCAAGCTGGTTCTGTATCTGACCCCTCATTTCAACCACTCCAGGATTCTGGCTATAAACCCTTCCTGATAACTGGCTCTGTGTCTCTTTCAGCTGACTCACCAGGCCAACCAGTATCCATCCTGAGGGATACGGGAGCTGCCCAGTCTTTCATTTTAGCTGGAGTGTTACCTTTCTCTGATGAAACATACACCGGTACAGATGTACTAGTCCGAGGAATAGAACTGAGCTGTATTAAAGTACCCTTGCATACTGTCTTCTTAAAATCAGATTTGGTCACAGGTCAAGCTCGAATTGGAGTACGGAGTGAACTGCCGGTGGAGGGCGTAAGCATCATCCTGGGAAATGACCTGGCTGGAGGTAAAGTTTTTCCTTGTCCTATTGTATTGGATAAACCTGAAGTGACTGGACAGCCAGATGTTGTTGCTGCTCGTTTCCCTGATGTTTTTCCTGCCTGTGCTGTTACTCGAGCACAATCTCGAAAGTTGGATGATGTTGTGAACCTCAATGACTCCTTTATGAATCCTGTGTCTGACATGTCTGAGTGTACAATCTTCATTAACCCTGAGATTTCTTCCCCTTGTGAAGGGATTGATTCTGATTCATCTGCAACTCTTTTAAAAGTTGGAAAGGAGGACCTCGCTGCTGCTCAGAAAGCTGATCCTTCCCTGTCGTTTTCTCTGGATGCTTCTGTCAGCTTTGAAAAAGCTAAGAATCAGAGTGGACCAGTAACTTACTACTGGGAGGATGGTATACTCATGCGACGTTGGAAACCACAAGTGAATGGAGATGTGTTTGCAGTACATCAACTTGTATTACCTTCTGCTTACCGTCCCCAGGTCCTGAAGTTGGCGCATGAGCATCCTTTGGCTGGTCACCTTGGTATCACTAAGACTTACAAGCGCATCATGAAATACTTCTACTGGCCTGGGTTGAAGAACAGTGTAGTGAGTTATTGCAGAGCTTGCCATGACTGTCAACTCTCCGGTAAGCCTAATCAGACTGTTCCCACTGCTCCTCTTCAACCTATACCAGTTATAAATGAACCATTTGAACGTTTGATCTTGGACTGTGTTGGGCCCCTTCCAAAATCAAAATCTGGTCATCAGTACATACTAACCTTAATGTGTGCTGCTACAAGATTTCCAGAAGCGTTTCCACTGCGATCTCTGCGAGCTGGTGTCATCGTCAAAGAGATTATCAAATTCTGCTCCACATTTGGCCTTCCCAGATTTCATCAAACTCTCAAGACCATGCTCCGGACATTTTGTGTGAGTACTGGAAAAGACTGGGTGGAAGGTCTGCCTTTGCTCCTGTTTGCTGTCCGAGAAACGGTCCAAGAATCCTTAGGCTTCAGTCCATCTGAACTTGTTTTTGGCCACACTGTTCGTGGACCGCTAAAACTTCTTCGAGAACAACTGCTATCCAAAGAAACATCTGCCATCAACCTGTTGGACTATGTCAGTAACTTTCGTGAACGACTGCATAGTGCCTGTGATATTGCTAAGGCCCATATGGTGTGTGTCCAGTCGAAGATGAAGTCAAGATTTGATAAGAGATCAGTTAAACGCAGTTTTCAGCCTGGTGACCAAGTGCTTGTTCTACTCCCTGTTCCATCCTCTGCACTCCATGCTAGATTTGCTGGCCCCTATTGCATTGACAAAAAGTTGAGTGAGACAAATTATGTAATTTCTACTCCTGACCGCAGAAGAAAAAGCAGAGTTTGTCACATAAATATGTTGAAGTCTTATGTGAGTGAAAATAAGACACCCGATTCTGCAGCCAATAAAGTTGAGGCAGCCAGACCTGTTGAGGTAAAGCCTGTTTTTCTCTGTTCCATTGTGGATGGTTCTGATGAAGATGAAGTGATACCTGCACACTTTCAAAATTCTACAGTGTTAAGTCAACTTGATGACTACCTTGCATACTTGCCTCAAGATCAGAAGGAATCTCTTGCCCAATTGTTTAATAAATACCCCATGCTTTTCTCTGATGTCCCTGGCAGAACCTCTATGATCACACATGACATAGATGTAGGTAACTGTCCTCCCATTAAACAACACCCTTACCGTGTAAATCCCCATAAGCGAGAGATAATGAAGCAGGAAGTTGAATATCTCCTTAAGCATGGTCTTGCCACACCAAGCCAGAGCCCTTGGAGCTCCCCATGTTTGTTAGTGCCCAAGCAAGATTCAACCTTTCGTTTCTGCACTGACTACCGCAAAGTAAATAGTGTGACCAAGCCTGATTCCTTTCCTTTGCCCAGAATGGAAGATTGTGTGGACAGAATTGGTAGTGCCCATTTCATCACAAAACTTGATCTTCTGAAAGGATATTGGCAAGTGCCGCTGACTCCCCGTGCATCTGAGATTTCAGCCTTTGTGACCTCGGATAACCTGCTGCAGTACTCTGTAATGGCCTTCGGGATGCGCAATGCTCCCGCAACCTTCCAAAGGTTAATGCAACAAGTGTTGTCAGGAATCCCTAACTGTGAAGCTTACCTTGATGATGTAGTTGTTTACACTCACAGTTGGGAAGAACATCTAAGTATTCTTGATGAAGTTTTTAAACAACTGGCTAATGCTTCTCTAACACTTAACCTTAAGAAGTGTGAGTTTGCCAAAGCAGTAGTAACTTACCTAGGTAAAAAGGTAGGTCAGGGTCAAGTGAAGCCTGTTGAGGCAAAAGTTGAAGTTATTTTGAAGTTTCCCATTCCCTGCAACAAAAGAGAGCTGAGACGTTTCCTTGGAATGGTGGGCTACTATAGGAGCTTCTGTCAAAATTTTGCTACCATAGTAACCCCTTTAACAGACTTGCTCAGCACTGCCCGAAAGTTTGTATGGTCTCCTGAATGTGACTCTGCCTTTAAAGCAGCCAAAGACCTCTTAAGTAGTGCACCTGTACTTTCTGCCCCTCGTTTTGATCTTCCTTTCCAACTACAAGTAGATGCCAGTGCCTCAGGTGCTGGAGCTGTGTTGCTGCAAGATGTTAATGGTGTAGAACATCCAATATCTTTCTTTTCAAAGAAATTTACCAGTGCACAGCAAAAGTACAGTACTATTGAGAAGGAGGCCCTAGCCTTGGTGTTGGCTTTGCAACACTTTGAAGTGTACCTTGGAGGTAGTAGTTTTGTCACTGTTTATACAGACCACAATCCCCTTGTCTTTTTGCACAGAATGAGAAATTCAAATCAACGTCTAATGAGGTGGTCCCTTATTATTCAAGAATATAACTTGACTATCCAGTACCGTAAAGGTTCTGAAAATGTCGTAGCTGATGCCCTTTCGAGAGTTTCTTGTGCTGTAGATTAGAAAGAAAAAGACTGAATTTGGTTTGTATAGTTTTTTTTTTTTTCAAGATAAGTTGATACTTGAAAACTTATGGGTGGGGGTGTTACATTCCATGGTGTTTGAATGTATTATTGTGTTTGGTTTGTTCTCTCTCTCTCTCTTTTACTCTGTGACCTGTTTCTCAGCTAGGTGTGGAGGAGAGGAGGTTAATTGATTCCACCTGCTGCTCGTTGCCCGGCAAGCTTAAAAGCCTGCCAGTTGCAAGCCACAGTGAAGCTTGCTTCCAGAGTGTGGTCTCTCTCCTGCTTGGTTGTCTTGTTGAAAGATTATTGACACGGTTGTGCTTAACTTGTTGAAGTTAAAAACTCTGTTGTAAAAGCTTTTGAAACCACTTGAACTCTGTCTTTGAAAAATACCTTTGTGTTTGGAAGCCGTAGGGAGGTGGGTGCTATTTTATTTCTAAAACCCTTTTTCTCTTGTTTATGTTTAGTTAGGGAGTTAGTGTACATTTCTGTTGTTGATTTGTTTTGCTTTGTCAGTTTAGACAGTTTTACTCCCTAACTAGCTAGAGTGTACTTTTGTTTGTTGTTTTGGCCTTTCCCCCTCCTGAAGTCTATTTTTGCTTCCCAGTTTTTGTACATTTGTTAATAAATTCTTTAACTTTAATCTGGTGTGTTGTCGTTAAAGCAGGGGACTGATCCACACTCACCCCAACCAACATTTTATAACTTTTCACTGTTGCTCCCACTCCTAGACGTTAACATCAGGGACGTAACAAACCATCATTCGCAAACTGCGTCGCAAACTTGAGCTCTTGAAACGACACCTCTGGACCTGTAGTTAAAAGCATAGTTCCTGGCTGTGTTCTATTCCCACTTATCCCCCCTATGCCCTATTCATTTAGAACATTCTAACATTCAAAGCTGGAATTATTAAACATAAAAAAGCATTAAGTTAATCTCTCTTAGGTGTAATTTGCTTTCAAAGTATTTTTACAGTTCAGTTTTAGCGATCTTCATGTTTACAATTGTGCTCCCTTCACAGTGCACTTTAAAAACATTGATATCATTTTAAACACAGCCTCATGGCGAAAGCTATAGGTATATTTAAAAGCGGAAATTATGTTACAGTACGTCTCCAAAGCTTGTGAAAATAAAAAACATAGCATACGTTAATTCTTTTATTTTATAGTGGGTTTATTTATTAAGTTTCTCTGCTGTATATGACATGGGTCTGTTGGTTAGAACTTTCTGCTGTGGTTTGCATGTGAAATTGTATTTTATTTTTTAATAAATAAGCAATATCCTAAATAATAATAATAATGATAATAATAATCATCATCATCATCATCATCATCATTAATATTATTAATATTATTATTAAAGTATATATATTTATAATAAATCGCCTCATTATTTATTTTGTTATATGATTTATATATGATATTAGAATTGTGTTAGCTTTTGTAAGTGATTTTATGTTTTAGAATAGAATATGTAATGTTCAACTTCTCAATAATATTAGTAAAGCAAACACAGGCCCTATATGCTCTATTTACTTATATTTTAAATAATATGTAAAACGAGTGCATGTTTTTACCAAAACTAATATTGGATTTTATTTTAAATGCGTGTTTGTGTAAAACAATATAATTTGCACAAAGAAATGATGGGGTTGTTCTCTGAAGAAGTTACTCCACCCCGTTTAGAGCATCATTATGGGCTTTTTGCGTCATAACTAACATAGTTCAAGCGAAACTATGGGTTTTGGGAAACACTCGTCACTACATAGTTCTTTTGCCAAACGATGCATCGCACTATGATAGTTCAGCCGCGAGTTACGTCGTTGTTTGGGAAACGCACCCCTGAATGCGAGTCGGAAGGAAAAGGCCGTCGATAATAGTGATCCTAAGAATTATACAATCCGAGTACATAACAATCAATTCTGATGTTGGACCAGATAAATCAAGCTTGGATAATTATTTCCAAAGTATTTTTTGTAGTCATTGCACCTTTATTGAACCACTTATTGCACTGAACGCGAGTCAGAAATAAACGGCCATAGATAAAAGTGATAATTAAACCAGTACATGAAACTCAATTCTGATGTTGGACTTAGTAAATCAGGCTTGGATAATTATTTCCAAACTATTTTTATAGTCATTGCACCTTTTTTGAACCACTTATATTGCTCTGAACGCGAGTCGAAACGAAAAAGCCCTCGATAATAATGATCCTAAGAATTATACAATCTAAGTAAATAACAATCAATTCTGATGTTGGACCACATAAATCAAGCTTGGATAATTATTTCCAAACTATTTTTATAGTCATTGCACCTTTTTTGAACAACTTATTTCACTGAAAGCGAGTCAGAAAGAAATGGCCATAGATGATGCTGAGAATTAAACAATCTGAGTTCATAACAATCAATTCTGATGTTGGACCTGGTAAATCAAGCTTAGATAATTATTTCCAAAGTATTTTTATAGTCATTGCACCTTTTTTTAAACCACTTATTGCACTGAACGCGAGTCAGAAAGAAACGGTCATCGATAATAATGATCCTAACAATTAAACAATATGACACTCAATTCTGATGTTGGACTTAGTAAATCAGGCTTGGATAATTATTTCAAAACTGTTTTTGAAGCCATTGCACCTTTTTTGAACCACTTATTGCACTGAAAGCGCGTCAGAAAGCTCAATCGATAATAGTGATCCTAAGAATTAAACCATATGAGTACATAATCAATTCTGATGTTGGACCTGGTAAATCAGGACCTGGCAGGAAAATAGCCTATACATTTAGATTTCAAAGAAAATATTTTAATATTAAAAAGAAAACAAGTTTGATCCTATGTCGCGTAAAAATGTATTTAAATAATGTAGCATTTAACAGCAAGCATCAGTGTTTGACATTGAAATAAGAATAAGGGATGGTGGGGCAAGGTGGGGCTGGATAGCATATGTGCATATACCCTGGAATAAAATCCTGCAGGCGCCTCTGCATGAGGCTGCCGGTGTTACGGTTTAACTGGTGACCCTTTCCAGATGTAAACTATTCACGTTTGCAGATTGTCAGATTCGTTACATTTTTACAGCAACAAAACATGCCCATACCAAATAAAGATTCGTATTGATATTTTAAACATGATTGATTTTAATATTTTTTAGTGGCAGAACAGTATATATATAAACAAAATTATTCTAAAAAAAGTAACTAATTGACATGTCATTAACGGGATTCGAATCCGTATAGTCAAAAGGTTCAACACGTTTATCAAGCGATAGACCTAACTGAGCTAATTATGACTACACGAACTTAAACCTGTATGTTTTGCTTTGGTTGTGGACGTGCATCAACTTGTTTCCATGTACACGCGTTTACATGTTTCTACAAACTATCACGCTGATATTTTCTCAGAATAGCTCTGAATGACAAAACGATGTTCCGCTAAATAGTCTACATTATAAATCGAACTTTCTTCATTTTTTTCTAAACAAAATGTCAAAAATTAGGTTAAGTGAACAAAACTCATACACGAGATTCGAACTAGCAAAAAAAGAGGTAGGTAATAAGACGAGGTGTATCTTATCAAACTGAGCTACATAGAACTATACAGCACTGCGTCGGTTTTGATAACTTTATCGCAGTTGGTCAATCCCTGTTTTTAATAATTGTAGACTCATGTTAACTTTTGTTCCATGCGCACACATCTAAAGATTTCACAAAAAATGAATACAAAGACGACAAATCGCCGTTCCTCTAATGCAACAGAATATTACTTAATATTACCGACGTCCACAAAAAACAACAACATTCATAGAAAAATACTGTCTGGTAGTTTGAACACTAATATGAATAATACACTGAAAGGTTGCGATTTTTGTAAGTAATATTCTGTTGCATAATATTAGAGGCAGGCGATTTGTCGTCTTTGTATTCATTTTTTGTGAAATCTTTAAATGTACATGTGTGAGCATGGGGCACAAGTTAACATGAGTCTACAACTATAGAAAAACATGGTTTGACCAACTGCGATAAAACACCGTCTTGTCAGTCATAGCTACTTTGAGAAAATATCAGCGTGATAGTTTGTAGAAACATCAACGCGAGTATGGAAACAAGTTAACATGAGTCTATGGAAACAAATTAACACACGTCCACAAACCACAGCAATACATATGTTAACTGATAAAGACATCAAAACCAAACCTCCAAACAATAGTCCTGCATAGCTCAGTGGGATAGGACGGTTGAAGTTTGAGCTGAATCTTTTGACTATACGGGTTCGAATCCCGTTAATGACATGTCAATTATAATTGTTTTTTTTACGAATCATTTTGGTTATACTGTTCTGCCACAATAATTATTAAAAGCAATGTTTACAATGACACTGACACCAAGTAATAGGAATCTTTATTTGGTATGGGCATGTTTTGTTGCTGTGAAAATGTGAATCTGCCAATCTGCAAACGTGAATAGTTTACATCTGGAAAGTTAACACGGTCACCGGTTAAACCGCAACACCATAGCTGAAACAGGTAATTTGGAGATGGTTCCTCAGAAAAGGCATGACGTCACGACCTTTAATGCAAGTAAACGCGTTTATAAACTCTTTTCAAATGCCGAGTTGTACCATAAAATGTGTTTAAGTCTGTACTATAGTACTCGACAATGGTACATAACCAAAACCAGCCTGTGTGAAGGTTGATTAATGAAGTAGTTCATCGCTGAAGTTCGAATGTGCGAATATAAAACCAACTTTACCCCGGTGGCTTACCTGAGGTGCACTGCCATAGGTTTCACATGTTGAGCTGTGAGAAATAGAAACTGTTTCTAATATCTCAATTCGAGGTGTTGGTTAGAACTAAAACTCCTTTTAATATGGAACATAATTCCTTCTACCGCGTGTCGTTGATTTTATTTAGAACACGGTTTAAATCACTCGCTCCTGTGTTTAAATCACTCGCTCCTGTACTCAATCTCTGGCATCCTACGCGTGTGTTTATTTTGATCTAGGAGTGCAATACCCAGTTCAACCACTGGGTGTCAAACTTACATACTGCACCTTTAACTGTATTTGGGGGTAGTCTGAAATATCACTTGTTTCGCTTTTAGTTTCAATTTGCCTAAAAGGTAAGATGCGGAACAGATGAACTTGCGGAACTTGATGATATAGTTGATTTGTAAACTCGATAGAAATTTGCGTTATGTTTCACAATTAAGTATTGACCCAGGCTAGAGGCAATTCGTCTGTAGACGCGTGAAGCAGACATCATAGACTACCCGATCTCAGGACCGAGGAGGACGATAGAAAAAAAGTTCCGTCATGGCATCAGGTATTGGAACCAAGTCTATCCCTTTTTTCTAAACATAGGATAACATTAAGTGTGCAGTTTACTGATATTTAACCTTTTTTTATCTTAAAGATGTCCAGTTTTCAAACAGAGTTATTCTTAGGTAAGTTTCACATTACCGAGCTGATGGCTTCATATAGAATCAATAGGCTAAATAACAATAAGTACTTTAAAACATTTAGGCCTAGGATACTTTACCCTTTTCGTGATCAATATTGATTCAAAATGTGTAGTGCAATTTTACAAATAGGACATGTCCCTGGGTCAACATGTTGATTCTTAAAAACATTCAAATCGGCCAATATTTAAAGTATAAGTTTACAGTTATATGATAAGTTTAGACGTACAGTAGGTCCACTGTGCTACAGTTAGTTCTATCGTCGTTTATCATTATTTAGCCTATTGTATCATTGTTATCCTACAATTAACCCTCTCTGGAATGGACTGATTTTCGTACAGGAATGATATCCTTCTTATTTTCGTTTTCTTGTAAGTCATATCATGGGTTCTTCCTCATTCATCTTCTCAGATCATTTGCGGGCCAGGTAAAGAGGGAGAGGAGGAGTGCTCCCTCTCTTCCTGAGCCGCAGCCAATAAATGATGATCAGAATGAGCAACTTCTGGACCAGATTGCTGACGTCATTCTACAAATCGGTGATTTTTTAGATCGAGACCAAAGAATCAAAAAGTAAGAAACTCTCTTTTTATAACTGTATTATGTAATAAAAATGAATGTTAGCTGGCGAAACATAAAAACCACATTCAATGAACTATCAAGCAAAAAATATTTGTTGGACAGAGTTAGAAAAAAGTCACTGGAGCCTAAACAATTGCATTTATTATTAATCATTTCTAGTAGGCAACATTTCACAAGCATATAAATAAATAGCAAGTTTATTGATTTTTCTTCGGCTTAGTCCCTTTATTCATCAGGGGTCCCCACAGCGGAATGAACCGCCAACTTATCGAGCATATGTTTTTTACACAGCGGATGCCCTTCTAGGTGCAACCCAGTACTGGGAAACATCCATACACAATCACACTCATATACTACGGCCAATTTAGTTTATTCAATTCACACCACATGTCTTTGGACTATAAACTGGAGCACTTGATGAAACCCACACCAACACGGGGAGCAAAACATGCAAACTCCACACAGAAAGGCCAACTGACCCAGCCGGAACTAGAACCAGTGATCCTCTTGCTGTGAGGCGACGGTGCTAACCAGGCCCGGATTAAGAATTCAGAGAGTAGGGCCCCCCGTGTGGTCGCACCCCTATAGTTGAATAAAAAATAAGATTAATATAATATTTTTTAAATAAAATGAATCTATAATGTTTTGCCCGCATTTTTAAAATAAATGATATACAGTACTAGTCTACAAAGATTTAACTTATTTTTAAAACATTTAAAGCATACTTTGAATAAAATATATACTAATGTAATGAAACTACTGAAAATTAATGGATTTTAATATACTTGTTCAGGTTCACTGAAGCAGTACTAACGTAATGTAGTAGGGGGAAAATGAGTTCATCAGATGCTTCGAACTGGGTTCATGATCAATCGCATCAAAGCACGTTGCCATGCGCTTTACGTGCTACGCCACTCACGCTACTGTCAGTTGCGCCCTTTAGTTATGTTGTTTGTGTCAATCAAACGGTGATGGGCGGGAATCACACAACTAGCTTATTCCAACGAGGTGCGCTACTGTACTTAGCCTAAATAGACATTCCAAAATCTGCATTTTTTCCCCCTCGCAGGGGCCCCAAGTGCGCACGGGCCCCTAGGCCTGTGCCCATAATGCCCATTGATTAATCCGGCCCTGGTGCTAACCACTGAGCCACTGTGTCAAATAGCAAGTAACACATTGAATTAAACTTGAATTATTATTTTCTTGTAAAATTCTTGTAAAACACATTTCAGTAATGTTTGATTAAGCTAACTTTTATTTTGATGATCCCTCAATTGACGTTCACTGACTGTAAGTACTTTTGCAAGTAGGCTACAGCTTATTCTAACCATAACCCAACTCTAAACATTTAAGCTATCCACTAATACTTTAATGAACTTCCGTTAACATGTAATTGCAAAGCTGCTGACGTGAACGAAATGTAGAAATGAAGTGTATTGTTGTTTTATTTACAACATTAATCAAGTTAACAAATAAAATTGTGCTTGGTTTCAGCTTGATTGATAGGTTTGCATGTGTGCTGGACAGACAGCATTTCCAGAGACTTGCAGACAAAGTGTTTCAGCATGGTATCTCCTGGGGAAGAATTGCTTCCCTGATCTGTATTGTTGGAAAAGCAATTGTAAAGGTATGCATAACTTTCTTTACATCACTCTCATTATGTTTTATTGCATCTATTATGCCCAATTCAAAATATAATATAGCAAAACTAAATCTAAAATTTAACCAATGGAGTTTGCAAGGCATAACATCCTTCTGTCTCATCACTACTGATAATGAATTAGAAAGTTTCGAATACGTATAACTTCGATAAACAAGATTTTTTCCGTTACCTTTAAGTTAGAGACTAAAAACATAAGAGATTCAGAAGACATAAAACAACAGTATTTATAGATGCTTACAAAAAGAAGGTTAATAAAAAAAACTATCAAGAATTATTTCCTGTCTAACAAAGAAACACTCAACAATGTATATAAAACAGAAATGGGACAAATGAGGAATGGTTATCTATTTGGGAAACACAGATGATCACAATTAATTCAGATTCATGGAGGGCATTTATTTGGAAAAATGTAATCAGGTTCTTTATAATACCTAAAAAAAAAAATACTTTCAAACTAGAGATAAAAAAAAAAAATGGTGAATGCTGGAGGAAGTGTATTGGCTGATCATTTCCACATATTTTGGGATTGTAATATTATACAGACCTACTGGCAAGATTTAAATAAAGAGATAAATGCAGTAATGGGATAGTATCTGGAATGTAATTTAAAAACTGTACCTGGGAATTTACTCTTTGGAAATACCAAAAAATGATGCTTATCTTCTTAATACACTACTAATAACTAGCAAAAAGGCAATTACAAAGAAATGACTCAAGGAAGATCCTCCATCTGTAGGTGAATGATTTTGATATTGTTAAAGAGGTGTATGACATAGAAGTACTGACATTTTCCTTGAGACAACAAGCCTATACAATTTCTGCATACTAGGGTAAATGGTTGAGAAAAAAATGTATTGTTTTAATTTTATTGTGGTGCTTTTATTTTAAATATATTTGGAGCCTTTTGATCTTTGATACATAACCCTTAACAAAATAGCAACATTTTATCAACGATAAATACGAATATAAATAAGATTGTATTTAGTGACCTTTGACACTTGTATTGTATGTCTTTTTTGTTTCCATTGTCCTTTAAAAATGTTTTTTTCATTGTTGTTGTTGTTTATTTGTTTGTTTTGTTCTGAACTGTTTTGAAAAAAAAAAAAAAAAAAAAAAAAAAATATATATATATATATATATATATATATATATATATATATATATATATATATATATATATATATATATATATATATATATATATATATATATATATATAATAATGTAAGTCTTCGGTGTCCCCAGAATTTGTCTGAAATATCAGCTCAAAATGGCCTGTATCGTTTATTGTACCCTGTTGAAAATCTTTGGGTCAGAATAAAAATGATCCATTTCGTATGCACCTTTAAATGCAAATGACCTGCATTTAACAATGACAGACAGCAAAAACAGCATAAATTAAGAAGGATCTAGATGTAAATTACAGAAATGATTGAACTATGAAGAAATTGTTCTGTGAGACACGGAGATGGCACATTTATGAAAGGATTATATATTTGCAAAGATTATTCATTCATTCATTCATTCATTTTCTTGTCGGCTTTGTCCCTTGCGGGGTCGCCACAGCGGAATGAACCGCCAACTTATCCAGCACGATTTTACGCAGCGGATGCCCTTCCAGCCACAACCCATCTCTGGGAACTTCCACACACACATTCACACTCATACACTATGGACAATTTAGCTTACCCAATTTACCTGTACCGCATGTCTTTGGACTGTGGGGAAAACCAAAGCACCCGGAGGAAACCCACGCGAACGCAGGGAGAACATGCAAACTCAACACAGAAACGCCAACTGACCCAGCCCAGCCGAGGTTCGAACCTACGACCCAGCGACGTTCTTGCTGTGAGGCAACAGCACTACCTACTGCGCCACTGCGTTGCCTAAGATTATATATATACAGTTGAAGTCAGAATTATTAGCCCCCCTTTGAATTTTTTTTCTTTTTTAAATATTTCCCAAATTATGTTTCACAGTATGTCTGATAATATTTTTTTCTTCTGGATAAAGTCTTATTTGTTTAATTTCGGCTAGAATAAAAGCCGTTATTAATTTTTTTTAAAAACATTTTAAGGTCAAAATTATTAGCTCTTTTAAGCTATATATTTTTTTTTTTGATAACAAACCATCATTATACAATAACTTGCCTAATTACCCTAACCTGCCTAGTTAACCTAATTAACCTAGTTAAGCCTTTAAATGTCACTTTAAGCTGTATAGAAGTGTCTTGAAAAATATCTAGTAAAATATTATTTACTGTCATCATGGCAAAGATAAAATAAATCAGTTATTAGAAATGAGTTATTAAAACTATTATGTTGAGAAATGTGTTGAAAAAATCTTCTCTCCGTTAAACAGAAATTGGGGGGAAAATAAACAAGGGGGCTAATAATTCAGACTTCAACTGTATATATATATATATATATAGGTTACTTTTGGACGTAGTAACTTCTGTAGCTAGTTCGAAAACAGTTGGTATTAATCCATACAGCCCATATCATTGACATAATCAACATATCTGCCGACATTACTAATACCACCAAAGCCTTTATATTCTTTTATTTTATATTCTGCCTAAACCTGCAAACATCCTGATAACGGCAACTAATCATCAAACATTTTTAAACTCCAGCAACAGCTTTTCTATGAGTGAATCTTTTTTGTTATCACAATTCAACTGCCAAATGTTTTCTTTTTTATGTCATCTGGACTCCTTCATTCTGACAGTGGCCTGTCTGTGACAGTACAAAATCTGGCCAAAGGTAGATACACGCAACTAGACACCGAGTGCGGACCTGCATGTACAACAGCTTTGAGCCAGGACCGGCCCATAGAGAATAATCCATCAGTCAGCCAGAACGGTTATGTAGAGTTGGCACAGCTCTGTCCTATTACCTTTTCACCCCGATCTCAAGACTGAGCTGATAGTGCCACAATTTAGCCAGAATCGACCCAAAAGTGCTTACTATCTGGGCTGTCTTCAGCAGCTCAGATCACAGGAGTAAATAGAGACAGTTATGTTGATTTGTATACACAGAAGACAACTTGCTCTGGGTGCTTCTATGCTAATTCAGCAGTGACTTTAAAATTCGTGGATGTGATTGTGGGATGTCACGCATTACCAATTCTGCAAATGGCTTCGCCTGAGACACTATGAAGACTTTTTAAAAAGGAGCTGAAGGAGATTTATCTGTCATATTCTGAGCTATTTTTTGTTTTCTCCACATGATGTCGCTATTTTCCCCAGTGTTTCTGTTTAAGGGTTCATTTGTGTTCATTTTGTTCAGAATCTGTGTCTTGTTAGACTAGCCTATTTAATCTACTCTCTTGTCTTCACTTGTCACTTGGTTTTGGAGTTCGATGTGCTCTCGCCGTTGCCGTAAGTCCTCTAGTCATTACCTTTCTTTATTTGTGCTTTTGGTTAAAGTACCCTTTGCTCTACGGAGAACTTTATGTTTGTTACCTGCTAAGCTTGTAAACTTCCTATGTTTTTGCCTGGCTGCGTTTTTTTTTTTTTTTTTTTTTTTTTTTTTTTGATGATTTTGGATTTCCTGAGTAAACACCTTTTTTTTTTTTAACTAGACCTTGTTTTGGCAATTGGGCTCATCAGCTGTCCATGTGGTAAAACGCTAAAATGCTGGTCTACCACATCAGAGATCCGGGTTTGAGCCTCGGGCTCATCACATTATCAGTATAGGGTGGTTTTGAACACCGCCAGTAAAGATTTATGTGCACACAAGAGAATTCTGCATGATAGCTGACCTTTTATGCTCTGCGATCAGATTTGTGTAGTTGCAGTTTCATGCATTTGCACTTGTTTTTAAATTTCCCTTTATAGATTATTGGCAATTCCATTCCTGACTTTGTGTCTTGGACACTGAATTACTTCAAGGATAACCTACAGACCTGGATCTGCAATATGGGAGGATGGGTATGATTTGGAGAGACATGATAATACTTGTGTAGAGAATGGGAATCTACATCACAGCGAGTTGCGGTCCGCCATATTTTCTGACACACTCAGGAGCGCACAATGTAAAACTATTGCAAATCATCACAGAACAAGCAGAATATTTTATAGTAATACTTACTACTTTTTTTTTATTTTTTACAAATACAACAAAGATGAAAAATCTTTTATTAAAAATGCTCTTTGTGTGTCTGAAAAGCTGAAAATATGAATTTGATAATATTTTATCTCCACCACTAAAGTGTAACTAGAGAAGCTGAGCACAGATGCAGAGGGAACAGAGGGAACAGAGAATAAATGAACAAGCTAATCCACAAGTAGGGCCATACAGAATCTGTGGACATTTTTTTACTACTTTTGCAGAGAATTTTGTAAAAAATCTGGGGATTTGTGTGGAATAATTTTGGAAGTGTCGTAACTAAAAACATAATATATGAAATAAAGAAAATAATACCTTTTAACTATTTAATGTTTACAATGCAAATCCAATTAGATCCGCTCATGTCTACTAAAAGACTAAAATATGACTTGACAAACTGTATTGTAGATAAATCAAATTAACATTTTCATATTAGTCAATAATACTGAAATTAATTTAAAAACTAAATATAAATTTATACACATTTACACAAGTAAATAGACTCAACGGTGGGCTAAAAATCTGAGGAAATCTATGGATTTCTGTGAGTGCAGATTTACAAATAACAGTGTATCATTAAGCTGCAGCAAGAAAACATTTCCGTCTATGATTTTTCCTTATTTTGGTGTGTGAGCTTGCATTTAACTAAATAACACTTTAGGTCACAATTCACAGTATTAACAAACCATTAACTAACACTACTAGCTTAATAAACTACTAATTAGCTTTTTATTAATAGTCAGTAAAGTAGATGGTTTTCGGTGTTAGGATTAGAGATGAGGGATGAGATCATACTTTATAATCACTAATCGGTTATTATTAGCTTAATAATAGGCAGGTAATAAGCCAGTAAACTGAAAAATAGTTGCAGTCTATTTATATGGGCTGAATTTAAACCAATTCTTTCAACACTTACCTTTAAAAAAGTAGCAAAATAATCATTGGATTTTTTTCAGTGTAGTTAATAGCATGAATTGTGACCTAAAGTAAAGCGTTACCGTTAATTACAAGTCCGTGTACAATAAACCTATAGAGCTCAATGAGATACAGGCTCCCGTGATCCAAATTCCCAGAATGCACTGCGCTGTAATGACACATTCCCATTCTCTATTGCAGAGCATTAGAAATACATATCAGTAATAGTCATTGATGAACTCTTTTAAATACCTGCAGATCAACAGTATCTCCTCCTTGGTCCGTTTCTCTCTTGAGCTGGATTTGGGCTCATCCTCCAGCCTCGTTTGGTCCTCCTCTGGACTCCTCTTCATCTGTGGAGTGCTGCTGGGGGGCTTCATCGTCTGGAGCCTGATTAGACGAGCCTGAGGAGGGTCAGTGGAGGAGCGATGAGCTGAGGAAAGGATGAATCCAGATATTTAGAAATGCAGAATCTGGGGTCCACGTGTGTTTGCATCTCTGCAGATCATGTGAGCAAGGAAGGATAATAGAAAGGTGTAGGGTTTTCTCAAATTGAAACCAGCAAGACTCGACATTTCATCTGTGCAGTGCCAAGAGGACTCACTGAAAAAATGGTTCATTGCAAGCTGTTGCAAACAATTTCTATAAGCTGAATTTAAACAAACAGATTAAGTTGAAAATTACTATATTTTGTGTGTATTTATATAGTGTATTATCGTGTATGGCCATACACTCATAGTGCTTTACAATCATGAGGGAGTCTCTCTGCACCTCCACCAGTGTGCAGCATCCACCTAGACGATGCGATGGCAGCCACAGGACAACAGTGCAAGTGCGCTCACCACACACCAGCTATTGGTGTAGTGGAGAGACAGTGATAGAGCCAATTCAGTGGATGGGGATGACTGGGAGGCCATGATGGGTAAGGGCTGATGAAGGGAATTTGGCCAGGACTCCCGTACTCTTTACGAGTAGTGCCATGGGATTTTTTATGACCACAGAGAGTCAGGACCTCGGTTTAACGGCCCAATCCGAAAGACTGCGCCCACTGACAGTATAGTGTCCCCTTCACTTTACTGGGGCATTAGGACTCACACAGACCACCGGTTGAGCGCCCCTGCTGGTCTCACTTGTGTTTAAATTCAGCCTATATAATTGTTTTTCAGTGCCGTTCACTGCAGTTTCTGTGCCTATCTACTGTTCTACCTCAGCTGAACCACATTTAATAAAATAATGCAATTTGAACTCTACTGGTCATAAGTTCTGGGTCATTATGAAAAAATATATGCAAATAACCTGTAATAGATGATCATGGGATAATAGGGAGAATTAACATGGAGAATCACACAGCAATTTTATTTTTATAATTATTGATTATAAAAGATTATATATATATTATATCACATATGATATATTTGACATTTTGATAAGGTTTTAATGACTAAATTTTCTATTTGTAATGGAAAAGATTAGTCTGGTAGGTTAGCATTCATGTTCTAAGAAAGCATTTATTGAGTCTCCATTTTTTTTGTACATTTAAAGAATATTGCAGTTTATTTTTTTGGTATGACAATAATATTGCATTAATAATAATATTACACAGAACTATTATTTTTCTATTTTTATCTTTCTCAGTGGCACCACATTGTAACAAAATCATGCATTAAAACCGTTTATGAACGCACATCAAATTTGAATACTCAAAACGTCTGTATACAGTACTGAAAAGTGTGTTTTTGGCAATTTGCACTGTTGGCTAAACAGGCCAGTCGGGTACTGTACTGTTAAATAGGTACTATTCTTTTTAACACAACTGCGAGATCATCATTAGTAAGACACACACCTTTAAAAATGTATTAATGAATTGAACCAATTGTTTGTCAAGTGGTCCTTGCATGCTTACTACAGTCTGCCATACTTACTGTTTCAATGGATCTTCAAAAATGAGGATGGGTAATAAATGATAATAAATAATAAAATAATAATAAAAACAAATAATAATAATAATAATATAAGACTCTCTTTTTTAAATTTTCTCAAACACAACATCACATTATGGCATCTGTAACTCAGCCTTTGTCTGAACACCATAACACAGATAGACATGCACTGGCCTCAGATTTTGTTCACTTAGTAAATATTATTTTTATTAAATTCTACATTAAGCAAACTAAAAGAGAGAACAGAGCTTGCAATGAAAGTATCCAATTAATCATTTTAAACTGATATAAATAGACACAACCTGGACTCCAGCATCATTTTAAAATATGCTACTTTTTATATGATATTCATATGAATATGTGCATGTTAATTCAGGATCAGAAAAGACCAGGCTAAGAACTGAGACTTTATAACACACTGATTAAATCAGATTTAATGACTTTTTTTAAATAATGATCAGGATACAAGCAGGTTTTATTGCTTATTCTTGCGATTCTGCAATAAACTTTATGGTGATAAGTATTTTTTCAGACATATATTGTTTTTTGTCTTTTATTAAAACAGAGGCAATCTCATGACATTATTTCAGTCTCATACAGGTAAAAGTAAATTAATCTTTTAGAAGTTTACTATGTTCATATGGTCATTTACATATATATTTTGTGTAGTGTTATGTAAAGCAGCTCATAACAGCACAGGACCAGGGAGGAAGAAACAGAAGAAAATAACAACTCATGGAACCAGCCTTTGCCATTAATATTTACATTTCTGAAATGTTAGTGAAATATGTAATATGTTCACATATATATGTGTTTTATATTTAGAATATTGTTTTTGGAACAATGATGTTGAAGGTAAGTTTCACTTTTATACTCATGCTGTATCTTTGAGAACTACTCAACTATTCAAATACTTGATACATAAATATATTTAAAAAATAAATCTACATTTTTTTCATGACTAATTAAAATGCATAACCTGTACATTAAATTATTTAACTGGATGATATTTGTTGTGAAAGTCTTGGTCCTCTTTTGCTTTTTGTAACTCTTGAAATTGAAACTGTTATATTTATTATTGAAGTTAAGGACACTTTCCTGTTCTCAGAGTATTCAGTGGGCAAGCACAGAAGGAACTGGAGATGTGTCTTTCTGAACATTACATTACGAAGGCTGTCCTTCCTGCCTGTCAACATATGGATTTGTATACCTCTGCACACCCTGTTTGCACAGAAAGCATACATCATCAGCACATTCCTACTATGCAGACTGGCTTATCACTACTATGATGTTATGCACTTAGTACTGTAATGTTTTTTACACTGGTAAATAAGACATGAGTTAATGTGACTCTCTGGTATTTTCTATTCGGCCTCAAGTCTGCCTGTATGCATTCATGTCTTTTGGAGGAAGTTGTCTGTGGACAGTGATTATCAAGAGCAGGATCTTGCAAGCTAGCTTGCAATTACTAGCCTCTTGGAAATTGTCTGCTCTACCTTTAAGGGCACAACAAAACATTTGGAATTTGCCAATAATGAAGGCATATTTAAAAAAAACACACGCACATTAATTTGACAATTTGGCACTATAAAACCAATTCAAAGTGGCCAAAACCTTCAACAATGGACAGCATTTACAGCAATCACCCACCATATGCAAGATTTGTGTTTTTGTACCTGTTCAACAAAGTATGTCAAGTTTTTTTTTTTTTTTAAGATTTATTTTTGGCCTTTATTAAGTGGATAGGACAGTATTTCAGACAGGAAGTGAAGTGGGAGAGGGGGTAGGGACGGGAAATGTCCTCGAGCTGGGATTCGAATTCTGGACACCCTGAAGTGCTACTGCACCATATGTCAGACCGCTAACCACTAGGCTATCGCGCCGACGTATGTCAAGTTTTGACATATTACTAAGTTTAATGTAACAATGCAAAAAAAAAACTAAAAACTTCTTTCTGATTGTGACCATTAAGGGTAGCATTGTGTGAAGCCCAACACACCTAGAAAGCATTGAAAGTTCTTCTTAGTGTTTGAGTATGTGATAATGAAAACAAACATGTTCTGTACAACACACATCTTTTCTTCTAGCATTGTTTGCATGTGTGTTGAATAATGAGAACTTCCAGATAAAGTGTTTCATGATGGCATCATCTGGGGAGAAATTGAAGACTTCAGATGCAAAAACCTCTAAGTGCCATCTGAAATTTTCTTCTAATATTACCCTTTTCCTCAGGTTCCTTTGTCTTGATTCGGTAATTTCTCTTTTTTGGCAAAGAATAGATTATTTCCATCGCCTTTAACATAAAATAACTGAACATAAGAGGCTAAGAAAAATGCTCATTGCAGAAGAAAATTCCAGATAGCACTTAAAGGTTTTTGCATCTGAACTCTTCAACTGTTTCTCTGACCTGGGTTATTGGAAAGGCAATTATAAATGTATGCAAGGTTTTCTTTTAGCAGTTTGGGTCAATGACATTACAATGATATAATGACATCTGTGTTTTGGTACTGTGGTTTGGATTTTGGCATTGTGCCTTGGACACAGAATTACTTAATTTTTTATATTCTAGGATAACCTCCTGAAATGAATCTGCAAAGTGGGAGGACGTACTATTTATTAGACATGACAACACTTGCATTTATAAGACAAATCGGTCCCACTTTATATTAGGTGGCCTTAACTAATATGCGCTTACACTGTAACTAATCATTTGTTACAATGTACTTATTGTGTAAATACTTGTTATTACATTGTACTCATGATTGATTAAATACCTGCATGTAATTACATGTGATTTATTTCTGTAATTAAATTTTTAATTACAATGTTGACCATCCATTACATCTTAACCCAGTCCTAAACCTACCCATACCACCAAACATGTCCTTAACCCACTTCAAAAGTGTTATCTAATACTCACATTTTCTGATGCAAGTACATAGTAGTTAAGACCACCTAATATAAAGTGGCACCAACAAATCAACTCAAGTCAAATCAAGTGTCAGTGATTATTGTTTTCTTTTTTTATCCTTGCATAATAAAAGTGTGGCCTCTGGTGTAGTTACACGATTAAGTGAATTTGATCAGCTTGATCTCCCACTCATCTGAAAGTGAAAAAGTATTGCTGCCGAAAATATTTAAACTTTTCAAATCAACTTACATTAATCAAACTAACTAAGATATTTATTTAAATATATAACTTATATATCATAAAAGTCTAACTACGTAAATACAAGTATTACTTTAATTGATCAATTTATTAAAATAAGTTAAAGCAGCATAAAAATATTGTTGTCTTGACTTTAAATTTTTTTGACTCTTCATCAGTGCTGCTCTGCTGGGTGGACAAATATTATAACAAACATTAAATAAATGTAAATATATCATCAGTCTGGTGGTTAATAATATCATACAAATATATCAAAGTTAAAGTGTTTTACCATACTACATACTACAACTTGTACAGTGCTCAGCATATATAAGTACACCCCTCACAAATCTCTCTTTTAAATTCATATTTTTAATAGGAAGCTCTACAATATTATATTTGTGCGTATACATTAGATTAGTCAGTACTGAAGCCAAATCTGGAGCTTATCTAACAAAATAACTTGCTATAATGGTCCAAAAACTAGTACAGCCAAAGGTATGTTATAGAAAAATACTGAATACAAATTGAAAAAAAGAGGAAAAATCAAGAGAAGCAAAAAAAAAAAAAAAAAAAAAATTGAGTTGAAATTTTGTAGGTTGTAATTGTTTTTGCAATATTTAGCTTGAATTTAATTGTATTATCTTTCAATTTCTAAATCTGTTTAGTGACCAAATATTATTTTAATAAATATATCTGTTTAATAAATCTGTTTTGTTTAAATCCACCAGAATACATTGCCTATATTCACTGAGAAATGGATACAAATATTCATTCTCAAACTGGGCTGTACTCAATTATGCTGAGCACATGCAGGTATTCTGAGGATTACATACCAGGTTAATATGTCATTTCATTATTCTCAATAATGTAACAGAATCTTTCTTTCCAAATATGAAGCTTCATAAATAATTTAAATTTCGTCTGATATGTGATCTTAAAATTAAAATATACTTTATAGTCGGCGCCAATAGCTTTGTGGTTAAGTGTGCTGACATATAGCACCATGACCCGAGTTTGATTCCTGACTCAAGGTCCTATGTCAACCCTTCCTCTCTCTCTGCTCCCAATACTTTCCTGTCTGTCCTCCACTATCCTATCATAATAAAAGGTGAAAACCCCCCCCCCAAAAAAAAAAAAAATATATATATATATATTGGCATAAATGACATCCACAGAATTACATAATCTATGTAAGGTTGTTCATAGGCTCTTTAGATGATTCAAATGTTCTTTACAAACACACAAAACAAGACCTTTTTTTTTTTTTTTAAATGGCCCCTTTACACTGCACTTTTACTGAGAAATCATAAAAAGCAGGAAAAAATGCTAAACAAAATAACTGTATGGTTTGAGCCAACATGGAATAATAGCAATGAATATTTGAAGAATCACACAGGACACGTGATGAAAATTTTGGCATGAGCTTTTAACATTTTTATTGACTTTTTGATAACTTTTTCTTTTTAAACTGGATTTCATTTTTCTAATCGTTCTTTTTTTCCCCTATCTGTAATGGAGATTTGATCAGGTAGGTTAGCATTCACGTTCAAACTTTCATACTTTTAGTAATATAACGATTTTTAAGTCTCCGTTTTCACAAACTCTGTTAAATTAATACAGTTTATTAATCTTTTTCTTTATACATTTCAAAAATATAAAAGGTAAATAATAAACATTCCATTGAAATATATTTTATACAGTTCTTGATATTTTTTTTCCCTTTTTTTGTATGACAATAAAATTGTATCCAGCATCAATCTTAGTAGCATAGAACTCATCCATTTCTTTGAGGAACCTTCTCTTTCTCACTGGCCTCTCTCTCTCTCCATCAATGATTCGCATCTTTGGGGTGAATATAGAGTATGGTCAGGCTTTCGCTTAGCAGTCGACACAGCAGCTCCATTAGCTGTGATAGTGCAATGAATCCCCCTTTTAAATAAGCTACGATATAAGTATAAAAGGACGAAACACAAAAAACATGTAGTGCATATTGGGCCAAACTATACTAGAATAAAAGTAAATACACATGCAGGGGAAACTGAATTCCTGCAGGGGTTTTTTGTTTACATCTGCTGCATCTGTTCAGCTCTGAGTCTGTGGAAGCTCTGATGAATGTTCACTACAGATATCATACAGACAAAAACAATATATAAACATGTAATTTATTCAAAATGGCTACCATACAGCCATAGCTATCACTTGAAATGGCTACATTTCGAAGAAAATGGTGAGGGAAACCAGAAACGTGTTCTTCTTTCCTTTATGAGGGGGTCTTTACAGAGAGTTAAGGTTGCTACCTTACAATTCAAAATATAAACGTGATGCTGCATAAACGCCTGCTCAAAGTGGCTATACAGTTGTAACTGCAACGTAAATGCATTCATACCACCTCTGAGCTGCATTAAATACTGTGCAAAGACACTCAAACGCCTCCTCAGAAGCACCTCTGTGCCACCTTTATGGTGTAAAAGTTTCTCCGTGAGAGAAGTCGCAGAGTAGAGAGCCCAGCTGAAAGAGATGGTTCCCTCATTCTGGCCATTCACAAATTATTCACAAGTTATGTCCTCATTGTTTTCCATGCATGCATTATAATTCAACTTCAAACAATATGATAGAAAACACAAGAACAAGGGATGCAAAAAAGCTTCTTCCTCCAAAATTCCAGAAGGAGAGGGGGGACGGATGAAGGCGGGGAGGGGGATGCAAACAGGAAGTGGAGAAAGCGTGAAGACTGATTCTGGCTTTGTTCTGCTCCTCTCTGATATGTTTTGTATTCGGGTTTCAAGTAAAGGTATGTTGAGCTGTCAGCCATCTGAAGGGGGCTGCGGTCTCATTCACGCTAAGACGAACCCTCCTGGAAAGCATTCGCAAGAGAGAGCTTCTTCGATGGATGTGGCCGTTTACATACATACACATTCAGGGAACAGTTTCAGGCACACTGGATTTCGTATGAGAAATGAGACAAAAGGTGGACCTCCATCATTATTGCTCCGTTCGAACGACCAGAGAGGTACATAACCAGTCAACAAACGCTTATGAGATGAAATCTGAAACCTAAAATAAACACGTATGTCCTACAGTACATGAATATATGCCTATGACTCGAAAAAGTGCATGAGTGTCTTCCTGCACCCGGGAAGCAGCGAAGACGTAAAACAGGCCGAACGCTAGTAACTCAGAAAGAGAAGGGAATTCAGAAAAAAAGCAACATGGCTACTGCAGCTGCACACGTCTGCCGCACTATCAAGCTACTCGCTAAGGTTTGAAATGACACTAGAAAACGCTGGCTCTTGTGGTGATGGAGCTGCATCTGTGTTGTTTTTTCCCTCCCCGGACACACAGCACCGGTAAACAGACACCAGCCAGCTGGCCTGAGCACATGACGTGTGTGTGTGTGTTTGTGTGTAAGTGTGTGAGCTGCTAAGGTCTTGCTTAGGTGTTGCATAGGTAGTTACTAAACTAAGCTTACGTAAGAACGATGAGCGCTGATAGAACAAACAACATCAAGTGACATAAATAAATGTAAACACAGTCTAAAACTTAACCAGACTCTTTAAACAAAACGTATCTTGGTGAAGACAAACGATACAAGAGCTAATCGTCACGTGCATAATCTATGAGAAAAGATGGAATCATGGCCTCCTCTCACACAGGATAATGCTAATGCTAATACCAGAAATCTGCTGCTAGGTTAATGCGGAAATCCATTTTGGTATGGCATGGCTGGTTTTTCTAGTATGGCATGGGTGCTCGGCATATGCAATCGTTTATAATAAAATCTACTTTTCTATAAATATAAATCTTAGATGGCTGAAAACAAAAATCTGACACTCATTAAAGTATCCAAAAATAAATTATAGGACGTAAATGCTAATATCTTTAAATCAACACAACTTAAGAACTACAAAAACCGTGTGCAGGTTTTGAACCAGCATGTTCCCATGAGCACCTTTGAGCTCAGACGCTGCCGCTACTTTCGGAGATTATGGCTTCCTGATTGGACAATAGTGCTTTGTGATGTAAGTGCTCAGGGTCGCAGCAGTTCACACCACGCTGATATTCATCAGATTGGACTCACTTTTGATGGATAAAGCTTTGATTAATCCACAGAATGTGGATGAAATTAAAAAGAGCAAATGCTGCAAATCAAAGTAACTTTCCACCAGAGCTGAACTTAAAAAGAAAACGTCACCCAAGGCCTTAAAATGCCCTTCCACCTTGCTCTTCAGACCCATAACCTTCAAAAGAAAAGAGCCCTGTAGGTGTTGGAGGTCTCCCGAGGAGCTGTCGTGCTGCTGCCGGAGGCTGATATGACTGAGGGTAATCGTGAAGGGCAGATCAGAGAGCCAGGAGAATCCAAGTATAGGGTGAAGAAAAAGGAGGGAAGATGTGTCACTTGAAGCCATGGAGGGAGTGAAGGAGTTCATCTCATCATTCAGCTAGACTCAGTGGGGTTTGTTTATCTTTTATCCAACAAAACTGTGAATCTTGCAACCCTATATATTTTTACATTATTCTTCTTTTTTTATTCAAAAACAAAATATAGAGCCTCTCTTTTTTTTAAATATATTCTTTTTTCTTCTAAATTTAGTAGCATTTAGCATAAACTTTTATTGTTTCCTTTTGATTTTGGAGTTTAGTGATTCAAGCCCTCTAATTTGGGGTTCAGGGCTTGCAGAAGTCATGCAGTTTAGTCATGCTGGTAAACAAAGTGAGAAAAATGCATTTTTAGTTTTCTCTTTTCTTTTTTTTTTTGTCGGCTTTTGTTCAAAGTTCACCCAGTCCTCTTAAAAACCCCTTTGTCCTTCAACTGGTGTCATGCACTTGTTTTCTATTCCCCACATCAAGGTTAAAGACCTGCGTTTTTCATCCGTGACCCCATCCACTGATCCAGAGTCACCCATATTGCACTGTGCAGCGGTCCTGTCTAGTTTCCTCTTGTTCCTCTCAGCATGATCTCTACCATTTTTCTCTGTTTTTTTATTTTATTTTTTCATTCATGCCATGCAGTTCATCTACAGTGGAACAGAAATGCTGAGATGCAGAGAGCTGAGCTAAGAGAGAGAGAAAAGAGAGAGGCTGACGCTCTTTTCTTCATAGTCACCTTTCCGTGAGCCCTGAGAAGGACACTCTGAACAAGATTTCTGATTGGATGGATGGGGAAACGGTTCGTACGATACAGCAATATGGCAGGCCGATGACGCCACTGTCTATTTTCATTTAAAGCACGTGCAAGATCTCCAAAAGTTAAAGGAGTGGAAAAAGTTTGGCTGATAAACTGTTCGATCGAAGCGCTTGATGAACTCTTCTGTGAATGTGTGGTTGAATTGCATAGCGTTGAAGGGCATGATGAGTGTTTTTCCACACATTTGTTTTTCATCTGAGACTGGACTGAAGGTTTTTTTTCTTTATGTCCACTTTTAGGTGCATTTATCTAGGTGGAATGCCCCACGAAAAAAGTCTTGTCGTCGTTTTAAAATTGCATCCATTTCCACCAGGAAAAGGGTCGTGCCGGGACATACTACAGTTTGTATGCTTAATCCCACCCTTTTTTTTTCCAATCCTGGTGATCTCTTTAGGAAGAATGTGTGTTTTAATTCCTCCCAGGACATTGTGTATCTTCAGTTTATTGCACCTAGGTTGGGGTTTAAAATAAGTAATGGAGAGATGAGCTATACGATATTTTCTTCAAGTCGGTTCAGCGCAGCGATCTGTTCATCTCTCGTTTTCTCTCTTTCGTCGTCTCAAATCCTGCGGTGACCCCGGGGTTTGCCTCTGGACAGGTTTTGCGGTTGGGGAGCTTGAAAAAAGGGGCAGTTCAGAAGCTCAGCACTGCGGGGAAGACAAGAGAAAGGGGAATAGAAAAACAGGAGGACAGAAAAATCAGTATCACCTTACACGTCGCACAGCCTCAATACAAACGCATTAAAAGCTACACACTGCTAGAGGCTATCGCAGATGACGGTCGAATCAGACTGCGCAACTGCGAGAGCCAAAGCTAAAGAAGCCAAACACAACTTTTTTTTATTATTGTTTAGGAGGGATGTCCATGGCACATTATTTTCATAAAGTCTCCTAAATGTAAAAAAGAAACGAACGAAACCTTCATAGCAAAGCCCATCATAACATGCGCTCAAAACAAAACACACAAATGCAAGACTCTTGAAATCACACTCACGAAAACAAACACACATAAAAGCAGAAGAAAAGTTCAAGTCGTTGAGGGCCACAAAATCCTGTTTTGGTGAATCAAATCCAAAGAGTGAATTAATAATGGTGGATTTTGTCAGCCCTCTAGGATGGACCAGAACAAAGCAAAAGCTTGTCGTACATCAGTGAATCCCTTCACACAAAGGGTGCGTCCTAAACCGTCTCCCTATTCCCCATGAGGTGCCCTTTTTTGAGATTACCAAATGGTGAAAGCTGGCATAGGGAATAGAGAGCGAGTGCACCATTTGAGCACAGCGCCAAACATCAGAAAAAAGTGGCACACAAAGGAAAAACAAAACACTAAGCACACAGTCAGGCACATCACATGAAAACACGCAGTGACGCACAGAACACCTTACGCACATTCTTACACTGAGAAGCGTTCAGCTCCCTTCCTCCTCTCTTTGCCTTTTTTCTTTCTTCCCCAAACTGTCCTCCATTTCACGACGCCTTTCTTCATTTGTTGACCATCCTCCCAATACTCTGTTCCCCAAACACACAATCTGTCCATCTGACCCTCATGCTTTCATTTCCTGATTTTTGGTTGCGTCCCAATTTCCATACACAGTTTTTTGTTTTGTAATCCACTTACAGCAGACCGTGTTCGAAAAGTTCACTTGGTTCTTAACAAATCACGGATAATTTTTTTCCTCGGTTTTCTCATACTGTCATCCGGGCTTTTTTTTTTTTTTGGTTGTTATTTGGAAGCAGTAAGAGTTTGTACTTGGGGAATGAATGAAAGTGACGGATGAAATGACGAAATAAAGGATGAGCTGTGGAAAAGGAAGACTTGCGATGAACATTGGGATGATTGATTCATATTTACACAGATGCATGCATACAGGGGGTCATTAATAACTCAAATGTCTCTCTCTTTGTTTCGAATGACATCATTTTGGAAGCACTGGTAGAGACGAACAAAAAGAGATTTACCTGAGTTGTGACAGGGAAGCGTAAGTCTGACAGAGAGGATTGCGGGTAATGGCGCTAAGTCATTTACACTGGACCTGCTCTCCCCGTTTCAAACGCCACATTGGAATCAAACTATAATTTCTGTGCGGTGAACTCCACATGCAGTCTGTGTACAAGAGATTTATTTACATTTCCCTTCAAGGTCGCATGCAGCCTCTGCTTACCAGGGCGTTTGCTAACTAAGCTAACTCGCGGCAGGCCTGTCTCTTCCACATCCTAATTTCAGGATTGAGATAAAGGGATACAAGTAGTGCCGTTCCATCCACCCTGACTACACCTTTACAGATAGACTACACACTGCAAAACCACAAAATGCACTAGGATGCTAAGTGCTATCTTGAATGTGTGGAAACGTGCATTGATGTATTAGCATTAGCATCTGTCTCTCCGCTCAGACCACACAGGAGAGAACAGGAAATCCTTCAGGTCTGTTCAAACAAATACCTTAAGTAATGTTTTATATATAACAGGTATGCGTTAAGGGCTAATTCTTAGCCTCTAAAGGGACCAAAGAGTGCTAATGATCTACAGCACTGAATGCTACGTCTGCCACCCCCCTCATATACCAGCAGAGGGCGCTAAAAGGGAGGATAACACAACAGCGAGGGGGAACAGAACTAATAATTCCTTAATTAATAACGCAAAACTATGTGATTAAACAAGACTAATGATGACATGAGATGGGAACACAAACTAAAATGGACTTGTAGAGGAGCTGATACTGGTTCGGGGGCTCGGGTGTTCATTCGGGAATGTGTTTGTGAAGGAAGAAGTGGATTTTCTGTTCTAGTCTTAGTTCACAGTTACTGCTTCTTTTTGCATATATCTGATAAGCACAGGGCTTTCAGAATAGTTCTCTGTGAAAAGATGAAAAAGAATAAATCATAAAATGACCATCTGCAATGCTTTTGATGTCTAACAGAGAAAGGAAAACTAAAATAATAATAATAAAATAAAAAAAAAACAGGTACATAGTTAAAGCACATTCAAAAACCCCACATTCAGTACAACAGTTGTAATGGTCTCTGCCACCCGACAGCATCTTAGCATGCAGAACTAAGCCCCGCCCCCCCTTAACAGCAGTCAAGTTGAAAATGACAGATTGGTAACAAAACAGCAATGAAAAAAATAGTTTGTACATTTGTTTCATGCAAATCATTAATATGCATGTGCATATGAATACACACATCCATATGTACACACTCGTATTAACAAACATGTACATAAACCTCTTTGTTAAAATACATTTTCTTATCAAAACACACACATATTTATATATATATTATGGACTTATAATTTCCTTATTGCTCGCAGTAGAAATTCATGCATGTGGAAATTACAAAGTCAACCTTCAAAAACTGTACATATCATTAAAACCTGAACTATACACCCTCATAAAGAGCATAAAAACAGAAAGGCAAAGAAAAGAGAGATGAAGAGGAGGAGGACATGGTGAGACACGTGGTGAGAAATAAAATGGTGTTCATTTTAGGACTGGACCTGAATCAGATAGGAATTATTTTGTCTCTCTCTTTCTCTCCCTCCCAATATACCAGGTCATTTGACTGGATTTATGGTAATACAAAATTCATACTTGCACTTGCTTGTTTTAAATATACCCTTATACATTTTAAACACGTGTCAGATAATGTGACACCATGAAAAGGAAAAAATGCAGTAAATGCCCAGCAGGCACACAACATCATAAGATGTTAATATTAGGTTAGACTTAGATCATGATGTCAGGTGACCCAAATTTAATGTCTAGCCAGCGTCTAAGGACAACATTATTTTGATGTCCAATAACGACGTCAAATTATGTTGATATTTGGTTGATTTTAGGTTGTGTTGGAAAGTGACCAACATCCAACATCTGATAGATGTCATATTGGTAACGTCCACACAATGTCAAGGTGTAACATAATTAGATGTTGATATTTGGTTGTTTTTAGGTTGGACATTCGACATTGACGTCGGCCTGACGTTGGGTTCTGACATCAACCTGATTTTCATTTCCATACAAAATCCAACGTCCCCACGACGTTGGGGTATGTTGGGGTGTAACGTCAATATGACGTCATGTTGATGTCCTGTGCCTGCAGGATGCATATGCTCAAAACTGAGCTAGACTATTCCGTAATACTTCTGGCTCACCTATGATCAGATTTAAAAAAAGTTATGTGATGTATTTACTGCATTTTTCCTTTATATGGCTAAACAACCTGATGGTTCGTTAAAACAAACAAAACACGAATAACTAATACTGATCTGAGAATCTCCCTAAAACACTTAACTAGTTATAGAAAGTACAAGTGTGGCGTAGCAGACTACATCCAGCAGATGGCTCTTGCTCACTGTCCTGAGGCCTTACATGAAAATGAAGCATGTACATAAAGCGGTGCACATGCAGACGACTGATGACTGCTGTTTTACTCATTAAAGCACAATACCACACATTAGCTTGCTGCCACCATGCAGATGCCCAATGTAATCAACCACCTTCAGTCTAGCAGTGAACTTCTTTAACCAATAAAGAAGAGAGGAGGGAAAGAGGACAGAAACAGGGTAATGCGGCAGTAGCGAAAAACACATGAAATAATAATACAAAAGAGAACTAACATTGCTTAATTTAAAGAAAATAATGATTACAGATGAAATAAACGAATGAACAGATATGTGTGTGTAAAATTAAGTACATTAAATGAAATCATTTAAAAAAAATGAACAATGCAACTTTGCTTTCTGATCAAGTTTTACACTGCAGGTTTTCTGTTGTTTGACATGGACAGAAAGACAACAAAGAAAGCTTTGTGAGCTGCCATTGCAGAGATATCTTCACCAGAGGTGTGTATTGCATCTGTGCACTCAAAGATGCAGCAGATTGACACACAGTGAATCACACATATGGCTCACATATTAGAAAGAGTTCATTTTGTCATCTTTTATTTTTCTTTTTCTTCTCTTACTGACCGCTGTCAATCCAGCATCCATTCAATGTTCCCTCCTTTATATTGGAACGAAGGTCAGCATCCGAGAGACAGAGCAGATTAAACAAAAAGAATAAATAAATAAATAATAAAAGAAAAGGAACAGAAGAAGAAAAAAGAAGGGGACCAAAGAGAAAACAAACTGAACTGATTTTCTACTGCATTCAAATGAGAGGAATAACAGTAATCAGAAAATGATTATGATTGAGAAAGGGTGATGGCGATGAAAATGAGGATGAAAAGGTCCAGCGAATTCTTTCCCCTAATAGGGAAACTTTGAGGCCACTGTCTGATTCACCACAGCCCCAGGATATGCGGTTATGCAGTGAGGAGTGCAGTTCAGCTTGATATGTCTTCATATTATGAGGAAGTACCATAGTAAGGATATATTTTAACGACAGTTCCTTCATGCACTAGTATACAAATTTGTAAAGGGTCCCGAAGAAGTGCAGAAGGTTATAGGCCCTTAATAAGATGGCTCCTTCTTCTTTCTTAATTTTTTATTTTTTTTGCCATACATCCAAATCACTGCTCTTTCGTTTCCTCGTACTTGGTGTTGAATAAGCAGAGTCAAAATACAAAAACCAAAACGTTAATTGTAGATCTCCATGCAAAAGCACGATATCCTGTCCTCCCAAAATGTCAACTCAAAGCCGCCCGCGCAACTCCAATCCCCGATCCGAAACGCAAAGTCCAAACGCTAAGTACAAAAATAGCTTCTCTTTTTTGTTGTTGTTCTTGTAATGATCAGTTCTCGGTCTCTCTGTTAGTGTTAGTTATTAGTTTGAAGGGTTCATCTCCAACTCCTCCAGGTCAGAGGTCATCGTAATAGTGGATATTGCACAAGAATGGTTTAAGCGTTTCTCTTTGTCCTAAATAAAGAGCATAATGGTGTGAGTTATATCTTAAAGTGACAACGAAAGTTGCTGTAGGAAATACTCTGTGTGTGATTAAATAATGGCTAAGTGTTGGTCTTATTCATAATACTTCATATAATGGCCTGGATCACCAAAATCTTCTTCATCACAATCAAATCAACGAATTAATTCTCTAAAATCAGTCCAGCATTAATTTTCACTTCCTCGCTGAGGTTAAAGGGGGATTGGGAGTTTAGATATAGTCTACTTGCCTAACTGACGTCTTTTCTTGCATGCACTTGAGCTACTTGCATGTTGTCTGTGACCTTTATCATTCCAAGCTGTGATATGAAGTGGATTTTTCAAGGCCTATAATGGTGTATCAAAGCTGACCTCAGCGACTAGTACCTGCTGGATCACAGTCACGTGATTTTTTTTTTGTTTGTTTTTTTGTTTTTACACAACCAGCAATCAGGCAGGAACATATGGGGAAGCCAACTACTATCATTCAACTACAGGGGTAGATTTCCTACAGGGTGCTCGCCGCTGCCGCCTATGAAACAGTGAGGGGTTTTATCCTAATAGAATTCAGTGCTTCTTTTTTTTATCTTCGATAATAAGGCATAATTTGCTGACGTGACAGCATATAATTGTTTTAGTTGCCTGTCTGAAATATTGCCTGAAGTATATATGCGGTGATTTTAGTACTTAAAGCTCTAAATCCCTAAACAAATTCATCCCATTCCCTTTGAGGCATGATATATTAAAAAGAGTGCTGTGTGCCCCCATCCTGTCCAGTCAATGGAGGAGTATTTAGCGGCGTTCTTGTGATTATTAATACTATTGCGGTATAATGTGCGTGATGATTATTTTGTTGGCGTTCCCTAAGATGTGCTACAGAATGGAGGGTATAGGGGATCGGCAGCGGCGCAGGGGCCCGGGGGACTCATAGGGTTCGTAGGGTGGGTTGTTGATGGGGGTGATGGGGGTCAAGCGAAGGGGGGCTCCTGTCATCCCCGAGATGTTATTGAGGCTGCGGGACTTCTCATAGCCAGCAGCTACAAATCCCAAATGCGGCGGATAGATAATGAAGAGAATGCATACATCAGAGAAAGATGAATGAATGGAGGTAATGTGGAAGCACAAACATATTTGGATTCATGAAGAAATTCAAAAATGAGAGTTAAAAAAAATTATAAGGCAAGGGGAAAACAAATGATAAGCAAAGAATGACAAATGAAAAGGATGTAAATGACACAGAAGCAGACAGACAGAAAGACAGACAGGGACAGACAGAGACAGAGACAAGGACAAAACAGGAAAATGAGAGTTATGAAATGTCATCAAGTTTTCTTGTCAAATTCTTTTTGTTGTTGTTGTTGTTATGGCACAGCAGTATTACAAAAAAAATCTCCCTTAAGTCGCAGCCACATACAGTTTTCAGGGAGAGATTTAAGAGCAGATGTGTAAAAGAGCAGGTGGATGAAGCACCTGATGGCTGACTCAGACCAATAGTGAGGTAAAGAGTTTAGCATCCAGGTGTTTGACCCAGTCTCAGACGAAACACTCTGCATTCTGATACTAGCACTGGAGTCCAGCAGAGGAGTAGCAGAGGAGCTCCGTCTAGTCAAAGCAGCCTCACTCAGCACTGTGGGCCAGGTGAAGCTCCTGCGTTTCAGACTAAATGTCTTTCCATTCTTAGCTGCTAATTCGTCTTCCTTCTACACACAAGTGTATTTCTGTAGATTAATAGGGACTTAAAACAGCTTCACGTGGCCCAAAAGTGCCTGAAAGCTTTCCTTCCACATCCATTTCTGGCTTTGCTAAAACTTTAGATTCTTTAAAGTCTGGCCAAACTTTCAGAAAACATTGGCGTTTCTTGATTATTCACCTAATATGTCCAGTGTTGTTTTAATTTGGTAACAAATTCAGGTGTCAGTGATTTATATAGGTTATACTGATAGATAGAGTCAGGATTCGGATGATGTCAGGGGGAGTTTGCTAAAAATGCTTTTCAATGTGTCTGCATTATTTTTGACCTCAATTCAAAAATGAGTTGTATTCATATTTTTTTTACAACAAAACCTGCGTAAATTTCAGGCTTATGTGAAACACAAAATTAAACATTTTGACAAAATAAAATACACCCCACTGACTTTAATTGGGCATAAACAAACTTTCTTCAGAATGCAGGGGCATCTGTATACAGCATGTCATTGAAAAGTTGATCAATTTCACTAGTTCAATTCAAAAGTGAAATATAGATATATTACAATTATTATATTTGAAGTTGATGATTATGGCTTACATCTAATGAAACCCTAAAACTCAGTATTTTAAAATTAAAATTAGAATATTACTTATGGATAGGCCCACACGGAATCTACGCGTAAAGAAATCTGCTGATTTTTAGCCCATCACTGAGTCTATTTATTTACTTATGTAAATGTTTGTACATTTATTCTGTTTTTAAATTAATTTCAGTAATATTATTGACTAATATGAAAATGTTCACATGATTTATTTACAATACACTTGTCTTTTAGTAGATATATTATATGAAAGACTTGCTTTGTTTACCAAATAAGTGGATCTAATTGGATTTGCATTGTAAACATTAAATAAAAGTTAAAAATGTATTATTTTTTATTTGATATATTAACTTTTAGTTACAATACTCCCAAAATCATTTTGCACAAATCCATAAATCCAATCAGCAATTTTTTTTTTTTTTTTTTTTACAAAATTCTGCACAGAAATAGCAAAAAATGTCTGCAGATTCCGTCTGGGCCTACTTATGGACAATAAAAAAAGGATTTTTAACACAGAAATGTTGGACTACTTGATCTGGGCTATGTTAAGCCCAGGTTGCTTTGGAAAACAGCCTTTAACTCTTCTGCGGTGTCGGGTCTGGTGTCTAACATTTTGATCTTCACAATACACCATAGATTCTTTATGACTTTTAGGTTGGGCGAGTTTGCTGGCCAATCAAGTACAGGGATATCATTGTCCTTAAACCAGGTATTAGCAAATTTGGCAGTGTGGGTAGGTGTCAAGTTCCAAATGAAATGCAAAATTGACTTTGATCTGAGAAGAGAACTTTGGCCCAATGAGAACGGTACAGTCCTTGTTGTCCTCAGCCTAGGTGAGACGCCTCTGACATTGTCTCATGCTTCCTTCTGCTGATCAGCTTTTTGGAGATGCTGATTTGAGTTTCCAGCAGAACTTGGCACATACACACACTGCCAAAAGTACTTTTAACTGGTTTAAGGACCATGGTATCCCTGTATTTGATTGTACCTGACCTAAACTAATAGAAAATTTGTGGGGTATTGTAAAGATAGGGTTTCTGCAGGTTTCAGCAAGTTAAATTTATGACTTTTTAAGACATTTTTAAGACCATTATAAATAAAACTTTAGACTTATACAGGGCTAAACGATAAGAATTTTTTTTGACTGGCCCAGTTGGAAAAGATTTTTATTTGCCCTATCAAACTTTTTTTTTTTAAATAATTTAATCTATGTAATAAAACAAAAATAATAATTAAAAAATAAATAGTTTAGTTAATTCTGCAAAATATTTCAAATATTGTGTCAAAACAAGCAAGCTCTAGTTGTATGCATACACTTTTTTCAACATAACCTTTCTTAAAAAATAAAACAAAAATTGAAAAATGTAATATATTATATTATATATAATATATTAATATTAAAAACTATAATAATCTAAATGTATGCACAACAGTCTGTCAAGGTCAGCTTCCTCAGCAGTACATACATGCATAACTTTTAAACAAATGTTATTGTGAGTTAAACAATTAAGCCATTACATTTAATTAAAAAATTCTATAAAAACGTTTTATTAAGATGGATTGTTGGTGATTGTATGGGTGTTGGCCAAATTGGGTAGCTATACATGAATAAAGGAAAATTAAGACCTGATTAAAAAAGATTTAAGACCTAAATCACAATATTTCAGTAAATGTAAAATTTTTAAGGTCTAAGATTTTGTTTTTGAGATTTAAGACACTTTACGACTTTTTAAGACCACGCGGATACCCTGAAAGATGAAGATACGAGACACTAGACCCAACACTGCAGAAGAGCTGAAGGCCGTTTTTTAGAGCAACCTGACCTTCATAACACCTCAGCAGTGCCACAGACTGATCACCTGATGCCATTTCACTTTGTAGAAGTCATTTGTGCAAAAACATAGCCCAGACCAAATATTGACAGCTTTACACATTCATACTGTTCAATAGTTCAACATTTCTGTGTCAAAAATCCTTTTTTTTCCAGAACAATTTACACAACCTCTGACTCTCTGACCATGCCAGATGTATTTTTATAAAAAGTGTGACTTTACTCAATCACAGCAGAACTTTATTCGTTTATTGTGATTTTTGTATTCTGTGTGTATTTTTTTAATTTATTTATTTTTATGACTTTTGCTGCTATACTTGTGTCTATTGGTATCCCTGTTTTTGTCCTTTTTGTTTGTATGTTCATTAAAACCAATAAACAAAGAATAAAAAAAAATCCACAAGTCATTAAGTAGTATTCAAATTTTCTGAGTCACTGAGTTTTAGGGTTTCATTAGCTCTAAGCCATAATCATCAAATTAAAAAGAAATAAACATTTGAAATACACCAATCTTGGTGTAATAAATTTATATAATATATAAGTTTCACTTTTTGAATTGAATTAGTGAAATTAATAACCTTTTTGATGACATTCTACTTTACTGAGATGCACCTTTATAAATTGAGTTTCACAGATAAAGTCTATTATGTCTGGAAATATATTAGGGTGAGTAAAGGCCCATTTACACTAATGACGATAACTTACGAAGATAAGTAGTCCTAAAAATCTTTCAAAATTGAATATACAGTTGAAGTCAGAATTATTAGCCACCTTGTTTATGTTTTCATCAATTTCTGTTTAACGGAGTGAAGATTTTTTCAGCACATTTCTAAACATAATAGTTTTAATAACTCATTTCTAATAACTGATTTATTTTATCTTTGCCATGATGACAGTAAATAATATTTTACTAGATATTTTTCAAGACACTTCTATACAGCTTAAAGTGACATTTAAAGGCTTAACTAGGTTAATTAGGTTAACTACGCAGGTTAGGGGAATTAGGCAAGTTATTGTATAACGATGGTTTGTTCTGTAGACTATTGAAAAAAAAATTAGCTTAAAGGGGCTAATAATTTTGACCCAAGAAGAAAAAATATTATCAGACATACTGTGAAAAATTTCCTTGCTTTGTTAAACATCATTTGGGAAATATTTAAAAAAGAAGAAGAAAATCAAAGGGGAGCTAATAATTCTGACCACAGCACAAAGTGGAACCACTTTCAGTGCTTTTTACAGCTGATGAATGATTATATTAAATTTTTAAATGTCAGAAGTCAAAATACTGGAGTGCACAATTAGAATAAACAGAGTAATATAGTTTGCTAGTGTTGAAGCAAACTATAGAATTATTATTGTAAGTTATCATTGAAGGTGTGAATGAGCCTTAAATGCTGTTTAAACTAAAGGTTTCAAACACCCCTACAATTGTAATACATAATAACATGAATATTTCTTATAATAACAAATAAATAGTGACTTATAGTGATGAACTGGACCCGAGTATGCTTTTTTTTGGAGGGGAAAAACACAAATGAACATGGAAGGAAGAGCTGGCACATTACATAGTAGAACAACCCTCTCCTGCCACAGGAGAACTTCCCACACGGACACAAACACAGTGAGTTAGAAGTCTTAACAGAACAAAACAAGAGACAAAAGCTCACAAGGAAGGAAAAACACGGGGTGTTAAGAAGGTCCTACTGTCGTATAGTCGGCAATCCTATCTCCAGGAGGTCTGTGAGGAAGTGTATGTGCGTGCGTGTGTGTGTGTGTGTTCCTGACTCAGAGGGCTGCTGGGACACTCTGGGTGCTGCACAGCCACTTGTCATTCAAAATCTACTCCAAAACATTGCCTATAGGAGCTGCAAAAAAAGGCAATGGTAGACAGATCTGGGTCATCATGTTCCTCACACCAGACCACTGGTGCGAGCACGAATGGACTGTTTGAGGGAATATACACACTTAACTAAATTATTTGTGAGTTAAAAGAGTGTTCATTTGCAGAGAGAAAATGAAGAATGTGTTTGTGGATGTCATGCTTTGTACTTAACAGTGATGCAAACACCGTACAAATAGGGAAATGTTTCTTTCTTATTGCTGGACTTGTCTTTAGATGCCTACTAGCTTTGGCTTTCTCTGATTAATTAGGATCAATATGGCTAGGCAGTAGGTGTCCAACAGTAATAAGTACACCTTTGGCACTTGCAATCTTTCTCCCTCTCTTTCTCTGAACATTGACAATGTAAAAGTGACAATTAAAAAAAAGGACTTAACATAAATAGCCGTTTTATGACAATGATTGCAGTACGTTGTGTTAATGATTGTGTTGGACACAGCAATACTTCTCAATCTAAAACAAAACACAAACACATAAAAAAAAAAAAACTAAGTAAAAAATAAATAAATAAATGATACATACGGGGTGCAAGAAACATCTACATCAGTTACAATATAAAAATGAGCTTTTATGGTCATGGAAGAGCAAAAGTCAAATAAAACCTATGTTTTGTAAATTTCTGTATTACTAACAGTCCAATGATTCCTATGAAAGCCAGTTTCTGCCATGGAATAAAAACCAAAAAAAGTTACTTGTGTTTTTTCTTGCTTTCTAAATTTATATTTCAGAAAAAAACTGTTTTTTCTTTTTGAAATATGGAGAAAAAAGTAAGAATTTTGGGATATAAACTCTGAATTGCAAGATCATATTGGTCAATTAAATCTGGAGCAGTGTTTCCCAACCCTGTTCCTGCACTCTCGGAAATAAAGGTATGTGAGCTCTCACTGGGGTGTCACCTTTTCAAAAGGTACACATTTGTGCCTTAAAGGTTCATATTAATACCTCAAGGGTACGTATTAGTACCTAAAAAGTACAAAAGTGTTCCTCTTGAAATTTGTAGGTACTAATAAATACTTTTGAGGTACTAATATGGACTCTTTAAGTATAAATGTGTACGTTTTGAAAAGGTACCACCACAGTGACAGCTCACATACCTTTATTTCTGAGAGTGTGGAGGCACACCAACATTACAAATTTTGCATGCCTCCCCAGCCTGATGTCACAAGGAAATGTAACTATTTTACATTTTGTTAGTGGCTAATTCATACGAATTTGTACAAGTTCAGTCGTATGAAAATGTACGATTTTAAAAAGGAGGCGTAGCATACAGCTTCGCCCCTAAACTCAACATCATTGGGAGATGAGCAAATGTGATACACCATTGTGTATCCACAATAGTATTGTTTGTTTCATTATTAATGTATATATTTATTTATTTAGTGGCGACGCAGTGGCGCAGTAGGTAGTGCTGTCGCAAGAAGGTTGCTGGTTCGAGCCTCGGCTGGGTCAGTTGGCGTTTCTGTGTGGAGTTTGCATGTTCTCTCTGCGTTCGCGTGGGTTTCCTCCGGGTGCTCCGGTTTCCCCCAAAGTCCAAAGACATGCGGTACAGGTGAATTGGGTAGGCTAAATTGTCCGTAGTGTATGAGTGTGTGTGGATGTTTCCCAGAGATGGGTTGTGGCTGGAAGGGCATCCGCTGCATAAAAATGTGTTGGATAAATTGGTGGTTCATTCCACTGTGGCGACCCCGGATTAATAAAGGGACTAAGCCGAAATGAAAGTGAATTTATTTATTTATTTATTTACATAATGTTAAAAGTCTTTTATTATCACTACTAACGACTGTGTTTGAAACAAAATAGCATCAGCAGTTGAGAAAGCATGCGCTGTGGGTTACCATGGCGATGCTCGTTGTGTTTACTTCCAGTGTTGCCAGATTGGGTGGGTAAAAAATGACATAGGCGGGTAGGGAGAATTTGGCCAGTTTTGAAAAGGTGCTCCCCCCCACACCCAGACCCCCCGGTCTTCACTTATTACTAGGGCCAGACAGAATCTGCGGACGTTTTTTGCCATTTCTGCTGAGAATTTTGGTAAAAATCTGCAGATTTCTGCGGAATTTTTTTGGGAGTATTAAAACTAAAACCTTAATATGTGAAATAACTTTTATTTAATGTTTAAAATGCAAATCCAATTAGATTCACTATAGTTGATAAACAGAGCAAGTCTCTCAAATAATATATCTACTAAAAGACAGAAAATATTACTTTACAAACTGCATTGCACATAAATCAGATGAACATTTTCATATTAGTCAATAATTCATTCATTCATTCATTTTCTTGTCGGCTTTGTCCCTTGCAGGGTCGCCACAGTGGAATGAACCACCAACTTATTAGTCAATAATATTACTGTAATTAATTTAAAAATTAAATACATTTAGATTTACACACATTTACTCAAGTAAATAAACAGAATTAATGATGGGCAAAAAAATGGGTAAAATCTGCGGAATTCTGCGTGCGCAAATTCCGTGTGGGCCTACTTATTACCTGCTTATGTTCACCTCTACAGAACCAAATCAACCTCCCTATCGCTCTAGATTTCTGGGCGGTTGTTTTTGCATTTCATAGTTTTCGGGCTGGAATCACTCAGCTACATCTGGCAACACTGTTTACTTCAGATGCTACTAAGCTGTGCTTGGGGAAAGACACTGAAGTCCCAATGTAATTTTGTTTCTCCTGATAATTCAGGTACAATTTTTAAAAAGTGAATATGTTTATTATAATTTATGTAATAAAAACCACGCAAGTACACATTTCCTATGTGTTTTAAACTGAACAGCTTATTTACGGTTGTTTATTGAGCAGAGTGATATCTAAACATGCTTATATCAAGAAGCATTTTCTAGACAAGCAAAACATATTGTCTTGCTTTCAGAAATAATATGACAATTATAAGTGAGTTTCTCCTTAAAACAAGCAAAATAATCTGCCAATGTGGTAAGCAAAATAATCTTGTTTGCCTTATGACATAAGATTATTTTGCTTACCCCATTGGCAGATTATTTTGCTTGTTTTAAGGAAAAACTCTCTTAATTTTGGCCTATTATTTCTTAAAAAAAGACAATATGTTTTGCTTGTCTAGAAAATTCTTCTTGATATAAATATTTTTACATATTTGCACTAGAAACAAGACAAAAAAATCTTTTTGCAGTGTGACTGTTTTTCCACACAATTCAGAATTTACAACCTGCATACGCAATCCCAATTCTGATGAGAAAAAAAATCTACATAGTGTCTTTTATTATTCATCTTGTGGCAGAAACAAGCTTTCATAGATTGCAGCATAATCATTGACGATTAATTTCCTTATGGCCATCACACGCACGCTAACACAACTCACACTCACCAGCCTCACGCATGCAACACTGAAGGGCACTGGTGAGAGGTTATGTATGAAGAATTACAACAGCATTGTGGACTGCTGTAATTCAAGTCTTTAGCTCGACAGACTCTGCGTTCCTGCAATTCTTTTTAGCATAGACATGTGGCTTAATAATAACTCAGTGTGACTGCCACTGTAGATGCAATACGCATGAAACGCAGAGTCTTAACAATACACCTTTAACAGCTTAGCATAGTTTATGGGAGCTAACATTCAAAAAGCCCTTGACCTGACCTGGATGAAAGTCTCTCTCTGCTGAGTTTACGTACCTCACGTCAAACTTTAGTGACACTACGAGGACTGTACGAGTGGCCTGGGGGTGGGATGGAAGGTGTGTTAGTATGTGACACAAATATTAACCGCAGGATGATTTAGATAATGCAGAGCAGTAAAATTATGTCTAATATACTGCGTTGAACACTTTGATTAGTGTACGGTCTGTTTGCAGAAACCTTTATGTTAATGTCCGGGTAAAATCAAAATTTACTGTTGATTTTGCTAGCTCACTATGCAGACTTTATCTCTTTACCACACTGCAGTGGTCAAGAGATTTTACTACTTAGTTATATTTATAGAAATTAAGTTAACATTTATGATGCATCTAAGCTTCAAAGTTTCCTACACAGTATATTGTTGTGATTTTATCTGGGTTAATATTTGCAATATCCACCAGTGGATATTTGTTGTTCCTTTAAACACAAACAATGGTAGTCACATACATACAAGTTACATCACATGTGCATGTGATTTAGACAGAATAAGACATAGACACAGCACAACACAACACAACACAACAATACACAGCACAAGACAAAAAGGACAGTACACAAACATTGCACCACAAACATTCAGAAAACATGATCACAAAACAAGACAGCAAGAATATGTGATGTATGTAATGACTACAGTGAGAAGAGAGGGGATAGTTTACCATCAGAAATAAATACCCGCACATGTAGTACAAGTATAGACAGGACTTTAAACTTAGAATTAATGAACATATAAAAAATTCAATCCATAAAGCACATACTTATGTTAACATGAGGTGTTTCAGAATAAATCAGAACATGTGAGCTTATATTCATACATCAAATTTTAATTAAAAAAAGTAAAAAAAATAAAAATGAAGCTAGAATCTTTTTTCATTACAGATATAATAATAAGTGATATCTTAGAAACACGGTAGAGAACAACGAAAACAACAAACACTGAAATAATATTCACGAACATTCATGTCATGTATGGGTGTCATACATGCAGTACACTGTCAGTGAAGGTCACACATTCTGTTTGAACAGTCTGCTTGGCAATTAAAAGAAAAGCACTGCATCTGTTTCTTTTGAAACATAAATTAGATTCACCATGAAGTCAGACTCAGTCTTAAGAAAAATGAAGTAGGTCTGCTTACGCTTAAGTCTACTTGATAAATAACTTGCCGTGACTGCAATGTTTCATTATCTTTAACACAACTAACTAATGTGACCCTGGACTACAAAACCAGTCTTATGTTTGGCAACAGTCAAAAATAGATTGTATAAGGTAAAATGACTTCTTGCTATGAGAGAAATGATTTTTCTCTTATCGCAAAAAATCATTGAACATTAGATATTTTATACATTTCCAACTGTAAATATATCCAAATTTAAATATTTGATTTGTAATATGCATTCCTAAGAACTTTAAAGGGCACCTACACTGTACAAAATGCAGGGTTCCACACAATTCATTCATGTTGTCCCAACCCAAATTGATTAAGTTAACTTAACACTTTTAACAAATTTATGTGGATTAAACATAAAAAAATTAAGTTGTCCCAATGAAATCTCAAGAATTGTGTTGTTTCAGCTCATTTTAATTAAGTAGTTTGAACAAGTAAAAAAAATAGATTTTTTTTGAGTGTATGATGAAAATCATCTTTTGTAAGCTGTTTGAACAGAACTGTGTGTAGGTATAGTGTGTCCACAGTCATATTGAGGCCACTTTGAGGTCCACCGCAATGTGATGTAGGAGTGCGGTTTCCCCACCTACCGAATTGATTGACAGCCATGTATTAACATGTCTCTGTAGTAACACGTAAAATCATATCAACAAAACAGGACGTGTGCAAAGCAACTGGGATTAAAAGAGCAAATGTGATCAAGAATGAGATTTACAAGTTGAAAACGTTTTTAAAAGAGTGCATGTTTGTAATCAATTACAGCGATTTTACCGTCTTTACTTTATCACCACAGCCGCATGTCAGTACAGTTATAAGAGAAGACGCTTCAATCCCGGTTTGTGGATGTTAAATCAGGTTTATTTTGAGCATTAACATAATGGATATCCATACAGCAGGCGACACAGTGGCGCAGTAGGTAGTGCTGTCGCCTCACAGCAAGAAGGTCGCTGGTTCGAGCCTCGGCTGGGTCAGTTGGCGTTTCTGTGTGGAGTTTGCATGTTCTCCCTGCGTTCGCATGGGTTTCCTCCGGGTGCTCCGGTTTCCCCCACAGTCCAAAGACATGCAGTACAGGTGAATTGGGTAAGCTAAATTGTCCGTAGTGTATGAGTGTGAATGAGTGTGTGTGGATGTTTCCCAGAGACAGGTTGCAGCTGGAAGGGCATCCGCTGCGTAAAACGTGCTGGATAATTTAGCAGTTCATTCCGCTGTGGCGACCCCGGATTATTAAAGGGAATAAGCCGAAAAGAAGATGAATGAATGAATGAATATCCATACAGCAGTGGATATTAACGTGTATCCTGTCACATTTAACGTGCAAAAACAGTGCAAAGTTAAACGTGCACTATGTGTGTGTGTGCACATGTTGTATGTGCGTGAACTTTGTAACGACATTGTGTGTGACTCATCCTTGCAGAAAGGCTTGAATTAACTCCACAACAAATACATCCAATAATCACTGGGAAAGTTCTTACTGTAGTATTTCTCACAAATGTTACGTGAGATCGGCTTTCTTCATGTCTGTCACTGTGCTGTTTATCTGACGCAGATACGTGGGAACGGTGGGCGGGGAGATCTACTATTGAAGGCACAGGCAGCATAACAGCTACATTGTGTTCAGAGCAAAAAATTCCAATATTCTGAAAGGTATAATAAATAATCTGATGGGTGTTTTGAGCTGAAATTTGACAGACACATTCTGGAGACACAAAACACTTATCTTAAACCTTGAAAAAGGGGTAAAATGGGTGCCCTTTAAAGTTGGTTTCTCAATATTTAAATTTATTTGAGCCCTCAAAATTCAAAATTTCAAATCAGTGTCTTATCCCAACAAACCATATATTAATTTATTCAATGTTCAGGTGAATTAAAAAAAATGCCGCTTATGACTGGTATTGTGGCCCAGGGTCACAAATACTGCTGAGATGAATGAACACAGGAGTCTGGGCCACAAAAAAAAACAACATAATGCACAACTTTAATATACACAAACACTTCCAGTATGAGTGGCAGGCAAATGTTTTAGCCTCTCCTTGCTTAGAAAATAAGACTTATAAGAGACTTAATTTAATACTGAAATGCTATATATACATATATATATATAGAGCTTATCATCAGGTAAGGTTGTGACAGGTTCGAGGTGCAGTGACCTGAACAGAATGAGAGCATTGACCGCTTTGGAAGCATTATCAGCCTGGCTAGCAACCTCTCAGCCATCTTTCGCCACTCAATTTTTACTGCACTGCAGTCAAATTCTCACACCAATGCAGCCTGGAAATCTGACAGTTGGCTGTAATGTTTGTGGGAAATGCTGAATGACTAGAAAATGTCATGAAAAAGCAGTTGCAATCAGCAATTGTGCCAATTCGGTTGTTGGGAAAAAATCTACACTGCCATTCTGTGGACGTACCAGCTAATTCATAAAGTAATCCAATTTATTTTTTGCACTAGGCTGCACTTAAACTGACACATATATACAGTATATATAAAATACAGCAGTTAGATGCAAAGCTGTAAGGGTTTTGCGGGACCCTTTAAAAGTGATTTGAAAAGGACACGCAGCATCTGTTTATACCCACAGCGAAACGTGATATGGTCAAATTGATAATGAATCGCTCTTGCTCATCAAGAGCCCTACAGAGAGAACCCTCGGGTTCTCCGGTTACGCCAAAGATTCAGAGGTGAGGTTAAATGAGAGTACAGGGGAAAATCAATCAGTCTGCAGAGGGAGAGAAATGAGAGAGCGAGAGGCGGGTGTGACTGCAGCCCTGCAGTGCAGTACTGTTTCTACGCTTTAAGACAATGGCTAGAGAGGAAGATGACCACAATGCCCTCAGTCACTGTGTTATGGCCAGCATCCAGACTGCAGCTCTTACACATTTAGCCTCACCACCAGAGTCTGTCAATGGCAGGGCCCAAGGGTACGTGTCCAAGCTCTCAGTGTACTCAAAATATAAAATGCAAAAACACCACCACATCAAAAGAGCACTTTAGACGAAATGAATGATTGATAAAAGGGGAAAACAGAAAAAGAAAATAGTTTCGATAGACATTTAAAGAATGAAAGTGCAATTTGGGAGTAAGTGGAGGTTTGTGCGTTTGTAATTTGTGACACTAATCATTTGGTATAATTTAGAAAGGCTGAATGTCATTTGTTAGTCTGAACCTTCTTTAACCCTTTCATTCTGTATTTCGTCATGTTCCACTTAATCCCAGAATGCTCTCTTCCACTGTTTCCTTGGCAACAGTGGGCAGGAAGGAGTGAGAGGGCAGGAGGCAGAAATAGAGAGAGGCAGAGGTTCGAGTGGGGAGAATAGCTACATGCTGTGGTGATTTAGGAGGGGAGCGTAATTCACTTATTCAAGTTTTGTCATCATTTACTCACCTTTTTGTTTATATCTTCCAATCACTATATAAAAGGAGAATGTTTAAAAGAATGACCAAGCTACTCTTTTCCAGATAATAAAAGGGAGTTTCTCAAGGCAAAATTTTCAGCAAATGCATAAAAGTTTCTGACATAAAGCTGTCTCACAGTTTGACCCCCGAAGACTTGAAATACAGATAATAATGCTGGAATACACCACATGACCTTTAATCAGATTTACAGTCTGGATGAGACAGTGCTATTGGGGAAAGCCAAAGTCAGATTTTTTTAAGCTTGTTACTGTGAATTTATTCAAACAAGAAATATCTCTAATATTTCGAGTGAGTTTAAAAACAAACACATTATTTTTATTTGTCGTGCATCCCAATATAGCTTTTTCTTTGTAACCGGTGTTCTAACATTTTACCTCACTCATTAGGTTATGCTATCAACACTGTATTTGAATGGTTCTAGGGTTGGGGTTGGGGAATGGGGTGGATTAGGGTATTATTACAGCCTCATATCACACCACTCCACATCAAAATTTACATTGGCACAATGTGATGGGTAGCATATGTCGTCATCAAAATGTCCTACCAACACTTTTTATATGGGAGATAGAAAAATCAGACAATGTAGGACAAATTAACAGAACACCAGTTCAAACATGGAAAAGGGGTTTCAAGCACTAAAAAAACAAGTGGAACACAGCTTTACATCTTGTTATTTTTGTATATTAGTCTGTATTTAATGTATGTTTATAAAATGTATGTAAAATACATATTAAACATCTTGTCAGGCATATTTAGAACAAAAAAATATAATTACAAGATATTAAAACAGTCTATTTATGCATAAAAATGGACACCAAAAAAAACTGATTAATTGTTTTCAATTTTAGATCTTTACTTTATTTACAGTAAATACTTTGCCACTATCCTTAGCTTTACTCCATTTGTCAGCAAGTACGTTTTAATCATTTTATATAATAAAAATTAGCATTGATTTATTTTTGTAAGTACAGATCAGAATTTAATTGAATGTTTAATAAAATATATTTGTTAAACTGAAAGAAGATGGAACATTATTTTACCCACAATTTTATTTCACAAAAGTTTTTTTAAACAATATAGTATGTGCATTACTGGAATTAAATATGCTTTCTGTATATAAAATCATGATTGTAAATTTGATTTGGAAGTCTCATCTTTGACCCTTTAATCGTAGGAAATGCTTTCATGACATTATTTTTCTTCCTCTTTGCAATCTTTGACTGCCTTTTTACAAACTGTATGGAAGACAGCAGCTTAGACGTTCTGATAAACCATCTACCTTTTACGTCAAAGCAAAGGTAATAGTAGGTAAAAGTGAGGCAGGTTTGGACTGAAATAACGGTGAGTAAATGAATTGTCATTTTGAGTTGAACAATTTTAAAACATCTATACCAAAAGAACACACTAAAGAAAAAAAAAACAATGGCACAAATATAAACTAAAAGAACCAAAACCCTCAGACACTCCACAACAAATAAACATTTACACCTCCAGACACACAACCTGGTCAATATTATAAAATATTTTTAAAAATGTGAGAAACTGTCCAACCTTTGACCTTTCCAGACCTGAGCTCTTTTGTATTCATTTCAACAGAATTAAAAGTGTTATTGGAGAGGAACTGTGATCACATTAAAACAGAGAGAGAGAGAGTGTGAGAGCAAAGGTGGAAAATAGCAAAGAGAAATAAAAAAATAGTCCTATATTAAAGGGACAGTTCACCCATCCCCCCACCCCCCACCCCCCCAAAAAAAATTTTTTTGGAAGAAAGAAAGCTGAAAACCTTAAACCATTGACTTCCACAGAAGGAAAAACAAATACTATGAAAGTCAATGGTTAAATGCTTCCAACATTTTCTAAAATATCTTAATTTGTGTTAAACAGAATAAAGAAAATAGTAAATGATAGCAGCATTTTCAGTTTTGGGTGAACTACCCCTTTAAGAAGCAAATGCACATACTGTAAGTGGCCTTAGATTGGGTCTACCAACATTATATGGAACCTTTGCAGTAAAAATAGCACCACAGCACATATAGTGTCCGGTTATCATAGCAACAGCCCAAAATAAACTTACCTGTATCTGTGAGCATCAGTATATGTGTTTGCTTCAATGTGTATGGTTTGTTTTTGCAAAACCCTCACCATAAAATTCCCTTTTTACATGTGTTTCATTCAAGTCTAGCAGATGTTTTTGTGTGTATGTGAAACAAAACTGTCCCCCTGACCAGTTAGACTACAGGACTGTAGCACACATCCTAACAGCGTCAGAGCCCAGTGTTTCAGCACAGCCCTTAGACGGTCATCTTAGAACACTACAATGCTGGAGTTCACCATTTCTGGTCAACATAATGAAGAGTTTTCATCTCGCGTGGCTGTGATGAAACACTGGCCAGTGGACCCCAGAGTGGAGGGCAGTTCCAGGAGAGAGAAGAAATTAGCTTTATTCAAAACAAATAAATAAATAAAAGTGAAAATGCAAATAAATCACAACCCTGCTCAGTGACCGTTCACCAAAACCCCTAAGGATTCTTCTTTTTGATTTCTTTCAGTTTGTAAACATGTTGTGGGATGGAATTTATACAGCCAAACAAAGGCAAAACGGAATAACTACACTAATAAGTTAAGCCAAACCTGTTTTATATGACAGAAATCAAAGTCCAATTCATAGGTCAGTGGTTAATGCGTTTTGCCTATGAATGGTAGTATATTGTAGGGCTGAAAAACGTTCCACAAAAAACCTAAGGGGAGCTCAAGTAAGGTGAAAGGTCACGGCTAGGGAGGAAAAGGAGGAGGAATAAGTCACAGCAACACCGAATGGATTACAGTGCACACACACAACAACACACGAACAAGGGAAGACAAATGTAACAGTGTAGCAACAAGAGCTGACATACAAACGCATGACACGACACAACCTGAGGAAGGAGATAACACAACAACAGCTCGTCAGACAAGCGCACCATCAGAAAATACAACATCCCCAAACACACACACATACATCCACAAATTAAGCATAAATTCTATCACACATAAATATAAACAAGTTTAAACACATTTTCATTTGATCATGTGTGGGTGTGTGAACTCAAGTGTGTTTTCAACTATGCTGGCCTGAGGGTTAAAAGTGCAGCGTTAAGTTCATCTCTGGTGCTCGGTTCAGAAAAAAGTGAGAGAGATGACTGAATAGGACGAAGAGAGAGAGAAGGAGAAATAAAGGAATAATCAGAGGCAAATATTATTAGAATGACAAAAGTTTAGTTTTGAGGGTAAAATGAGAGAGAAAGAATGAGAGAGACAGAGATGAAGGAGATCACTCATACAACGCTTAGCCTTTGAGAAAGATGTGTGCTGTAGATGTGTAGCGGAGTCTTCAAAGCTAGTCTGAGCAAACACCTATTCACATTTGAGTCAGAGAGAAAGAGGAGATACTGATCCTAGTTTGGAGTGAGTCATGTGCAGATATTAACTATGGCTCAGGGCAAAACGTCAGTCATCATTTATTTAGATTTTATTAGTATTAGTAGTATTAGCAGACTGTTAGATTAGGGTTAGTGGAATGAGCTGACATGTAGCTGCATAGATATGTATAGTCAGTGAATGTGAATGTCTTCTGGAGGAGCATCAAAATAAATGTTACCAGATATTATGCAGACCTTCTAATATTACTCTAATTACTGCTAATAGGACCAGACAGAATCTAAATACTATTTTTGTGCAGAATATTGGTGAACACTTTACAATAAGGTTTCATTAGTAAATGTATTTACTAACATGAAGTAATTATGAAAAATACCTGTACAGCATTTATTAATCATAGTTCAACATTTACTAATGCATTATTAACATCCAAATTCATGCTTGTTAACTTTATTTACATTATCTAACATTAACTAACATGAACAAATACTGTATTAAATGAATTGTTCATTGGTTGTTCATGTCAGTAAATACATTGCAGTTTTTCTCAGTCACTTTGGTCCATTTCTCAGATCAGAATTGAAATTCTCAAAACTCCCTGTTCAATCTTCACGTCATTGTGTCACTTGTGCACATCAAAAAAGCAGTTTCTCATTCACTGACACATTCATTGACAGAAATTTAGTTTAGAGAAATGAACTAAGGATTTTGAGCAGAAGCTTTTGCTGGTAATCCATGGTGTTTTGCTATTTGTTTGTGTTGTTTTGAGAAATGCACTTACTGTTTTGCAAATTTCAATTATGATCTGAGAAATGTACCAAAGTGAATGAGAAAAACTGTAACTAACATTAACTAATATAACCTTATTGTAAAACATCACCAAATTAAAAACTCTGCAGCTTTATGTGGAATGGTTTTGAGAGTATAGTAACTAAAAACTTACCTCATATAATAAAAAATAATAACTTTTTAACTTGCATTTAGGATTTACAATGTAAATCCAATTAGATTGTAAACAAAGCAAGTATCTAAGTTAACATATCTATTAAAAGACAGAAAATATGACTTTACAAACTGTATTGCAAATAAATCATATAACCATTTGCATATTAATCAATAAAATTAGTCATTGAATTAATATAAAAACTGAACAAATGTATATTTACACACATTTACCTAAGTAAATAAATAGACTCAATGATGGGGCAAAACTCTGTAAATCTGCAGATTTCTGCAAGCACAGCTTCTGTATGGGCCTGCTAAAAGTCAACCGAATGCCTAAATGTGGTGTTACCAAATTCTACAAGAAGTTACAGAAAGGCCAATTAGTCAATTACAAAATTTTCTCATACAGTATTTAAAAAGTCATGAATTTCCTAAAAACTTTTAAGAGATCAGTGTATTATAAAAACCATCATGTAATTTCGAGGACTTAAAAAAATTAAATAGCTTAGTGGTTATAAATTATATTTTAATGTGAAAAGAACATTATAAAATAAGAAAAATGCAGTTCATGACCTATTTAATGTTTTATAATATTCTATTCTCTATAGCAAACTTGGATTTAGCATGAAAACACATGTATCATGTATTTTAAATGCATTCTAGCATTTGTTGGCCATTATGGACCACTCATGTCTGATTACTTCATATTTAATTTGATTAGATGTACATTGCATAAATTAATTTAATGCTGTGTGTTTTATTGTGTTAATAAAATCTTATTGATTCAAGAGAGACATTGATATAATCAGTAAATTATATTTAAAAATATTATTGCTCACTAATACAAAGCATTTCTGATGTGATTGATGCATGATTTCAGTCTATTCGGATATTAAGCCCTCAAGTTAAATCAGTGTCATGAGACATCAGCCTTAATTTAATACTGCCCACTTAAGCATTGAGTCTGACTGCTGCTGTTTCCATTCCATTTATACAGTTGCTCTACAGTATAGTACAGTATAAATATGCTAAATATAGAACAAATAGCAGTGAAAAAGTTATTCTGAAATATTATGTGCATACAAACTTGTTTCCCGTAGATTTAGCAGTATGCCATTATGTATGGAATAAAATATTGACATTTGTGCAGAGAACTAATGTCTACGCTAATTACAGGTTGCTTTTTGGGTGTTACCTCTGAAGGATTATGGTTTGATCCAGGAAGAGGCAGAATTGGCATTGAGGTCCTGCTGTAGCAGTGGCCCTTCCGGCTTGAACCATTCCTCTCCTGGGGAGACTGGCCTGGCGCCTGCAGCGTCTAGTGTTTTTGTGAGGGGGTTGTAGGATTTGGTTGTGTATTTGGGATATGTGGAGGTTGGTGGAAAGGTGCAGGAGTAGGAAGGTATAGTATAGAAAGGAAGGCAGCAGATGTCAATCATGCCGTTGCAAAAAATACAGAACAAATATAAGAGGATGTGTCGTGAAAAGAGTGAGGTGTGGAGGAATAAAAAGAAGAAAAAAGGCAAGATTAAGGGATGGAAGGAGAGAAAGAAACAAGTCAGGGTGGAAGGCCAGGAAGAGAAAGAGAATGAAGTAATAAATCAATGAATGAGAGCAAGAAAGAGCAAAGGCAAGCCTGATACATAGATGGAAAGAGATATAGCGAGCTTGACAGAGGGACAGACAGCTAAAAGGGTTTTGCATCAAAGTGAATTGAGAACGCATTTTCACAATTCCCGAATGCCAATTTAATATTAATTTACTAATATTTATTTAATATTATTAAACTGTATGCAAAAGTGCAATTCGCATTAAAATGCAAAGAACTGCAATAATGAATAAATGTTTTGAAATTAAATATATATTTACTTTAACCTACAGTAGGTGGATCCTGTTATTCAAATTCCAATTCAACATTCTCTAATTCAATTCAATTCATGGATTGAAAGAGATCCAATTCTTTAATCTAAATTTTGCACAACCCAGAAAGACAGATATATAAACAGACAGACAGACAGTCAGACAGACAGACAGTCAGACAGACAGACAGACAGACAGGCAGACAGACAGACAGAGAGAGAGAGAGAGACAGACAGACAGACAGACAGACAGACAGACAGACAGACAGACAGAGAGACAGATAGATAGATAGATAGATAGATAGATAGATAGATAGATAGATAGATAGATAGATAGATAGATAGATAGATAGATAGATAGATAGATAGATAGATAGATAGATAGATAGATGATAGATAGATAGATAGATAGATAGATAGATAGACAGACAGACAGACAGACAGACAGACAGACAGACAGACAGACAGACAGACAGACAGATAGATAGAAAGAATATGAAGAGCTTGTTGGCCAGATGCAGCAAATTGGCTTAATATATATGTTAATAATTAAAATGGTGCTCAGATTATTTTCACTGAGAAATCCAGATTTGATCAAAGATTAAACACTATTATCATAGATAGAAACTGAATCATTACTGTGTGTGTTCTAGGAGTTTTGCTAATGATGAGCGCCTTCAGAATGATTGATGTGGTGAATTATGAGGAGAAGGAGAGGGGCTGTACTGTGAGTATGAGTTGAGGAGGGTCTGTTTTGAAGATGTATACCTCTGAAGTGTATGTATATTTGTGTATAGATGTTTATCGACATAATATGTATTTACATATTGCTGCAGTTGTTTTTCATGGAATGTGTGTGTGTGTATGTGAACTAAAATGCAATAATAAACATTTGAAGATATAACTTACCTTTCATATGATTGTTCTACGTAACGTTCAGTGAAAATATGAGTATAATAATGTGTTTGTTAGTGGGTGCTGCATACCTTTCCTGACATTGCTGTCTGTGGTGCGGAACTCTCCAGTACTGAGGAGGAAGCAGGCCCTATCATGGGGGTAACGCTCACGCCCCGTGCCTGTGCCCAGCCCACCGGTGGCTGGACTCCTATCATCTGGCCCCAACACTTGATCTATGGTGGGACAGTCCTCATTAGCCAGAGCTGCATTTGCAGCATCCCCGTTCTGCTTCGAGTCTGACAGACAGAGAGAGAGAAAGAAAGAAATTATTAGCCGTACCGTATGCATGTGATACCAGAGAGAGTTATAGTACCATGAAACAACAGGGGCAGAGAACAAAAAAAAGAGTCAGGGATGAAAACGGATGAAGAAAAAGCAGCAAAAATAGAGATGCGCCACAAAAAGAGCACCAGCGTCACAGGGGAACATCACACACACACACACACACACACGGACGCACGCAGCATGAATGAGTGTGTCTGAAAGAGTGAGATGTGCACACACTCAAACAAAGAAGCTGCAGGGGCACTTGTTCTTTTAGCTTCCAACACAGCAGTCAAATCTAACTTGACGTGAGTTACCGCTCAACAATTTACAGAAATGAGCCAGGGGGCAAAGCCTGCTAAAGATGTGGAGAGAGATGGAAAAGGAGGAGGATGGGGAGGCGAGGGAGAAGAAGATAGCATAAAGACTGCTTATGCAATTGGACCTCATGGAAGAAATGACAAATATTTATTTAACTATGAAAACGGCAGTCCATGTGACTGAAATCTGGACAGGTGATGAACAGCTTAAAGCAGGAATGGTGACAAAGAGCGATGAATGATTGACTTAGAGATCTATAGCAAAGGTCAAGACATTAGGTTCACTACGCTCGATATAACTCACCTCCCTGACAGCCTTTACATTACACTCATTAAAGGGATCATAAAATTTTTTTCGAAAACAATTAAATAAAAACCATTCGTTCACTCTTATGTCTTCGAAAATCCATATGAACTTCTATTATCTGTGGAACACAAAAGGAGAAATTTAGCACAATGTTCATGCTGCTCTTTTCCATACATGGGAGTAAATGTCAAGTATACTTAAAGTGAAGTACATACTGGATACATTTCTGCCTGGTCCTCTACATTACACTGTGTTCTAAGCAGATTCAATGTGATGCCACAGGGTTTCTATTTTAGAAACAGTTTCTATTTCTGTGTCAGCGTTGCTGGAAGAACGGCATACAAACTATGACAATAATCTCAGCCTGGGGACATGAAATGTTTACAGTCTACATTAATGTAGTAATGGCTTATTTAACGATGAGGAAGCTGATGTTATCAAATATGACACTAATTTTAAAAAACAACTCATCTTGAGAGTCTTGAAGCATTCACTGTAATAATACTGTAATTAAAATACAGTTGCAATCAGAATTATTAAACCCCCTGTTTATTTTTTTTCCCAATTTCTTTCAACACATTTCTAAACATAATCGTTTTAATAACTCATTTCTAATAACTGATTTATTTTATCTTTGCCATGATGACAGTACATAATATTTTACTAGATATTTTTCAAGACACTTCTATACAGCTTAAAGTGACATTTAAAGGCTTAACTAGGTTAATTAGGTTAACTAGGCAGGTTAGGGTAATTAGGCAAGTTATTGTACAAAGATGGTTTGTTCTGTAGACTATCGAAAAAAAATATATAGCTTAAAGGGGCTAATAATTTTGACCTTAAAATGTTTTTAAAAAAATTAAAAACTGCTTTTATTCTAGCCAAAATAAAGCAAATAAGACTTTCTCCAGAAGAAAAAAATATTATCAGACATACTGTAAACATTTCCTTGCTCTGTTAAACATCATTTGGGAAATATTTAAAAAAGGAAAGGTTTAATAATTCTGATTGCAACTGTAGGTTATAAAAGATAAAATATTGCTGTATGAGCTTTTGATTTTTAAATAAGGTAATATGTTACAAGCAAAAATGTTTTTTTATTCTGAATCAGATTAGTCTATTAGATAAGTAGTTACAGTTTAAACACAGTGTTATTGTTATTTTTCTTTTCTTTTTTTTGTCAATGAACAATGAGCAGAGCCAGAGAATTCTTAGGGAATCTGTTTCCTTTTCCTGACCCATTTAAAATACAGTCAGTCACTTTATTTCTAAAAGAATTTGCCATTTTTAATGAATAGTTTGAATGATTGATCCAATGAATTTCTCATCAAGACAGGAATTGGCAGTCCCATCTACTGGCAGTTTTAATCTCATATTTATCCACCAAAGGCCTAAATCAGCCAGTCTATAACACACTCAGCAAAATATGTTTTAATTTTAGCAACACCAACAAAAAGATCTGGTAATATTGACCCCCTTATCTAAGATACAGTACTGATTATCAGCTTTAATTAATGTTAAAACATTTAATGAAAGTTTAAGTATTGTTTAGCATGACATTTGAACCCATAATCAAAGGCACAGTGGACAATTGCAATTTATTAGGTATTTAGGCTTATTCCATAGGACTGATTTTAATTTTGCTATAGTGCAATTTTTGGAGCTTGACAGCCCCTGATCATCATTTTATTTTTCTATATAAAAAGGAGCAGCTTAAACATTCTTCACAATATCTCCTTTACCTTTTCACCAACAAAATTAAGTCATATGGGTTTAGAAAGTCATGAGGGTGAATAAAACTAATTAAATAATTAATTTAGGAAAAATCCAGCATAAAACTGAACTACAGAATCAGAGCATCTCTCACACATTCCAAAGAAAACCCAAACACACTCACACATGGGGACGGAGGACAAACAAATGAATGCGTTGTAAATTTGAAAGATTTAGTTTTACACTAGTTAATAAAACTTCATTAACACTAAGTATCCATGATGAAAGTGTTGCCAGTGTTGCAGGGGTCAAGGGCATGTGGATTTGAAGCTGCAGGAAGGCACGCGTGTTAAAGTGTTTCCTCACAGCAAGTGAAAATTTATACTTTTTAATTTTGTCATTTTTAAGACAAGGAGCCAATATACAACATACTCAAAATACTGATAGTTCTTCAAATGATAATTTTAATGAGAAACAACCCAAGTGATCATATTTATAACGACGCAATGTCAAATCTGTTATGTATCTGACATCTGTGTTGTTGCTGAAATCGGATGAAAATAGGCAGAGAGGTGGATGTAAGCAGAGTAGCATTAGATCAAATACAGCATATGCTAATCTGAGGGGCTGTGACTAATCTGCCTCATGTTAATCTTAGCATGGGGTGTGTATATCTGCAGAGTAATGACAGACGGAGCTCTCTCGGCTATATGAGCTCACCGACTCAACCTGACTAACACACACATGGGTTTTTTAGCAGTACTTTTCGCTCGTTTTACAATATAATATCATATCATATACAACTAACAACGACATGAGCAAAACAGTTTAGGACTGATGCTACTTGTTCATTTCTGGTCTACTACACTATTAGGTGGGTCAGAAAGAATTATATTTACTATTAAATGCTATAATATAGAGTAAAATATTTACAATGCATAGTGCACAAGTAGTATGAAATAATAATAATTTAAAAAAAAAATTACCACATCCCTCCAAAGTCAACAGTATATGTTGGAATCATCAGTGTTGGGGAAAGTTACTTTTGAAAGTAATGCATTACAATATTGAGTTACTCTTCAAAAAAGTAACTAGTTGCATTACTTAGCTACTTTTTATGGTAATTACTGTTACGTTATTTTTGAGTTACTTTTGTGTTACTTTTTCTGACCTGGCTGAGGCTCGATCTCTTACAAAACTTTTTTTCTTTTTTTAATAGAGGAGCTCTGCAATTAAGAAATCCACTGCATAACCTACACCTACAGTTATCTTTGAAAAAACACATCAAAAAAACATTTTAGGATAATGTTATCTGAGAACTTCCTGACTCCATAGCTCTACATGCCGTATATACAGATTAATGAAAGTTTAAAGCAATGTGTTTGCTACTTTTATACTATTTGTCATAGGTAAAATCACTGTCCATTGAGACTGTAATCCCTTTTCCTTTTCTTCGATGCGTTCAAAATAATGAACACATTCTCTCATTGGCTGCGTGATTAATTGTGTCTACTTTCATTTTAATTCAGCAATTTATTTTTTAGAAGTGAATTAATTCAACTAAAAAGTAACTTGCGTTATCAAAAAATAACTCAAATATTATTTTTTATTTCTTAAAAGTAATGCGTTACTTGTTACTTAGAAAAGTAATATTATTACGTAACGTACCTCCAACACTGGGAATCACTGTGAAAACACTGGGAAAAATGTTAAGACTTCAGTGTCACATGATACTTTGGAAATAATTATAATGTCCTGATTTAATGAAACAAATCTTATTATTACATTCTAAAAGTGATTAATTACTTCTTCTTCTTTTTTTTTCTTTTTTTTAAGTAAAATAATTTTTTATTTTATTGCCTTAAATGTGACAAGCTGACTTTACTTTTAAAAAGTGAGTAATCCCATTATAACTTGGAACTGTTATGTTAACAAAGACATAGTTCCACAAAAATACATTTACCTTTACACTTGTTTTACTTGTTTGACACTTTTATGAGTTACTTTCTTCCATTAAACACAAGAGAAGATATTCTGAAGAAAGCTGGAATTTTTGTCTACAATAGAAGTCAATAGTTACAGGTTTTCAGCTTTTTTCAAAATATCTTCTTTTGACTTTGAGAGAAGAAAGAAACTCATCAAGGTTTAGAAACACTCGAGGGTGAGTAAATAGCAAGTACATTTTGGTAAACTATCCCTTTAACTTTTATAATAATTACACATAGTTCATTTTACTCGACTAATCAAGGTTTTGCTGTCTAATTTTGGCTGTATTCCTCAACGAATACAAAGTACTCTAGAAAATTAAGGTTTATATAAAAAAAAATCTAAATTTGTATTGTTTGAATAGACATTTTTCTAACAAATCTTTATGGTCATTTTTATAAACTGATGCGCCATTACTACTAGGTATGAGACGATAACCGCTTTCAAGGTATACCGTGGTTTGAAAAAGTCACATTTTCTACTATACCAGCCTGATCTCACGAGGAAACGTAAGTATTTTACATTTTGTCAGTTTAGTGGCTAATTCGTACGAAGTTAAGTCGTACGAAACTGTACGATTTTAAAAAGGAGGCGTGGCACCCAAACCCGCCCCTAAACCCAACAGTCATTGGGTGATGAGCAAATCGTACTAAATTGTACGAATAAAATCGTAAGAATTCATACGAATTAGCCACTAAATCAAAAAGTTACAAATTGCTGTGAGATTGCGTTGGCTATACCGTTCCTAAGGTATGTGTAAGATTTTTTTTACGTTTTGTTTTAAGTTTTTTTAGAACAACAGTTTCTCCAGCAGAAAAGATATCCAAGATGCCATTTTAAATTGTAATGAAATCTTTGTTTTGGAACCTGATGAAGTCAGCAGAAGTCAATGATGAATTTAAATTATTTAGCCTGACATGTTTACTGTAACAAAATATTATAAATGTTTCTCAAAATAAAATATATTGTGTTCAAAGGGGAAAAAAGTTAAAAAAAATTTATCCAGACATTTAAAAAGAATAATTTTTAGAGCAGTAATCACAATACCGTAAAACCGTGATATTTTTATCCAAGGTTATCATCAAAATTTTATATCGGCCTACGCCTAATTACTACATAAGAAATTTTGCCTTACTTCAAACTTTTTTTAAAGGCAGTGTTTAGATATTTACATCTAAGCAGTGTAGTAACTGCAAAAATAAACTGCACACACAAAAAGTACTGTAAGCTTCATGTCAATCATCTACCAAAAGCTGTTTTTGCTAAATTCAGTTTCCCATTCCCTTCTCTTTTGATTGGCTGGGATGTTTTCTTGAAGTGTAAGAGTAAACTAACTGGGATGCATGAAGCATAATCCTGCTATATAAATTTAATAAGATTCCTGTCTTCTGTCAAACCCAGACATGACAGCCTGTTTTTGCATATTAACTCTCAAATATTTGTGCGTGTGTATGTGTGTGTGTGTGTCTGTGTGCAGGATTATATAAAAGACCCAGTTTAGGCCATGACAGTTGATTATAAAGATCTATAAATGTTGACCACAGGCCCTTGAGCAAAACTTTCATGATGGCTGAGACGGAGCTCATTGACATCACACACAAAAAATACACTTATTAACTCTTACCATATCTTTGTCAATAATATAGAAATCAATTGTATTACTGTTGGGAATGTAACCTATTAAGCCCAAAATATACTCCATTTTTACAAACGAATATTGGCTTTCACACTTTTGAGTTACAGGAACGTTCCACCAGGCCTACTGTAGTCCCCAAGAACTAATTTCCCTTTGGTTGCATCTCTAGGAACTCTGAAGCGACGTAAACTAAACGACAACAGCATCAAGCTTCGCATTCGACAAAACTAACAAGTCAAGGTGGGAGGTTGTTGTGATTAAAGTGGTGTTTTCATTGTGTCATGAGCTTTGTGATAACAAAGATATAACGCAGACTAATAAATTATGCAATTGGAACAGCAAACAGAAGGACTAAATCATCAATGACAACTTGCAATGATTCTACATTTCATCAGAGATGAGAAAAGAAAGAACACAATACCGCCAACAAAGCCGACAGATAAATGCTCTAACATTAGCTTTCTGAATGTGCATGTCTTGTAACCCTGTGAAATACTGTGCCGGTGTTTTGTGTGGCACGCATTCACCAAATCAGCAAGCACTTCATCACTGGTAGCTCCCATTGTGCTGAATTAGGCTCTGCTCTGAAGTAGGAGCTAATTTAGTTTTCCCAAAGGGAAATTTGCTCCCAGTTCCTGTGGTGCGAACACTCCAAAAGCAGGTACTTCCACCAGTAGGTGTGAAAACACTTTAAGAGTAGTCGAATACACATTCTTTCTATAATATAAGGCACATGCAAACTATAAAGATTCATCCTTGTCCAGTGTCTGCTTCTTCTCTACAAAGGTTATGAGTAGGCCCACACGGAATCTGCGCACGAAGAAATCTGCAGATTTCCGCAGATTTTTAGCCCATCATTGAGTCTATTTATTTTCTTGTGTAAATGTGTCAATTTATATTTATTCAGTTTTAAATTCCTTTCAGTAATATCATTAACTACTATGAAGGTGTTCATTTGATTTATTTACAATGCAGTTTGTAAAGTAAAATATTTAGTCTTTTAGTACTTATATTATATGAGAGACTTGCTTTGTTTACCAAATAAGTTGATCTAATTGGATTTGCATTGTAAACATTAAATAAAAGTTCAAAATATATTATTGTTTTATTTTATATATTTAGTTTTTAGTTACGAAAATCCTTCCACATAAATCCACAGACTTTTTACAAAATTCTTAAAATAATATAAATAGCAAGAAATAGCAAAAAATGTTATGAGTGATAAAAATGTTCCCAGCAAACTATTTTGTGTTTAAT
>LR812521.1:40590326-40887826 GCA_903798195.1 Danio kyathit | reverse complement strand
TTGTTCGCTTGAGTCTCCAAGCGGCTGCTCACTGATGTGATTCCTCATAATTTATGTTGCACTCCAATGATTTACTTTGTCTCTTGTACATGTTTTGTCTTGGTCTGCTTGCATTAAGCCTGTCACTTAAATGAAAAACTTTAATTAATTGCATGTTATGCAAATTAATTTAATCACTATTACCCACATGTATATGATTATCCTCCAAATGAAATGAAAATAATGTACAGTTGTTACATTTATTGTGGTACTTCAGGAAAATATTGAATACACATTACAAAAAAATGCTACCTACCTAAACATTGTTGCAGACCAGACACATCAGTGGCATCGCTACAGAACCTGGACCTGTCCAAACCTTTGATTACAAGTAGTTTGTCTCCATTTTTCATGTTCTCTCTGCGTTCGCATGGGTTTCCTCCGGGTGCTTTGGTTTCCCTCACAGTCCATGACATGTGGTACAGGTGAATTGGGTAGGCTAAATTGTCCATAGTGTATGAGTGTGAATGAGTGTGTATGGATGTTTTCCAGAGATGGGTTGAAGCTGGAAGGGCATCCGCTGTGTAAAAACGTGCTGGATAAGTTGGCGATTCATTCCGCTGTGGCGACCCCAGATTAATAAAGCCGAAAATGAATGAATGAATGAATGAATGTGTCCATTTTCCCCAATCAGTGACGCCCCTGGGTCCACTTATTTAATACTGGCTACTAGAGTCCTACTAGATTTGGTGGGCCGACATTGTTTTTGTTGCATTCTAAGTCCTAAAAGCATGTTATGCCATTGATGCTGTTGTGCCAGTTTGTTAATTTCTGTTTAAAGTGGCGAGAATATACAGCATCAGATTACATTGTGATGTAAGGTGCTGTTAACTTCATGGCAGAATCAGTGATGTACTATATACAGTATTAAGCCGCGGTCACACTGGACTTTTTCCCCCATAGACTTCCATTCATACGCACGCGAATGCGTCAGACAGGAAATGCAGGGTCATGCGTCAAGTTTCGCATTTCGCTGCAGTGCAAAGTTCAAGCTTGGTGAACTCTGACCTGCGAAATTGCATCACTTGATTGCGTGAGACCAATCCAGGATCAAAACATGACCTCTCTGAACAGAAATTTAAAACATGGAGCAATGGCTCGCTTTTTTTAATGTCTAATCATCTTGTTTAATCCCGCCCCTTTTCGCAGCGCCGTATGACAGAATTTCGCAAGCTCAAACTCTAGTGTGACTTCGGCTTTACACTGTAAAAAATCCTGGTTGCCTTAATTGTTTTAGCTGAATCAAATAAACCTTAAAAATAAAGTCTGTTGAACTTATATTATGTTAAACTGACTTAAAACAGCTTGCATAACTTATTAAATTAAGTTAGAACTTGATTAACTTAGCTAATATATCTTACAATGAACTAAAAACATAAGTTGTCATGACTAATTAATCATCACATTTTTTTACAGTATAGAAAAAATGAAGTTTATCTAAATGCATTGATTTAACAGCTAATAATGTATTATCCTTATTAATACAACATTTTTCAGTGTGCATTGGCTGGATACTTTACTATCCCATGAGTCTACTGGAGAGGATTTGTGAATTGACACAGATGATATTTTCAGTCACATGGCAGTCACAAGATGACAGATATAATATATTCAAACATATTCATACACATACACATCCATACACATTCATAGTATTGAGTGGTGAAGTTTCAAACTGAATTCAGTACATACACCAACTATACTGTATAGTCTATAAAGAATGTGATTTCAGCTGCAGTAAATGTCTTATTGACAGAACCTGAACTTACCCCATGCAACATGTTATTGGATCAATATCTTTATTGGCCCTGGAACAACATTACAATAAACAAGTCAGATTTAATAGACAACTTTGTAATTAAGGGTGAGTTTAGGCTTACAATTACGGTTAGGAGCATTTACATTATTGATTTTCACCTATTATTTTCATTTGATTTTATTGCTTTGCATTCATTTTGAACTACAAAAATACATCAACTGACTTATGATATTGTGTCTGAAGTATAAGTTCCTCAACATTAACTTGATGTTTACATAACTGTTGTTTTATTTCTTACTATACTGTAGGTATGTTTTGTCAGCCCAGGCTCATTGGAAATGCGAAACTCAGCCTACATTTTGGCAAAATGTAAAACACGTTGCTCTGGGTACGTTATGTTGGACATTTCAATGACAAATTCACTAGAGGGAATTGTGTACATTTTTGCTAATTTAAAATGTGTTTTAAAGTAGGGTACAATTTGTTACATGTTTTAGATATACACATGATGGCCGAGAGAGCTTAATGGGTTGCAATTTAAGAAAACACATGCAATTCCAAAAAATCGACACCAAATCAAGATCTTCCTTCGTTTGACAGTAAACGATTTGACTCACAATGCATACACATTTTAAAAAAACGTGCTGCGTTTTCACACAATACTAACAAATTAATAAAACGCGCTGCATTTTCTCACAGCATAAACAATTTACGAAAACGTGCTGCATTTTGTCACAACACTTGCAAAAATATCAGAACAAAATGGAAATCTTCAAGTAGACCCAAAAACGTGACGGATGCAGCTGTTTTGTGACTATTGCTAAGTTGTAGGTGATCTTTGAAAAGTAAGTTTTTTTGTTTGTTTACTTTAACATCCTGATTCCCTTGTCTTTAGTATGTATTAGCCTAAATAACCATAACCTAAATAGCCAGGTCTGTCACATTTTTAAGGTCATCTTAAAACATTTTATTGTATTCCAAGCTTTTTGAAAGTGTTGTGAGAAAATTCAGCATGAAATGTAAATTGTTTGCGTTGTGAGAAAATACAGCACTTTTAATTAATTTGTTTGCGTTGTGTGAAAATGCAGCACATTTAAAAAAAAAAAATGTGTTTGCGTTGTGAGGATTTGCAGCATGTCTGCTGTCAAATGGATGAAGATCTTTTTCAGTTTGCTGGTGTTTTTGTAAATGCATGTTTTTTCTTAAATTGCAGCACGTTCAGCTCTCTCTGCCACTCTCTGTACACACATCATTCTTGTACACATCCACAAGAAGGAAAGGCTTGTTGTACAGATCACATAGCGAACTGACCTAAACTCTTCCCTAACACCAACCAAAAGCAATAATGCAAATGTAAGAGAAAAGTGCACTCTTTACGTTGCTTTTATCTCTTTTGTGGAACTGTGCTTCATTGGACTCGAAAAGATGTTGACATCAAACTTCCCCATAGTGATAATTTGACCTAAAACCTGCAGTTAAATGTATGTCAAAGTATATTTTTGTGGTTTCACAAAATGTAGGCTTAAGCATGTATTTTCAATGAGCCTGTGTTGTTGTTTTTTTTTACCTTAGAACAGCAGTTTGTGCTGTACTTCCTGACATTCAGCCCATTTGAGACCAACCTAGCAATATACAGTATAAAGTAAAAGGCAATTCTTGTTTATTTTTTTTGAAGGACACTGACCTGCTCTGCTGTCATCCCCTGTGGTGTTTGGTTGTAGTCAGTTATTACTGTCAGTTATCTCTTGAGGAACAGATATTTGTGAAGGGTCAAAGGGCAAACTACAAGAACTGTACTCTCTTCACGCTTCCAAACCATATGCTGTGAAACCTTGATCAAAATGCACACCCTGCATCTACGTTCAAAGAAGACAAACAGAAGTAGTTTCTTATTAAGAGATGATTTGCTTAACCCATACATGCACAGAAAATTTTCTCATTAAAAGCGTTTTATTTGGGTTTGATGGGTCATATATTAGTGAGGTTTTTCTTTTGCAGTGCAAGCTGTTGTTTACATAACTGTTCACGAATTTCAGTTTCGTTCTGATACAAGTAGGCTTCTTTTTAAAATCATGCATTTTATTGTAAACAGCCTTGAGCTTTAGGCTCTTCCTCCTCCCTCGCCGAACTGTTAAATAAATCACCTGTGAAATAAATAATTCAAACATTTATATTCAGTTATCTGTCTCTGGAGTAAACCGAGGTTACACAGTCTTCATCATAAACTAAATTTAAGCACCTTCATTCTTGTCTAATCTTAGCCTAAAGTGTGTTACGAAGCATATAGTGCTGCAAATCAGCATGCGAGTGGGATATTATAATCATCATTTCATACAGTTATAGGTCCGCACAGCCCCCGCATCAGACTGTAGATGTTACATTGAAGCAGGCGTCCTGTAATGTGATGCAAGTAGTACACAATCCCATAATTTAGTGGTGATTTTAGGGCTGCTTCGCTAGATGAAGTTATCTATTAAAACACTTGTACTCCAGATAAGTATGGCTCTTGAAGCTCATGTGCCTGTTTGCCGCAAAGCCTCCTTGTCCTATGATCAATCATCGACGGCATTGTAAAGGTTGACATTTTCATTTAGCAGATTTGTGTGCGGGAAGTAGAGACGCGATTCGTGATTAGGCTGGTGATACTGTTACAAATGAGCTGGAGGCCGTTGGCGGAGCTCGCACTTTGTTTATTTGTCCCCAGATTTGGGAGAAAATAAATTAAAGGGTGTAGGAATTGAAATCGTAATGAGAACAGTGAGTTTTGCACTAGCTTGTTTTCAGCGATAATTGGGAAATAACAAAGACAACCTTGTCAAACCAAGGTAATTATAAAGAACAATACAGCATTTCACAGTGTGAACCTTTAATTGGACTAACCTTTTCTTTTATCCCTAAATCTGCATCGTGGTGATATCCAAACTTAAACAACCGAATGTATCATATTTCCTGAGGAAAGGCCACAGCGAAGTCAGCCAGTGGAGAGATTTTTGTGAAAATGTTTGAAAAGAGCTGCTATCTGTGAAGGGTCCGGTGGGGGAAACCGAGAAGATAACCCGTTTAAACGCTAGGAACAAGTTAAATATATCTAAATCATTCATTAGGAATGAAATGCACGTAATTGATTTTGAATGAAAGAGCTGCTCATCGCTTTTAAGATGGATGTAACTTATGAAAAAAGGCCCTAAGGGTGAAAGATATTGCAGGCTCTTTGAAACATACAGTCATTCACTACCTTAAATGAGGTGTCAGTTCTAATGTTCCTCTAAGGAGAAACCTGCTCTTCATATGAGAGTGCCAGTGCCTTTCCTCTGTCATCCTAACAGACCAAATAAAGTACACTTAAAGGGATAGTTCACCTAAATATTCTGTCATTGTTCACACACACACTGCTCTTTACATTCTTTGTATAATTTAATTTCTTCTTTTTTGACCACAAAATGGCAGTTTATAATAAAAACTACTACTAATAACAAAATAGTAAGTATAATCATGTCTATAAAATGGCAGTAGATGGCTACTAGCCTTTATTAAGCAAAGACACACAATGCATATTCCAGATTGCATTACATATTGAATATTCCAGGTTTTGTGGGGTAGTGTTTGATGAGGACGACAAATCCTGATGTTTTTTTGTAAATCCAAAATCAAACAATAATGGCCCGTTTCCACTGAGTGGTACAGTACGGTACGGAACGGGTCACATTTATCAGGCTTGCGTGATGGTACTCTTTTGGTGGGCTTGGTGTACGTCAGAAAGTTTCAGTCAACGTCATTCTCGCTGGAGGAAATGTCAAAGTGAAGCTGTACGGGTCGTCACATGTCATATGAGAAGCACTTCTCACAACACAGATGTTTTATACACATAAATACCTGTGTATAAATGTTCATTACTAACATTTCTATGAACATGATTTGATTATAGCTGCAGATCAATGATGCGAAATAGCCTAATGTCTGGAATTATATTAAATAAATAAATAAATGTAACATATATGAACACATACAGCCCCTTACACTCTCTGATATGTTATTACAGAAAAACTGCACACAGCATACATTTAGTCCTTATTTGGGTTCAAAAACAATACGCAACATATAGTCCAGTCAGTGCAAACCTCTCATCTGCATGTTTAATCTTCACCAGCACATGTAACCTCTTGTTAGAAAGTAATTCCGTCATTCCCAGTTCATAATAGTGCAAAAGGTGATGATAATAGTTGCTAAATAAACATGGCAGTTTGTTCATGTTTTAGGTTGCTGAAAGAATCATTTGCCCCTTTGTTTTTTCCGGCTTCTCCTTTGTTTTATTTTGTGCGTCAGTCTCGCGTTTGTCGGTTTCTGAAAGGATCGAATGTTAGAAGCACTTCAATAATCATGCGCACATTATTACTATTATCAGCTTAAGAAGTTCGATATTTCAATTCTAGACGCTTGGCAAACGCATGCAAGAAAGCAATACTGCTCGCGCTTTAGACGGCCTTGTAAAAAACTACGGGGCACAGGGTAGATTCTGCTCTTCTTCTTGGCTTTGTGGCTGTTCAAAATGACGACAAGGTTTGTTTGAGCTCGGGTCGACCATGGCTTGGTATTATATGTATACAGAATATTATTACGGTGTAATGTCTCGGCTGTGTAATTAAAAATGGACATTCTTTTGTTTTCATTGGCTTGTTGCACGAGGAAGTGAGCCTTCAGCTGCGCGTCTTGCTCCGCCTATTGGTACCCTTTTGTTGTCCTAGGTACCCTTTGCAAAGGGTACCCAAAAAGTGGTATGGTACGGTTCGTTTTTAGGTACGTTTTGACAGTGTAAACGGCCATAAAAGCGCACTGAACTAAATCATACTGTACCGTACCACTCAGTGGAAACGGGCCATGAGTGCTTCAGGGGTAGTTAATGTGTCGGTACTCTTTGTATAAGGGATTCATAAACTCAATTGGCTTAGACTTATGATTTTGTCAGTGCTGAAAAGAGTATTGAAAAATCATACTCAAGTAAAAGTACCATTATTTGCCCAAAAATGTAGTGCAAGTAGAGTAAAAGTATCTGTTGTAAATATTTGTCAAAGTATGAGTAAAAAAGTGGCCCTTTTAAAAGTACTCAAAAGTAGTGGGTAGTGAGTATTACACTGTGAAAGGTTGATGAGTTTACATGCAGTTTGTACATGTACTGTATGTGTGTGTGTAAACGTAACATTCTGTAGTGCATTTAGTGATTGTTTATAGGGCACCTAGGTTACCACTTTTTCCAGATTTAATACAAGTCTTTTGTGTCTCCAGAATGTGTCTGTAAAGTTTCATCCCAAAACACTTTTTATTATAAAATTTTATTATAATTTTTTATTATACCTTTCATAAGTTTCTACTTTGTAGCATTTAGCATTAGGTAGCGGCTCCCTCGGCTGCATCAGACAACAGACAAACACGAAGGAATAAGATCTCACGTAACGTTTGTGAGAAATACTACAGCAAGACATTTACCAATGAGTATTTGATGCATGTTGTGGAGTTGCAAGGATGAGTCACACACAATGTCGTTACAAAGTTCACGCAGACACACAAATACACACACACACACACACACACACAACGCGGCATGCACACACACAGACAGCGCGCGTTTAGCTTTGCGCTGTTTTTGCACGCACATGTGACAGGATACACATTAATATCCACTGTTGTATGGATATCTGTTATGTTAATGTGCAAAATAAACCTGATTTAATGTCCACAAACCGGGATTGAAGCGTCTTTTATAATTGTTCTGACATGCGGCTGTGTTGATGAAGTAAATCTGAAGTAAATCGCTGTATTTTATTACAAACATGCACTGTTTTAAAATATATTAAACTTGTAAAACTCACTCTTGATCACATTTGATGATGATTGATGATCCTAGCAAACTAAACAGACCTTTTATGTAAGGTTGCTTAGTTTGCGCACGTCCTGTCATGTTGATATGATTATACACGTTACTACAGAGACATGTTAATATGCAGCTGTCAATCAATTCGGTGGGCGGAGGGATCGCACTCCTACGTCAAGTTGCGGTCGGTCTCAGAACCGCTCCAATTGGTCCACCGTTTTTATGTTGTTAAAATGAAAAAAAGGACTGGGTGTGTTTATATCACCTCAATATGACGATCTATACACTATACATATGTCTGTCCAAACAGCTTGAAAAGTAGATTTTTCACCATAAATGCCCTTTAAGGCCATTTGACTATTTCAGTCAACATACAGTAGGCATCTGTAATCTTATTAGTGACATGTAGTCTCTGGGTGATTGCGTGTAAAGATTTGGACATCTTCTTGGACACTTTCCAAACATGTCTTGAAATTGTTCAGTAGGATGCAAAATTATTATTAAAACTCAATTGGACTTGAATCACAGGACTGATTTCTCTACTTTAGCCAATCCCCATACTCAAGAAAAAAATTAAGTAATGACTGCAGGCTGAAGTAAAATAATGGAGTAACAGATACAGCACTAGAAATGTACTCAAGAGAAAGTAAAAGTACACATTTTTAAAACTGCTCAATACATTACAATTCATGGGAAAAACTACTCAATTACAGGAGTTTGAGTATTTGTAATTTGTTACTTTACACCACTGGCATTCGTTGCTGATATTTTATGTATTATATGTTAATGAGACTCTATAAGGAGAGTAAAAAGTACTCAAACATTGTCCCTTGAAAGTACATATATGTTGCTTTCCTGTAGCTGTAATAATAGAACACAGCGCTATCAACAGCTAGTTTGTTGGGTTCACTTCCGAGGGAAAGCAAGAACTGATAAAATGGGATGGAATCTCTATTTTAAGTATTTGGACAAAAAATATTTAAGTAAAAGTAAAACAACTGTAATTGTGCCAAAGTGCAGAAATCTGCAAAAGTACAATGACAAGATTATTATGTCTGAATATTAGTTTTGGGTAGAATTTTAAAAATCAAGATGTGATGCAGAGTTCAGACAGAATACAAGAACGTGCTAAATGTATTATGAGTTATTTATGAAGTAATTGCACTGTCTGCAACAGCTAACAATCAGTCTTTTAATTATTTGTTTGGAGTCTTTAAGGTTATTTATCAACAAACATTAAATGATTCATGAAAAAATATGTAATTTTAAAAAGCATTGACAGCTGTAATTGTTACTCAATATCTAATTATAATACTGTATATGTATTCACCTCTTGCAAGAATCGTTAAAAACATGATTTAACACACTGGCAATTTAAACACTCTTTGTAGAATTGTGACATTTAATAAAAAATAATTAAGCAATAATTCTTACCAGCATATTAATTGTATTTAAGTTCTCATCAATTACTGTATTTGCTCTCATTGTTGTGTATTCAGCCAATACTAACAGCTAACAGCAAAATCTAACTATTTTTGGACAAAAATAATGTTTTTTCCCCCTGTGTGTGTGAAATAACACCTAAAATGAAATAACACATGTAGCTTACCTCACTGTTCTTCCTCAGATCTAATGGTGAACTTTTAGAAGGCAGAAATATCACTGATAAACGTTATTACTGAAGCTGAAAAGTTTGTTGCATGAAAACAAACATTATTGGTTGTGACACAGTAGCACACAGGTTTGGGCATTCATGTAACATTTAATTTGTGCTTAATGGAACAAAGAAATAAGCAAAAATGGCACAAATACTTATCAAGCAGGGATAAAATTGTATGAAGTAAAATTTTCTTTTTTCTTCAGAAATGTAGTCTAGTAAATCTACATGTAGTGAGGTTAAAGAGCAAGAGTATAATTCAAACCCTCCTTCCTAAAAGTTAGGATTTATGTTACAATTTACATAAAAACTTGAATGTTTTTCAACAAAGTTTATTTCATATTTACAGAACACAGGGACAAGTGCACGAAGTGCAATGTTGTAATGGCTTACAGCATTGGAATATTAGGCTTAGTAAATAATGACACTTTTAGGTATACCATTCCTTTTAATTCAAGATTGCAGGCACAAGGCTTTTTGGCTTTCCACAAAGTATTTTTTTTTTTTGGTCTAATGTAAAGAAAACATACAAAATATTATTTTAAATGTGTCATTTTATTTTATTTATTTGTAGTTTTAAATTTCAATACATTTTTAAATACGTGTTTTTTATTATTTTATTCTCCTGAACTACTATATATGTATATATTAATAATTTGCCTAATTATGTACTGTAAAGCATATTATTCTATAATAAAGTTTTTTTTTCTGTTCACAATTTCTGTATGATTGACTGATAAAAAGAGACCCAAAATGATCTCTGTAAAAACCTTTGATATCAAAAAATCTTGATTTTTGAAAAAATGAAAAAAGTAACACATAGTTAATAAAATAATGCCTCATTTTCATGTTTATTTAACTTTTTAGAAAACTTGTAATATGAAAAATTGTTTGTTTGCAGTCAGTTAACTTGTATGTTAAAAACCAAAAATTAGACAGGTAGGTAGGTAGGTAGGTAGGTAGGTAGGTAGGTAGATAGATAGATAGATATTCGTTTGAATATTATTTTTTTTTATTGCAACATTCCAAATTCTTAAGCAACATGATTTTGTAACACAAAATGTAACGCAAAGTGTTGTTTAGAATTTAGAAATGTAGCCTACACATTTTGAGAATGTGAATAAATTTAAACTAATGGTTAAAGAAAACAAGGTTTTTATTTTACACTATGGCAAACTGTTGCTAATCAAGCTTGCTTTTAATGGGCTCTATGCACAGCTAGAGTTTTAAAGCTGACTATAAACTTCCAGCGAAAGCTTAATGTTACTATTTTCAATTTCACAAGGTTGTTTTTACAACATCGATTGTTGTAATGTAATTACAATACATTCATTTAAATAGACCTAAGCATTCATTTAGTTGTTCAAGCATAAAACGAGATGAAAGACAGTTGTAATCACTAGCACCGTCATTAGCAACAGGCTAGTGCAGAAATTCCATTGAAAATAAACCGGCATATTTTAAAGACATGGCGGGGAAATGGAATTTAATGCAGTGCTTCTTGTCTGGTCTGAGACCCACTTGATATCTTATCAGGCAGTAAAGATCGCTGATTTTTAAAGAAATCAGGTCTTAAACATGACAATTTTGTAATAAAAGACAGTTCACCAGAAGCCCTTGGGCTGCCTGGCTGAGAATTAAAAGTCTGTGTGCATATAGCCTATTATATTACAGGCCTATAAGCTATAATTATTTAAAACATTCCTTAAGAACAGTTTGCACCTGTGCCCTGTTTATTACACATCTGCAGTGGCGCTTCTCCAGAGACAAAATATTCAAATACAACAACTGAAACCTAGATAGATAGATAGATGGATGGATGGATGGACGGACGGACGGACGGACGGACGGATGGATAGATAGATAGATAGATAGATAGATAGATAGATAGATAGATAGATAGATAGATAGATAGATAGATAGATAGATAGATAGATAGATAGATAGATAGATAGATAGATAGATAGATAGATAGATAGATAGATAGATCTATCTTACCATATTCACCTGCAATGTCTTTTTTGCAGAGAATATTTTTCAGTGGACAAAAACAACAGGGAAAACTTTAAATAAAAAGCACAGACAGTGAGTGAATACCTTCTCACAAATGCATTTTACAAAATGAGCCAGAGCGAGAATGACAGATGCACTGAGGAGGAAAAAAGAAGGAAAACTAGCTCAAGAAATAAAATGCGATGGCTAGACATGCGAAATATAGGAAGAGATCTTCAAAAGTGGGAGTCCCGTCAGCGCAGACGGGAGATCAGGCTGCCATCACTCAGCTTTAGGCAAAATATTCTGACACACGTTTTGCCAATTAGGCACAGGTGAGGCTCTCCGACTTCAGATAATTGGGGTTACATGCATCAAAGCTGATGAGGGGAGTAAACACGGCTCGCGCTCGCAGATTACTGAGGCAGGGATGGGTGCGCTGATCTCCTCCGGCTGGCGGTAATGTGCACCCTGACTGAGAGAGACCCGGACAGGGCGATAAGAACAGGAAGGATGAGTGCGAAATGATTTGTATCTGTAATTGGCTGAATGTTTATATTTGTCTGCTTAATTTGCTGGTGATTAATGCATAGTTGATGAAGATTACATCATCATTACGCAGCTTTAGTTAATGTGAATGTTTCACCTTGTGTGAATGATTCCTTTGTTCTCTTTGTCTTTTGAAGGCAGCTGATTACAGTCTTTTGAGAAAAAAATAAAGTTTTTTTTTTACATTAAGGTATTGACGAGTGGTGAAAAGAGTACTTGAAAATCAAACTCAAGTTCTGTTACTTGCAAACAAATGTAGTGCGAGTAGAGTAAAAGTATGTGTTCTAAGAAGTAGCCCTTCTGAAACACTCAAAAGTATTACAATGTGACAGTTATTCAGCCTTATGCTCTGCAAATTAAAAATGTAGCTTTCATCATTTCTCTTTAGGGTGTTTGCTGCAAAGTGACATACAGTCTAAACAGTCTCTCAGTCGATGTGTGGAATAAGTTTTGAGTCTTTTAATGCTTCCACATTGGACGTTTGCTGCATTTATAAAGTAGCTGTATCTTGAGGTTGGTTTGTCTGGTGTGATTTTTTTTTTTTTTTTCCATGTGCGATTTGATTGGAGTGATTAATCTACTTGGCCAGTTACTGCTGACAAGTAAAAAAAATAAAATAGTGACTGCAGGTTGAAGGAAAATAGTGCAGTAAAAGTGCAGATACAAACCTTTTTAAAAGTTTAAAACTACATTGTAAAGGATAATTCATGGGGAAAAACTACTTAGTTACAGTAAGTTGACTATTTGTAATTTGTTACTTTACACCACTGTATTTTCATTGTGATTTGTAATATGTTTTAAGGAAAGACTATAAACTAGCTGAAGAATTGCACATAATACTGTGGTGTACAGATGCGGCTATGGGGTGCTTTGTCTGCTGGTTTCTACAGTGTTTTCGATGGTTGGGCTTCACTATAGTTGAATGTTATAATTATGTTATGCTAGTGTTCATGTACACTAATCAGTTCATTTTGTGTTTCTAAATGGTTGATTATATTGATATTGTTAAAAGAATAGTTCACCCCAAACTGAATATTCTGTCATCATTTACTCACCCTTTACATGTCACAAACCTGCTTGAGTTTCTTTCTCTTGTTGGACATAGAATTGTTTTGTTGCTGTTGTTGTTGTTGAAAAATGTGGGAAATTGGTAACCTTTGAATTTCATAGTATTTGTTTTTTTTCTACTATGTTACCAGTTTCTAACATTCTTCAAAATATCTTTAGTGTTCAACAGAACAAAACCTCAAAGGTTTGGAACCATTTGAGTGTGAGTGAAATTGGTAAATTTGCCTTTGAATACAGTTTTTCATTATGCTTTGAATAGTTCAACAGCAAATGAATAGTGTACAAGATTAATAAATTCAGATTTATTCACTCTTGTTGACATGTTGTTTGAGGTCAATAATACTAATGCTATAATATGCATTAAAGTAATTGATTCCAAAGACATATTACATAAGATTTTGGTTTTTAAATTAATGCTGTTTTGTTTTCTATTCATCAAAACTACATTTGAATAATAAAATAAATGTATCTTGAGTTGTAATTCATCATCATTTAAATGATTAAATAAATAAATAAATAAATAGTAGTTATTTAAAATGTGGTCAAATTTTACACAGCCATATCACCCTGCAGCCCAGGACCGGTTACTCACTAAAGCTAATCAGGGCTGAGCCTGGTCAGTACCTGGATGGGAGACCACATGGGAAAACTAGGTTGCTGTTGGAAGTGGTGTTAGAGAGGCCAGCAGGGGGCGCTCAACCTGCGGTCTGTGTGAGTCCTAATGCCCCAGTGAAAGTGAAGGGGACACTACACTGTCAGTGAGCGCCGTCTTTCGGATGAGACGTTAAAACCGAGGTCCTGACCAGTGGCGCCCCCAGAAAAATTTCTTAGGGGTGGCCAGAAGAGGCCGCAGCAAATCTTGGGGTGGCACACAAAAAAAATTTAGGAATTCAGTGTAATGTTATATTTTTGTTTCTGGTAAATGAAATAATGTGGTTTTAATTCGTTTAATTAATTACTCTTAAAATATTGCAATTTATTCCTTGAAATAATTCAGCAAGTACATGTGCGAATCAAATAAAAATCAATATTTAGTTTAAAAACACTTTTCATATATATATATATATATATATATATATATATATATATATATATATATATATATATATATAACTTTTTAGTTATTTTTTACATTTATTGCACAGAATATGGTATATGCCAAGTCTAAAATTCATGAAGATTCATGAATTAATTAATAAAACAAATAAATGAACAAACTGAACAAAAGGCATTACTACACACACATTCACTATACAGACCCTAATAATATAATTTATCCATATTCCTTTTTGAGCCACAATATTGTTAATGCAGCTTCTTCTATTGATGTACCTTAAGGTAAATATTACATTGCCATTACTCTCTATTGAAGGTGTGTGTGTGCTATCAACGACGATCGGGGAGGGCAGTGGTGGTTCTAGTTTAAATGACACCATGGGCGAACCATCCCATACACAACATAATGTAATGAAGTCTTACCTCCCTGACTCTTTATCCCTCCTTTCTGCTTTAAAGCCATGCTTAGTGAAAGTTACTACATCATCATATTATATAAACTTTAGTTTAGTCGACTTGCAAAACTCGATGCGTGCCGACACCTCTGCACAAAAGGCTGTTACTCCTGGTTCACGGCGCATGAGCGGCGCGTATTTTATCGGAATGCATGCAAACAACCGGGATTCTCACAGGAGTGCATGAGGCACACAGGAATGGTTTTCTGCACGCATGTGTCAGTTTGCTTTCACCAGCGTTGAACCAGCGCTGAGGGGGAGAGCAGTGAATCAGCTACGTCAGTGGCACCAACAATAATTTAGTGGCTGCATTTTATTTATTGAAATATTGGGAATTTACATAAGTACATTTCAGAGATGGCAAAAGTACACACATCCTTTACTTAAGTAGAAGTACAGATACTCGTGTTTAAAACGACTTTGGTAAAAGTAGAAGTACTGACTACACTTTTGTACTTAAGTAAAAGTAAAGAAGTACCGCCTGAAAAATGTACAAAAGTAAAAAGTACTCATTTCAACCACAGTCCCAAAGACATGCGGTACAGGCGAATAATAATTCAACTAAATTTGCAGTAGTTTATAAGTGTGTGTGTGTGAATGTGTATAGGTGTTTCCCAGTACTGGGATGCAGCTGTAAAAGTATCCACTGCGTAAAAAAAATGCTGGAATAATTGGCGGTTCATTCTGCTGTGGCGACCCCTGATAAATCAGGGACGAAGCTGAAGGATAGCGAGTGAGATAAGTAGGTAATCATCCTGACACAAACTCACAGTGTTCAGCATGTAGTTTTGCCACTGTTAGATCAAAAACAACAGCTGCAATTCATGTTAATACACTCTGTCTATCTTTATAAATAATGTCTTACATTTTACACTGAATTCTGTCCAAAATATATTGATTTTTTTCTTTTGCTAAAATAAATACTTATCAGATATGACTGCAAACTATTTTTTTTGCATTAGGCTAAAGCTGCTTATTCTCTTCAAAAAGCAGCTCTTTTATTTAACCTGCTATTTCAGTGTTTTTTCAGGTATTGTGGTTATTTTATTTAATGTATAAACATTAATTCTGTTACAGTTTTTCTGTCACTTTGGTCCATTTCTCAGATCAGAATTGAAATTCTCTAAACCCACTGTTCAATATTCAGATCATCATTGTGTCACTTGTGCACATCAGAAAAGCAGTTTCTCTTTATGAACAAGTTGCAAATATTTTTGTTCATCCATGCAAATGATTATGTGCAATTCTCTGATGTTTCCTATATTATCAGTTGCGTATGTCATGTTGATCAACATGTATTATTTTATCTCTGTTGAATAGACTCACCCCCACAACATTTAATCGTTCAAATGCCTGAACAAGTTGTCTTAATATTTAGTCATAATGCATTTTTTACATTTCTCCTAGGTGAATCTTGACTTTTTCTAATAAAGGTCTAAAAAGAGGTTGTCCTGTTTACATTTTTCCTTTTGTTTTTTCTTTGTGCTATGTGGTGCTCTCTATTCCTTTCTGTATCAGAATGACATGATCTGGCAACAAATTACAGAACAAACAGCAAAAATATTGCCATAGTTTACACCAGAACAGCCCTCCAGAGTACACTGATACTGATAACATGACTAAGTAATTTGAGTCTTATTCTTATACAATGACACAAGCACATGTCATTCTGCACCACTGACATGTTCACTGACACAGAAATTTAGTTTTGAGAGATGAACTGAAGAATTTTGAGCAGGAGACTGGCTTTTGCAGGTAATCCATGGTGTTTTGCTATTTATACGTGTTGTTTTGAGAAATACACAGGCCTACTGTTTTACAAATTTCAGTTCTGATCTGAGAAATGTACTAAAGTTACTGAGAAAAACTGTAATAGCCTACATTTATTCTATGCTAAAAGCAACATACACAGGTAAGACAGGTAACATACACATAAATTGCCCAGTATAACTACCCTTGTTGTTGTAAAATATTTGTTAAAAATTATTAATTGAAGACAACAGTATAGGCCTATGTAAAATCATATAGTCAATAAAACCTGAAAAACAGCATAAATTCTGTATTAGGAAATATGAACTCATCAGAAATAAAGGAAATAAACCGTAATGCATACATTTTTTATAAAGTATTTGATTGTTTTACAAAAAAGCACTATTTTTCGCGGTATTAGATTGAAAGACCAGAGAAAGCTTATGCAGTATGATCGGAAGTGGAAAAAAAGGCGTAAGCATTTAAACAGCATGTTTTTGACTGGAATGTGTCTCGTTTACCTGTGATCCGATCGAGCAAAAGGTGTCTTATTACCGTGTAAACAGGGCAGCATCAGTCATGTTAAATTCGCCGTTTCCCTCTGACACTGCGTAGTAATCCTAGCCTTTCTCATAGTAATCCTCATGAACTAGGCCATGTACGGTGTGCGAAAGCCTTGAAGAAGCCGCGCGCTACAGCACGCAATGAGGAAAAACAGACTGACTGCATCAGAAATGCGCTCATATTATTGCGCAATGACAAGAAATAATATAGATCGCGCCACCAAACACATAAAAACGAAAGTAACGACCGTGGTTTCAAAAATGTAAGAAGTAGAAAGTACAGATATTTGTGTAAAAATGTAAGAAGTAAAAGTAAAAAGTAGTCAAAAAAATTAGTAGTGGAGTAAAGTACTGATACCCGAAAAAACTACTTAAGTACAGTAACGAAGTATTTGTACTTCGTTACTTCCCATCTCTGGTACATTTAAATTAATAATGTCAACAGCAAAATCATATTGGGGTGGCCACAGGGGTGGCCAGAGTTTACCCAGGGGTGGCCACAGCCACCCCTGGCCACCCCTTGGAGGCGCCCCTGGTCCTGACTCTCTGTGGTCATTAAAATCCCATGGCACTTTTCGTAAAGAGTAAGGGTGTAACCCCGGTGTCCTGGCTTAATTTCCTATCGGTCCTTACGATCATGGCCTCCCAATCATCCCCATCCACCAAATTGGCTCTATCACTGTCTCGCCGCTCCACCTATAGCTGGTGTGTGGTGAGCGCACTGGCGCCGTTGTCCTGTAGCTGCCGTCGCATCATCCAAGTGGATGCTGCACACTGGTGGTGGTGTGGAGAGACCACCCTCATGATTGTGAAGCGCTTTGGGTGTATGGCCATACACAATAAATGCGCTATATAAACAAATACACATTACATTACAAAAAGGTTTCATAGTTAAAAGTATTTACTAACGTTAAATAATTATGAACAATATTTGTACAGCATGTATTAATTATAGTTCACCATATAGTAATTTATTATTGACATCCGAATTCATGCTTATCATTAGTTAATGACTTAACGTGTCACAAAGATATACACAGGAGACCCAAATGCAAGTAAAAACAAGATGATTTATTTAAAGAGTCACAACTGGTATAGATCTCACCAGATATAATAGGGCAGGGATGCCCACACCAGAATACGACACGCCAAACAGTGGTAAAGGTTCGTCCGTGAACCAACGTCGTATAGCAGTCTCTCATGGATATCTCACCAGATATCGAGGGAAGGGATAGGTAGCGCTATGGAGCAGCTCTCAAGGAAATCGTCGAGTTTACCCACGGTAAAGTTCAATAGAGAAGCAGATTTGGGGTGAAGTCTCTCACAGATAATGTTGTCTTCAGATCAGGCAGTAGTAACAACATCAAAGAAACGGAGATGAGCATAAGGCCCAAATGAAGCAGGCTATATCGTAGAGCCTCCACCAAAGCGAGCGAGAGAGTCTAACAGAAAGCAGACACAGAAGTGAACAATAACGGACTGACAAAAGCTATCAGTGAACACTGGACATATAAAGGAACGTGGTAATGTGGAACAGCTGTGACTAATAGAACACAGCTGAGTGATGAGTGATGACAAAACACGTGACAACCCAGCTGATGAATGTAAACACACACATACACACACACCACACGGTGAAGAACCCAAACAAACACACCCACTTCCCACACACACACACATGCAAGAAGAACAGTCAGATCCACAACCGTGACATAACGTGAACTAACAATAAGCAACTGTATTTTCCTAAACTAACAAAAACAAATACTGTAATAAATGTATTGTTCATTGTTTGTTCATTAACTAACATTAAGTAATACAATCCTTTTAAAGTGTTACCTAAAATGTTTTCACTGAATTATTTCAATAAATTTTTACTGACCTCAAACTTTAAAACGTTAGAGTGATTGTGTATATAAGTGCAAAGATAATACAATATAGAAAATGCATGATGAGAGAAAGATAAAAGAAACATGATGTGTAATACAAAGCAAATGCAGAGTGCAAGCAAGCAGACTCGAAACCATGCAAACACGGCAAAATCCTTTTTAGAAAATCTCTAATTTATGAATATTGATTTTCTGGATCTGGAGTGTCAGCATTCAAACAAGTCCCTGTTCTTCCTGCTGGAATAATATAGTTTTTTTTTTGAGAATATGATTTTCTTTTCAGTCTCCTCTTCTTTTTAATCTTGTGCCTGTTGTTGTTCTTTCTTTCTTTTCTCATTTCTCTTGTTTCTCCCTCTTGGCAAAGTTGCCCATCTGGATTTGTTTGCACTAGGCTGAGGGGCAACTGAACCAACAACCTGTCTGATGAGCATCAAGAGCGGCTGCCTGCTTTGGCCCGCTCATCTGTTTACACTCACACACATACACACACGCACATGCACACGCACACACACACACACACGCACACACGCACACACACACACACACACACACACACACACACACACACACACACACACACACACACACACACACACACACACACACACACACACTCTCTAATCAGATGCAGAGCTTCTGCCACTGCTGGGAGAACCATCATAATTGATCATTTCCAAACCGTCAAACATCTGGGAAGATTTCTGTCATTTTAAATGTGAGCGGAGAAGAAAAATGACATAATCATGATCAGTGGTGAAGATTCCATGTGATCACATTAGTTTATGGGTGAAAGAGAAATTGGTTAATATTTTTGTGTTACCATTGGAATTACTTGATCTTATTCTTATGTTGTTCCAACACTTCTGAAAAAGAAGAACACAACCAAAGATGTTGTAAAACATCATGTAAAGATACAAAAGTTACTGTGCAGTGTAGATGTAGTAAAGAAGATATTGTAAAGATGTTATAAATTAAACAAATTAAAATGCGGAAATATAAAAAAAATATATGTAAAAATATATAAAAATACAGTGACAGACGTGTCTTCGCATTGATCTCATGGGCAAGCCTGAACACCTGCCGGTGACCTACTCACACCTTCAGCTTCTCCATGACAGACATCCAGCATTCTCTAGCCTCTGGTGTCTAGACTGTAGCTCTGCACAAGAAGTTTGGTCAGAGAAGAAATGGTTGTGCCCAACTAAACCTAGTTTCTGTTAAGGTTTTTTTACCCTTCACTTTCGTCAATTGGTGAGGTTTTGTTCCTCGCCAATGGCTTGCTTGGTTTAGGACTTGGGAAGCTGCACATCAATGGATTTGCTTTTTAGTGTTTGTACTTTCAGCAGTGAAATTTAGACCACACTGAACTAAACTGAAATTCACCTCTTAAAACTGGACTGACACAGTTTCAATCTACTAGAACTAATATGTTAAGCTACTTAGACACAATCTACATTGTAAAGGTGCTGTGAATGTAAAATAAAAAGGAATTTAAATAAAAATGAATTGAACTGAAAATATGTATTGCAAAGGAAACAAAATTAGATACTGTAATGTGCATCATAAAGATATTGTAACTTAAATATTGTAAAGGAATGCAACTGATGTAATATTGTTTGTTGTAAAGAATGTACAAATAGTGTAAAGGGACATGAAAAGAATATATTGTAAATTATCTGATTGTAAACAAAATAAAAGATGAGATATTTTGTAAAGTTTTTTTTTGTTTGTTTTTTTTAGATGCAAAAACCTCTAAATCCCTTCTGAAACTTTCCTCTAAAATGAACATTTTTATCAAGCTCCTGTGTGTGTTTAGTAACATCACTTTTATGGCAAAGAATAAGTCTCTTTCCTGGGGTCTGTTCTTCGTACGTGGATTACTCAATTAGCTGGATTTGGTCACTGACGATTTGACACGATCCAAGATCATTTCGTTCTTCAAAACTCATCCGAGATTTGTTGTCATTGCAACAGTTCTGGTAGCTCAAACCTGCTCAGGAGCAGGTTTATTTCATATAAACAGGATTAGATCGGCTCATTTCAAGCAAAGGTAATACTGAAAGTATGTACCGAATGCTGATTTGTTTTACAGTAGTAACCTATAGATTATATACAGTACACTTGGGAAAAAAAGAAAAATTGTTTAAAAAAAAAAGTTTATATATACACATTTATAATTTATAATAATTAAAAAATATTTATGTTTATATACATACAGTATACGTTTAAAAAAAATATATAAATAAAAATATGTCAATAAAAGTACGGGGTGGTTCTCCTCAAGGGGTTCAAAGAGAACATTTATTAATATGGATTATTTAGATAGAAATGCATACTATTAAAGGTACTGATCCAGCTTTAGTACAGTTTCTGTAAGATAATAGACATGCACAATTTTCAACTGTTTTTTGTTTGTTTGTTTTTTAAAGCAATAATAATTTATGCAGTCATGCACATGTTTTGACAGCTAATATGCCGGTGATTTGATGCTTCGCAAAAGTTGCAGACGCCTTTATCAATATCAAAATGCTTTTTTGATGTAAAATAATTTAAATTCCTTATGCTGATTAAGAAACTAATATAGGCCTAGGCTACTAAAGTAAAGAAAATCTGATCTAAATTGTAAAACTAAATAAATTGCTAAATACTATTGACACATGAAAGTGTAAAGCCTGCAGCTCACAACAAAGCTGGAAAGTTATTGCGATATTTAACAAATCGTTTACTATGAATTTTATGTAATTTTGCTCACATGGATAATTGAATATTAATCAGATAATGTCATTAAACTGCTGTGCTGTCAGCCAATCGATGCATTGCTGATCATGATTTCGAGGATTGATAGATTTGTCCTTCACAACACACGCAGCGATCTCAGATCAGTTCATCCAGACATTTTAATCTGATTCGCAAACTTGTTTGAAGAACCAAATTAGCCAGAGATCAGTTATCAAGATTAACAGATCCAGGATCTGCCAAATCATCTTAGATCATTTAAACGAGGTACAAAGAACGGACCCCTGGTCTTTAAAGTGAAATATCTTAGCATAAACACAGGAGGCTTATAAAAATGTTAATTTTTGATGGAAATTTCAGCCGTCACAGAGGTCTTTGCGTCTGGACTCTTCAAATGTAATATATTATCAAAATAAGGTTTGTCAACATTAACTAAAATAACTATAACTGTAGTTAATAGTTATTGTAATTTTCAATATATTTAACAATGCAATTTAAAAATATTAAATCATATTTAACAACCGCATATTGAACAAATATTCTTATTAAATTCGGCATGAAATCATTTTATTTAAATGTATATAGTATTGTATTGTTTGTTTTAAACTGTGTCTGAGCTTCATAACTTTGATAAAAAGAATTTGCCCTCATAATCTTCAATCAAATATCGTAATCTCCCCTTTAGAGTGGGGCTTTAGTGGGTATGCTGGGTCTGCACTGCTTTCGTTCATTCATCAATCTTCCTCCATTTTGTTAGCAACGCCTATCTCCCAAAGTATGAAATCGCAAGATGGGTGTTTCTAGTGGATATACATCACGATATGCGAAAAATTGTCTTAATTTTCGTTTCATGATGACTTAAACACTGACAAAGATTATTAAATGGTGCAAGAATGTCTTACTCGTAATTTTTATTTACAAATGTGACCTTATTTTGAAGTGCTAGAAACAGTTATTGTCCATGCAAGGAAGTTGATGGTACCAAATACAACACTGTGACCCCAGTGAATTTTATTGTGTGATGGAAAAGAAAAACAGTAATAAAAGTTCTGCGGGAGAGGTCAGGTTTGGAACGATGATGAAAGTAAATGAAGACCAATCTTAAATTTGTGGGTAAGCCATCACTTTGAACACATAGTGCTAATGATCAAGACAGAAATGACCAACAACAATGACAAATGCTCATGATTATCGGTAAAAATGGCTCTATGCTGATCTCTGTAATTGAGTATTCCCAGTAAGGATCTGCTCCCTGTGTGGGCACAGCTGGCTGGCAGAAGGTGGTGTTTCTGTGGTGGCAGCGACCACTGCGCTCCATATGACATGCTGTGACATCAGGCTAATCAGCTCCAGCTGTCTGACATGAACACGAGAACGGATCACAAACCCGGCGACTTGCTAATAAACACGCGTGTTTACGTGAGTGTGTGCCCGTAAATGCGTAAAACAAGCCGAGATGCACTATATGGAGATTGTGATGGAGTCAAACGGTTTGAGAGATAGAGGAACCAATGAGGAGTGACAGACGGAGAGAGCATCTTTTTCTCTCTCTGAATGTAGGCTGAGAGGCAGAGCGGGGTGAAATGTACTGAAGCTGAGATTGAAGACTGAGGGTCTCGGTAAGAGGAAGGTAAATATTGAGGAAGATGCAAAGAAACTGAGAGTGAGAGGAGGGGTTTAAGAGCAGGGCGATATTCAGGAAGAAGGGTTAAAAGGTGCGAGGAAGTAAAGGTGAGAGAGGTACGGGATGAGTAGACACCTAATGAGCTCGCAGTCTGCTGAAACACACACACACACACATACTTCTGCATGGCTCATCTCTCCCACTTTTCCAGGAAGTGACATTTTTCTCTGCCTCCTGTCAGCTCCTGTCTTTAAGTGATTTTCCTTTACAGTTTTGTCCCCGTGGGTGCACAAGTGATTGAATGAGCAGATGCAACCACTGTTTTTGTTTTTCATTTAACATTGAAGGCGATTATATGACTTTTTCTTTTTTTGCTGTTTTATCCTTTCATTGATTTACTGAAACTTTGTACAGACATTCAGTGCAGGGACATACTGAATGAAGGATAAATGTGTAGGCTTGATGTTGAATTATTTAAAATAGAGCACACTCGAGGTGGTGGTGATAACCCCTTGGCTGTCACCTCACTTTTTCCGAGCACACTTGAAAATTATATATGATAAATGCATACGTTATACTGTATAGTGTATTTATCAAGATAAGTTCAGGTTTAAGCCTGGTTTATACTTCTGCGTCGAGTGATCGGCGTGACCCACGGCGCATTCCTTGCACGTTGTCGTGCATTTATACTTCTGCGCACTGTTTGTGTTGCTCTGCAATAACACTTCTGAAACGCTAGCTGGCAGTAGGTTTTTATGTTCCTCTGTGTCGTGTTTCTTCGCTGGTGTTTAGTTTTTTTTGAACGCTACCTTAATGTACAAGTTGCTCAAACTCGCTCATTCTGAGGCGAGAGCTGGTGGATGTGCAACAACTTTAATCATAAGGTAAACACAAAACAACACTTGTAAATACTTGACACTCACTCTAACACGATTGCGCAGCTCTCACCTGCGCTGGAAGTACAAGAGTCAACCTTGAGTTGCCATAACAGATTGTCGCTTGCGTATATGAGTGTCTCCATGGTTCAGCTCTTTGCAGGTCGGAGATCAGCTCCTAATAGTTTAGGGTTGACTTGACCCCCAAAGAACCATGTCGCCATCCATATCTGGAGTCTAAGGACAATCCATTGACGTACACATTTAGACTATCCATATCTGGAATCAAGATACAATTCTTCCTTGATGCACACATTTAGAATAGTTTATTTTTGCTCTAACCAATGAGAATTGTTTACCTGGATCCCACCTTTTCTGGACTTGTGCAAAGACTATAATTGCTGCATTGTTGTATTGTAAGTCAGAGCGGCCTAGGAACTCATTGCGAGTGTTGAAGCTGGCTTCTGCTGATGAAACTGCAAACTATCTTCAGTAAACTTTTATTTATTTATTTAAATCTCTGACTCCGGCTCTTCTTCATCTGACAGACTGGTCATTCTTTGGGTTAAAACTGTAAATACCCCTAACACCCTTGTCATCGCTACAATGCCGACCAATCACAGTGCTTGTGCTAAGCGTCGTTGCGACATGTAGTTACATTTTTGAGAGGTGCGCGTCACGTTGGCGACAGCTACGGCGAGGAGTATGCGACCACATGAAGGCTGCTCCAGAGCGTACGCATACACTTGACGCAGAAGTGTAAATCAGCCTTGAGACAACAAAAAATTTCATATTTTTAAAAAAATAAACATTTACCAAAAAAATGCAAGTGTATCTGTCTGTGGACTGCAAGTCAGGGGCCTAACATGAAAGGGGTGTAACTTGTAGTAGAGGTGTAACTTGTAATTATCGGAATCCAATTTAACCATGTGAGTTGTCACAGCAAGATGTTGTTGGCAAGATGGTGGAAAGAATTTCCAGAGAACATTTTCAGCAAATGTTTTTATGCGTTTTCTCCAAATGTATGCACAACCTATTCGTTTGATGTATTATTATATTCATTTAGCAACCTTTACTTGCTGACTACTTCAACCGTTTTATCATGACGGTTCGCCTACCCGGCGTCGCACCCTGTGGTTGCAAATAACAGTAGAATGTGAGCGTTGGGTTTAGGGTTGTGGTACTGAAGATGTAGATGTTAATAACTGTGATGGTTGGGTTTAGGGTTGTGGTAGGTGTGGACGTTAATAACTGTGACGGTTGGGTTGAGGGTTGGGGAAGGTGTAGACGTTAATAACTGTGACTGTTGGGTAAGGTGTAGTAGTTAATAACTGAGGGTTGGGTTAAGGGTTGGGGAAGGTGTAGACGATAATAACTATGATGGTTGGGTTAGGTGTAGACATTGATAACTGTGATGGTTGGCTTAAGAGTTGTGGTAGGTGTAGACATTAATAACTATGATGGTTGGGTTAAGGGTTGGGGTCAGTGTAGACGTTAATAACTGTGATGGTTGGCTTAAGGGTTGTGGTAGGTGTAGATGTTAATAACTATGATGGTTGGGTTAAGAGTTGGGGTATGTATAGACGTTAATAACTGTGATGGTTGGGTTTAGGGTTGTGGTAGGTGTAGACAATAATAACTATGATGGTTCGGTTAAGGTTTAAGGTAAGTGTAGACGTTAATAACTGTGATGTTTAGGGTTTTGGAAGGTGTAGACGTTAATAACTGTGATGATTGGGTTTACGTGTGGAGTAGGTGAGGACGTTAATAACTAATGTGTACGGCACCATCTTGCCGACAACATAGGGCGTACTCACACTATGTACAATTGCCTTGAACCAGGCCAAAGCACGATTGTCCCCCCTCCCGTCTCCCCTGACGGCCCACACTCCCATTACATTCGGGCCTGGGCACGCTTACGTCATCGATGATGCGCTGTTGAGTAAGCGCTCTCGCTCAGCACAGTGGAGATTTCTTTAGTTATATCGTTTTAGTAGTTTGATATGCGGTGACACGCAGTCAAATATTTCGCCGAACAGATCAGCCACTTTTGACGCTCATAAACAATCATAAAGTCCTCGTGCTGCAGGAATTAGGAGGTTTGCTGAAGGTGCAGCTGTTGTGCAGTGAGGGGTTTGCGTCTTTAATAATCTACGACATTTTGCGTTCATTGAACAGCACATATGATTAATTAATCCATATCAAACATTGCCGTAAAAGTCACGTCTCGCTTTCAGTTTCGGGCTCAAGCACGCTTGCACTCACACTGCAAGCGTACCGCGCCTGAGCCCAAGTGAACCGCGCTCAGGCCCACCTCTTCCAACCGGGCCAAGTGAACCATGCCTGAGCCCGATTCAGAGCTCTCACACTTCTCAAATGATACGGGAAACGGGCCTAGGCATGGTTCGGATAGCATAGTGTGAGTACGCCCATAGTTTTAACATGTGGGTCTCCATAACATAAGTTATGCCTCTCCTACAAGTTACAGGCTGACCCTACTCTTGAGATCCCATTGAACCATGAGAGGTGTCACAGATGTCACAACGAGATTTTGTTGGCAAGATGGTAGAAATACTTTCTAGAGAACATTTTCAGCAGATGTTTTCATGCGATTTCTCTAAATTTCTCCATAACCTATTCATTTTATATATATTTTTATATTCATTTGTTTTACAACTCCACTCGCTGACTTCTTCACCTGTTTTATCATGACAGTAAGCCTACTCTGTGTTGCCCCCTGTGGTTGCAAATAACAGTACAATGGCGAGTGCATCAAGTATGAAAGCTGCAACTCGTGCCTGTACGTGCACAGTAAAGTAGGTATAGATGTCAATAACTGATGATTGTGTTTAGAGTTGTGGTACTGTAGGTATAGACGTTAATAACTGTGATGTGTACAGTGCCATTTTGATATAAGGTTTCTTCCTGACAACAACAATACAAAGAAACTGTTCCGAAGTTTAAAGTGTGCCTTGTTATTTCTGTCTCAAAGAAAAGCTTGTAAATGATGTTTCAAACATTGGTTGTAAACCGTAAAAGTCTGTATTGTGTCTTTTCACTCTTTCTGTGCAGTGGAATGGAGGTTCAGAAGTGCGGTTCTCCTTTTGTTTGTCGTGTCTGCATCAAAATTGTCACCGTGGTCCGATTTTGTGATTTGTACAAAAGACAAGCTCTGCTGTTATTGTCCCACTTCTTCTCCTTATAGTCGCCCTGTGGCCTGTGCTTCTTTTTATCTCTAGTTTTCATTTACACATTCAAACATCATACCCCCCTCCCTCAATCTCAGTCGCAATCTCTCTCTCTGTTGCTCTTTTATGTTGGCTTTTTATGTCCGTGTGCCCTCTGAAGACCCCGTTTGCCTTGCTCTTTCCTCATTTCCTCCACTGTCTGTCGTGTGCTTTGTCTGTGCTGTTGAAGTGCACTTTTCACAGGAGAGATCGCTCTTTGACTGAGATATTTAGCACGCTGTCATTCTCATAGGGAACATATAGTCTTTTTCGACAAATATGGCTGCCAGCTTCACTCAACTTGTGTGAAAGTGTTTGCAGGGGGGATTTTTTTTTTTTGAAGGGGGCAGCAGTGACAGTCCTGACTCATTTGATGCCCCAGGACAGATCAGACCTGACATGATCAGTTTTGTCACATGTATTTTATGATTAGCAAGCAAGGACCAAGGTTCAACTCACAACTTAAATCGGGACATTATACTGTATTAGGACTTTTCTTTCTTTCTTTCTTTCTTTCTTTCTTTCTTTCTTTCATACATTTTGTAAATTTCCTTTATCAAAACACTTTTTTATTAGTAATATGCATTGCTAAGAACTTAATTTGGCCGACTTTAAAGGCAGACTTTCTCAGCATTTTGTTTAGTTTGAACCCTCAGATTCTGAATTACGAAATAGTTCTATCTTGACCAAATATTCTGTGGAAAGCTTGTTTATTCAGCTTTCAAATGTCTTTAAGGCACATTTATGTGATATAATGTACTTTTTCAAACAGGTGATATCTTCATAACACATTTTCAATGATGTTATCAGATAATTGCAATAATTAAGAACATGATTGGTGTATTGATCAAGAGTTGGCATACTCTTTCATGTCTTGTAACTGGTTCAACTGGAACTACACAATCTCTAGATGCCTCGGGATGGGCATGCTGGGGTAGAAACAGAAATAAAATGAAAGAGAATTAGCATAGGTGTTGTTATTAATATTTGTAAGCAAGATATATCTATATCAATGTGAATAAAATAGAATTTGCTTTACAAAAAAGAAGTCTTTAATCCAGATTTAAACTGAGAGACTATGTCTATGGCTGTTTCAGAGTTTAGGAACCATATATTAAACCTCTTAATCTCCTTTAGTGGACTTTGCTATTCTGGGAACCCTAGAAGCCAATAGTTTTGAGATAGAAGCCTGGTAGGTATACAGGAGCTAAACTATTTAGAGCTTTGTAATATAATGCAATCTCTTTTAATGATAGCAAAACTTGTATCTATAGCAGGTAAAAAAAAATACAGCGTCACCATTTTTTGGTATTATATATATATTAATAAAACTTATGCAATCAGCACTCCGAAATAAAAGTACAAAGACTGTCACCTGGTGGTTCAAAGAGTAAATTTATTGATATGAACTTTTTAGATACAAACACGCACAATCATTTTAGTACTTGTGTATGATAATAGACTTAATTTTTTTGATAATTTGATCATTTTTTTTAAGGAATAATACATTTATGCAGTCATGAACATGTTAATATGATTTTAATATGTTTGACACCTTTAACAATATCAAAATGCATTTGTGATGCAAAATTAATTTAAACATCCAGTTATTCTTTATACCAATTGAGAAACCGGCTACTATAATAAAGAAAATCCGCTCTAACTGTAAAACTAAATAAATTTTTAAATGCTCTTGACAGATGAAAGTGTAAAGCCTGTAGCCCACAACAAAGTTGAAAAGTTATTGCGTGTCATATTTAACAAACCGTTTCCCATGAATTTTATGTAATTTTGCTCACATGGATAATTGAATATTAATCAGATGATGTCATTAAACTGTTGTTCCGTCAGCCAATCGTTGCATTGCTGACCATGATTTCGGGGATCAATAGATTTGTCCTTTACAACACATGCAGCGATCTCAGATCAGTTCATGTTGAAGAACCAAATTAGCCAGAGATCAGTTATCAAGATTAACAGATCCAGGATCTGCCAAATCATCTTAGATCATTTAAGCGAGGTACAAAGAACGGACCCCAGGATGAAAAAGAAGAAACCAGTGTGGACATTTCAGCAAAACAATGATTCAAAACACAGAAGAAATATTTTAATCTGAAAAAGAAAATAAAGCTGCTAGAATAGCCCAGCCAATTATCTGACCCTGAATCCAACAGAAAATAACTAAAGATCAGAGTTCATAGACAAGACCCACAGAACCGGCAATATCAGACTCTGCAGAAGAGGGGGAAAATCTCACCCGAGCATTGCATGCCAATCCATTCTCCTTTTATACAAAGTATTAAATACACTTCAGTAGTTCAACCTTCTCCCTGTGTCCTTCCACTGTAAATACACACAACCCATTTTGTTTTATTTATATGTTTGTACTTATTGTTTGGGTTTTTACCGAAACCTTTTCCAATTTCATGTCAGCAGCTGCTTTAGAAATATATTTACCAGGAAAACTCATGACACGTTCAATACTTACTGTATGTTACACGCTGCACATTTATTTTATATACATTTATACGACATAAGTAAAAAAAATTGAAAAAAGATCTGAAAGATTTGTTTTCAATAACCTGTGTGTTGCTCATTCAAGATGAGAGCGAATGACTCGAACAGGCAAAGGAATTAAATACACCATCAAATCATGATTTGAAGTAATGTTCCAGTATATTGTCCCATTAAAACAAAAATAGATTTAAGAGTTATGATATCCAGTTTAATATCAATCAAACCGAGCAACTGGGGAAAAGGCCCTCCTACTATAAAAATTAAATGGAAATTTGACAAATACACCTGGGCAGAGGACAAATATTCCTCCATGAATGGTAAAGGCCAGAGCTCAGATAATTCCATTACATTTACAGCACTTCTTGACAACTTCCTTTCACAGCACTTCGATAGAGCTACTGAAGTGAATTACAGGCAAACTCAAAGCCAAACTGCTGAAAATCTCCTAAAACTGCTTCGCTATAATCAACAGCTTCAGATGTGCCTCATTAAACACTTATACCATTGAGTTTTTAACTTAATCAGTGACTTGTAACTGAGAACGACAACAATGTTACCACAGGAGCAAGGACTGTGCACGTTGAAACAAAAGATGAATATTCATTTCTGTTGCCCATGACATCAATTGCTAAGTTTTTATTCATGTATATGTTTACCTTGAAAAACCCAGACAATTAACCATCATAGACTTCCTTGTCTTTTCAGAACCAGACATCATATGCACTGTAAATGTACAGTATGTCGACACGAGGAATGTAAACTCAGCTCTTGCTACCACTTAAAGGTTATAAATATTAGTATGAATACATTATTGTAAAGGCATGAAAGTGCTTTTGCTGTGCTCTCCAGTCACTGCTGTACTTTCTAACTAGGCTGCGAGACCACAGAGACAAGTGGTGATAATGAAGATGTGTTATTTTAATGCGTTCATTAATTTATCATGTGTGACTCGGTTCCTGGTGGCTGTGTTATTTAAGTTTCACACTTTGACCTGCTGCTCACATACTTTAGAAACTTAGAAAGTCTGTTGACCATACTAATTAAACCTGATCATTTTTCTGAGTAAATTCCAGCATTAAAAATTCCAGCAGTAGCATATCATTATATGCAGCAGATTGGGAGATGTACGTCAATTCGTCCGTCCGTAACTCCATCCATCCATCCATCCATCCATCCATCCATCCATCCATCCATCCATCCATCCATCCATTCATCCATCCATCCATGTCATGTCCATCCATCCATCCATCCATCCATCCATCCATCCATCCATCCATGTCATCCATCCATCCATCCATCCATCCATCCATCCATCCATATATACATCTAGCCATACATCCATCCATACATCCATATATTCATCTATCCATCCATCCATCCATCCATCCATCCATCCATTCATCCATCCATCCATGTCATGTCCATCCATCCATCCATCCATCCATCCATCCATCCATCCATCCATCCATCCATTCATCCATCCATCCATGTCATGTCATGTCATGTCATGTCATGTCCATCCATCCATCCATCCATCCATCCATCCATCCATCCATGTCATCCATCCATCCATCCATCCATCCATCCATCCATCCATCCATCCATCCATATATACATCTAGCCATACATCCATCCATACATCCATATATTCATCCATCCATCCATCCATCCATCCATCCATCCATCCATCCATCCATCCATCCATCCATGTCATGTCAATCTATCCATCCATATATCCATCCATATATCCATCCATCCATACATCCATCCATTTATCCATCCATCCATCCATCCATGTCCATCCATCCATCCATATGTCCATCCATCCATTCCTATATATCCATCCATCCATATGTCCATCCATCCATCCATCCATCCATCCATCCATCCATCCATCCATCCATCCATCCATCCATCCATCCATCCATCCATCCATCCATCCATCCATCCATCCATCCATATATATATACATCTAGCCATACATCCATCCATACATCCATATATTCATCCATCCATATATCCATCCATCCATCCATCCATGTTATGTCAATCCATCCATCCATCCATCCATCCATCCATCCATCCATCCATCCATCCATCCATCCATCATCCATCCATCCATCCATCCATCCATCCATCCATCCATCCATCCATCCATCCATCCATCCATCCATCCATCCATCCATCCATCCATCCATATGTCCATCCATCCATATGTCCATCCATCCATATATCCATCCATCCATATGTCCATCCATCCATCCATCCATACATCCATATATCCATCCATCCTTATAACCATCCATCCTTATAACCATCCATCCATTCTTATATCCATCCATCCATCCAGCCATTCATTTAAATTTTTATACCATGGTATAAGTTCTCATAAAAAAGAGTGCTCATAATTTTTGCTTCCATTTATTGTAATTTGATTTATTGTCTACAAACTAAATTAAAGATGAATCATTAAAATAAAGATGAAGTTGACTATTTATGTATGAGAATTATGTTTTTATTTCTATATTGCAATTTATCATTGTCACGAAATATTTTGATCATATTTGCTATTGTGACAGCATTAGTCAGTAATATATTTGACAACATAATTTAGTTAATTCAGTTATCTTCTGCATTTCCCTCCATTGGAAATTAAAAAGAAACTAAAAATGAAAGATTTTATTGAGATATGAGACATTTTTATAACGAGGAACAAAAACTTGTACTTTAAAAAGAAACCAAGTTTAAGTTGGTACTCCAAAGCGTTCAAGAATTACGGCAGTTTAAGTTGAAAATGTTCAGGCTCAAAAAGTGGTTAATAGGTAATTAAAGGATGAAAATCGAGTACCATAAAATCCCTCAGAAATACCAAAAACTAAATAAAAAGCATCAAACAGCACAAGTGGCTTACTGCCTAAAACTTCAGTAGACATTATTGAAAACTAACCCACATTCTCCACCAAGATGAAGCTCATTTTATGCTTTCTTTTTAGGTTTTTTATGCAAATTTTTATGTTTGAGAGCACCGTGCTCCATCTGTATGTGTTTTCACGCAGGCCCATCTATGTAATTGCCGTAATAAAGCTATCAGGCATTGGTGTGACAGGAACAGAGAGAGAGAGAGAGAGAGAGAGAGAGAGAGAGAGAGAGAGAGAGAGAGGGAGAGACTGTTTATAGGACTTCTGGAAGGACAGGCGTTCAGTTCTCCCCTCTCTCATACAGCTGGCCTCTCAGACTAGACCAGCCTCATATAGTCAGGGACAAATGACTGCTTCTCTTTTAATTAGTGCAAACATAAGGAGGCAGTCACCTTGTCACTGCTGGGCCTGAATCCAAACTGTGAAGCCAACAACATCAGAGGAGGAGGAGGGTTTGGCGATGAAGAACTGCAAAGGCCATCGGGTTAAGACTGATGAAGGGACGGACAGGGCAAATACAGGAATACAGTGGTGTCAGCAGTGTCATGTACTTCTCTAAAAAGGTCAAGGAGCATTTGTAAGGCCTTTAAGATGAGATGTAAGGGCATCTGAAGGGTCTTCGAAGGTTGAAAAGGATATACATCATTCGGGACGCTGAAAATCAGTGTTAAAGATTCCATGAAGTGCTTTGAAATGTGCATTATTGTTCAATATGCGACTTATTTTGAACAGAAACGTAAAGACATGGCAGGATATAGAGTGGCTTCTCACTTTTTAATAAAGCAGCCAATAGCATTTGTTTATTTACCTTGGCTCTGGTTGAGCTCAAGTACATATAGCAATTGTGTCTTGAATTTTGGGGCATATCAGAAACTGAGCATTTGACTGGTCAGAGGATACGAGAGCCTTGTGGATTGTGGATCCATTTGGGCAGGAAGTGTCAAACTGCAAGCTTTGTATGTTTATACCAAGCAGCAACATCCCGCTCTCCCTCGTGAAGCCAATACAGAAGTAACTATAACTGCAATTCATCGACTCTCCTTTGGGGGCTGGCTCCAGGAACTCCAGATGTTCACTAACTGCAATGCTAAATTGGCCATTTTTACAGCTGATAAAAAACATGTTTACAGCCTGGTACGAAAAATGGTTTTGGTGCATTTAGCTAAAATAACCCTCATGACAACTGTGAACTCATCCGTTTTGTTTTTATTACGTTATATAAAGTCTGCAAAATTAAGGGCGTGGCCACTTGAGTGACAGCTAGGTCTCGCTGGTCACCGTCATTTCACCTCAGCTGATTCCGGCTGATTAGCTGCTGAAATCGGCATATTCATTGTATTTTTGCTTTGTTTTATGTGGCTGTACACAGTCAATTGACTTTTGGAATTACAATTATCCAACAATTATCAGATGATATGACATGTGTGCACTTAATTGTGCTCACAAACCATTCAAGTTGCCCCCATTTCCCAGGTGAGTAAAATTATATATGCATATACCAGATCTATAAATGTATTTGTTTTACTTAAGATAATTTATCATTTATAATTTTCTTTAGGACTTGATTGCACTCCAGAATCTGACAGATTGATTAGCTGTAGGCTACAGTCATCTGAAACGTTGATATACAGTGTAATGCAGGGGTGGGCAAACTCAGTCCTCGAGGGCTGGTGTCCTGCACAGTTTAGCTCCAACTCTAATCAAACACACCTGCTTATAGATTTCTAGTGATCACGAAGACACTGATTAGCATGTTGAGGTGTTTTTGATTAGTGTTGGAGCTAAACTATGCAGGACACTGGCCCTCCAGGATCAAGTTTGCCCACCCTTGATGTAATGCCTGTCTTACATTTACTAACACAGACTATATTTGAAGTATTTTGGAGTTATTTGCGCTTTCCTCCAGTAGAAAAACGTCATAAGGACAATGCTTAGAGGCTCAATGTATTGCAACAGTGTTTTTTAAAGACTAAACACTTTATTGTTATGAAGTAGTGTACAACCAAGCACATGTAAAAACACGAACGAGTCGCAGTTAAGGAAGTATTAATTATTTTTCCGAAAGAAAAGGCCATCTAAGCAAAATGCTAGCAGGCAAATGTAGTTGCCCCCCCAACCCTTCCCCCCCCCCACCCCATCGATGCCAGGACGCGAAAACAAAATGGCGATGGTTGGCCACGCCTACTTGTAGCTTTATTTGCGCTCTTCAGAAACCTATGGGTGACGCCACGGATACTACATTCATATCTTTTACAGTACATGGTTTATACCTTCCTAATGCAAATGTTGTCATTGTTTTGGAGCAAGCTACATATCCTTGTAATACACTAATAGAAACTGTAAGAAGGAATTAAGTTAACTTATTACTTTTTACAAATTTAAGTGAAATAAAACAGTTAGAAAAAAAGCCACAAGAATTGTGTTGTTTCAGCTTAATTTAAATTTAAAGTAGTTTGAATAAACAACAAATGTCATTTTTTGAGTGTACTGATATTAACATTAAAAACAACAACTTTATTCAGATTTCATGGGACTTGTGTTTGTTTTGGTGCTTTCCTATGAAATGTAACAGTTTTTATGAATCACCCTCATTAAAATGGGTGTAGTGAGACTCAGTTTTGGGGGGGAAATGGCCTGGGGCGAAGAACGAGCTAGCATAGTTTGCCGAGTCACAGTTAAAAGCTTGCTTAGCTTCTCCAATAAATCATTTATTTGTAGGCGAGTCCCTTTATTGCTTACACTTAGATCCTCCACCTAGCATTTCCTCCTTTGTCTTTTAGTCGCTCTTTCTAATAAACACAAACGCGCATTCACACATACTGTAGCACATGCTGTAATGCTCTAGGGTTTTAGGCTTGAGCGGCTGATGGATGGGATTGGTACGTTCAGGCTGGTATTGTTCCGTTGAGACTTGAGTGGATATGTCTCTCTCTCTCTCTCTCTGTGTGTGTGTGTGTGTGTGTGTGTGTGTGTGTGTGTGTGTGTGTGTGTGTGTGTGTGTGTGTGTGTGTGTGTGTGTGTGTGTGTGCGTGAGCGTGTGCGCGTGTGTGTGATTTTCTTCTGTGCCCGGCAGAGCAAGACAAACATGCCCATGCCCCTCTCACACTCATCTGTGCCCTCTCTGCTCTGTTATTGAACTCCATATGACCTTCTGTCCGTGTCCCCTTGCTAGTGTGAATGCATACGCATACAAGAGTTTGCATATATGTATGCAAACATTTTATCATGTGATGCTTATTTTATTTCAGTATATAATTAATGTAATTCATGGACATTTATCAATTTCAGGACTGCTTTGTTTTTTTTTGTTTTTTTGTTTGTAGAGGACAGTGTATCAAGGAGTCTTAATGCACATGGGAGACTCTTAAAGGAACATTCTAATGTTTTTGTAATTTTGGTATCGAGAGTTGGCAGAAGCACTTTTAGCTTAGCTTAGCATAAATCATTGAATCAGATTAGACCATTAGTATCCCGCTCAAAAAAAAAAAAAAAAAAAAAAAAACAGATAAAATAATTTTCAACTTTAGTTGCCAAAGTTTATAGTTGAAATTTTCCTTTTATAAGTAATTTTCTACATGTTATCCATCTCTAATTTCTCAATGACATGCAAGCAAACTACCAAATAAAAGATTTCAAGATAGAAAAAAGGTATTGATTAAGTTCCTCTCATGTGAGGCTTTTGGCTTTCTACCCCTAATTCCAGGATGCAAAATGGAGGCAAACCCTCCCAAATAAAGGCAATTTTCATGTTACTAATTTTTTTTTCACAAATATATATATCAACATAATCATGAAGGTCTCTAGATTCAATCTAACAATACAAATCTCACAAGAGAGCTATGTTTTTTTTGTATACTTTGTCAAAAGTTCAATCTGCACCTATAGTTGCCGGTGCGCAAATACAAATATATAAATATATGAATCATGAAGAGTTAGGGAATAATGTGTTAAGTTAATAAAGCAAGGTTATTGGTCTTGCTTAATGATTTTTGCTTTTATAATACCCCGTCTAAATATAACTTAAGCCTTTAACTGATATCTTTACTTTAAAATAGACTTTTTTGACACACAAATTGACACACAGCAAAATCCTTAGAGGAAAATGGACTTTTCCCACTTGTAAATAACACAAAGTTTTTTTCATTTATTTTTCTGACTATCAGTAGTCTGTTGGGGAAACTAGTGTGTGTTTCATGACTTTTAGACACATGGATTAGTTCTTTGTGTTTTCATATTCTTTATGTTCCTTACAACATATTTGCCCACCGACAACTGCCACATATTCAAATACAATTTTCTTGAAAAAAATCAAAAACCTGGAGAAAATAAATGCAAAACATATTCATATAGGACATTATTAACAAAGCTACATGCATGAAACCAATAAAAAAATTTGTGCACAAATGGGTGAAAGCTTAACATTTCTCACTACAGCAAAGCAGGGTGTTTTATAATGTAGTGAGAGTTTATTCACAAGCCATTCCTCCATTCACATTCATTCAAAAACAGACTTTAATCCACTTTGCCATGGTTCTGTGTGGCGATTTAAAAGACACCAAATAGAATGCACTTCAGATAATCTGTCTTTATACAACAGTTGTGTTGAAAAAATTCATGTGTTGAAATTTTTCCTTCTGAACCCCGGTACGCTTGCGTCATCAAGCTGCTGTTGTGTGTACGGCCGTTGCTATATGACGGACACGAAAGCAAAGTGTCAAAATGGAAAGATGTACATATATCGCGGTCGTTCTGCTTTTACTGAATATTTTGGTTTAGTAAAATGCAGAAAGCCAAAATATTATGCCGCAAAATTATAAACGTTCGAAACATAACGTGATGTCTGCAGAAGCTTTTTTTGGAGAAGACAAGCAGACATTATCACTGTAATTGCCCTGGCTCAGTCCCACTTGTCACCAAGGTACAGTACAGTTCACTTTTGTTATTTGGTACGATTTCATTCATACCCAAAGTGAACCGGACCAGACTTACCGTGAACTGTACCCCAGACCACCTCCATCAGGTGGACTCGGGTACGGTTCACGGGTGCGCACCCGAGTTCAGAAGATAGCGTTCACACTAGCTAAACGCACCATACTCTGACATCCAACGAACAAGGATGCGGACCAAAAGTGCTAGTGTGAAAGCACCCTAACAAACAGCTGAACACTGCCTGCTTGCAATTTCTTACAAATAACACTTGAAAGTTCCTAAAATAATCATTAATAATATCAGGAAAAGTTTAAGTGAATTACAAGAATGTTCAAAGTGAGGTGTGTTTACATTAATCTTGTGACATAAAAGCCAACTGACATAATTCAGCTGAACACATAAGTGATTTTCCTAGTGAGCATTTGAGTTTGCGGTTAAAAAAAACTACCTAAAAACTAAGCTCAGAACCCATTCAAGAAAAATAGCGATGTGTTTTTAAAATCTCAGAAGGATACAGAATCGATATTGGTACATTTAATAATGTATTTTCATAATATTCTGGAAAAGTAACAGTAAACAAGGAAACGGAATTAATTGGAAAAAGGGGATTTTCTTTTTTGTTTAAACGAGTGTCATCTTTCAGATATTATGGTATGTGAATTAATGCCTTCATATATGAAGAATTAAATTTGTACCCAACAAAAGGCAAAGCAGGGATGTTCACAAACAACTCATCACACTGGGTTATTAATAGCATGAGCAGGATAGTCTGCTTCTCAGGTCAGCTTACGGTCATCTTCCTTCTCAGACAAGGACTTATCAGTAAAGTTTTACTGGGGCACAGCAGGCTCGAGTCTCACAATGCACCTGTTTTCTCCCTGATCTCTTAAAACATGCAAAATTAAAGTTCACCAAAGTTCACCCTCATGTTTTGTAAACCTGCATTACTTTCTTCAGAGGATCATAAAACAAGATGTTAACGAATGCTTTGAAATGTCTCAAAATATCTTGGTTTATGTCCCATTAGTCTTGTAGTCAAACCTTATTGCTGCATTCATAGATTAAGAACCATCTTAGATGCCGTCTGACTGATTTGTAAAGCCACCATTTGGTTTGTTTTGTTCAGCAGCTTGTTAGGAGCAGAAAATGTAAAGTCGATCTTCCTACAGTATCAAACTGGCATGCAGCCAATAAATCACTTATTCAAGATGATTGTGTTCAGTCGCCAAGTGTCTATGCCATGAACTACCCAAGAGCTCATTATCAGAGCTTTAAAATTTTCATCACTTTTTTTTAAACGAAAGAATTTAGCATCACAGTGGTGTTTCTTCCATTAAAAAAGACATTAAAAGCATGACAAAAAGATCATCCATTAAAATAGATGAACCATTAAAAACATAACAAATACTGTGTCCAAGAAATCCTGTAGAATTCAATCTACAAGATCATGACTTCAAAACTCCAGAAGTGTTTGCCATTTTTAGTGCCTTAAATCTGAGGCTGAGAATAATGTTCCACCTAAAGAAAGTCATACGGGTTTGGAAAGGTGTGTGTGTAAATTATGACCGAATTGTAATTTCTGAGTCCCTTTTTTAGTATTATGGGTAATTTTATATTATCTTATCAACTGTGTCACCATTGCAAGACTTATCAGTAAGGAAAGGATAATATGCATCCAGCCAGCTGTTATCACAGAATAATCTTCAACAGTGTGACCCAGTGTGAAGTGGATGGGTCTTGGGTCACCCAGAATTTATTTTGTAATAACAACTGACTAAAATCTGAATAAAGATTTCTGCTTCGTAAGGTATGCACAGTATGCATTTTAGAACACGTAGTGATTTGAAAACACGTTATGAAAACTGTTCTAGTGAAATAATTTGCAGTATTTGAAATAGATGTTGTTCAATTAGAAAATAAAATATGTGAATCATAATAACAGGGATATTATCCTATCTGTGGTGCGTTTCCCAAACAAAGACGTAACTCGTGGCTGAACTATCAAAGTTCGATGCATCGTTTGGGGAAAGAACGATGTAGTGACGAGTGTTTCCCAAAACCCGTAGTTTCTCTGTCGCAGATTCATCGCTTGAACCACGTTAGTTATAACGTATATAGCCCATAATGATGCTCTAAACAGGGTGGAGTAACTTCTTTAGAGAACAACCCCATCATTTTTTTTGTGCAAATTACATTGTTTTACACGCACACGTATTTAAAATAAATTCCAATATTAGTTTTGGTAAAAACATGCACTTGTTTTCCATATTAATTAAAATATATGTAAATGGCACATATAGAGCCTGTGTTTCCTTCACAAATATTATTGAGAAGTTGAACATTACATTCTACGTATTCTAAAACATAAAATCACTTACAAAAGCTAACACTATTCTAATATCATATATAAATCATATAAATAAATAAATAAATAAATAAATAAATAAATAAATAAATAATGAGGCTATTTATTATAAATATATTTACTTTAATAATAATAATAATAATAATATTAATGATGATGATTGTTATTATTATTATTATTAATTTGACATGCAATTTGACATGCAAACCACAGCAGAAAGTTCTAACCAACGGGCCCATGTCATATACAGTACAGACACTTAATAAATAACCCACTATAAAATAAAAGAATTAACGTATGCTATGTTTTTTATTTTCACAAGCTTTGGAGACGTAACATAAATTCCGCTTTTAAATAATAGCTATTTCGCCTTGAGGCTGTGTTCAAAATGATATCAATGTTTTCAAAGTGCACTGCGAAGAGAGCACAATTGTAAACATGAAGATTGCTAAAACTGAACTGCAAAAATACTTTGAAAGCAAATTACACCTAAAAGAGATTACCTTAATGCTTTTTTACTTTAAATAATTCCAACTTTGAATGTTAGAAAGTTGTAAATGAATAGGGCATAGGGGGGATAAGTGGGAATAGAACACAGCCAGGAACTATGTTTCTACAGCTCCACAGGTGTCGTTTCAAGTGCTTGACTTTGTGAAGCAGTTTGCGAATGTTCGTTGGAGCGATGGATTTGGGAAACGGCAAATCAACAAACTATCTTTGTAACGACTGAACTTGCGATCTTAGTTGGCTAACGATGGTTTTGCGAAACGCACCCCAGAATAGGCCATACATTTTAAAGATAACATATTAAAATTTTAATTCACACAAAAAATTGAAAATTTACTTACCATTTACTTACTATCAAGTGTTTGCAAACCTTTAAGAAGAAAAAAAAAGAAGATAGAAACCTGTAACTATTAACATCCATAGTACGAAAGTCATATAGTATGCAAGTCAATAACTACAGGTTTGCAACATTCTTCAAAATATATTCTGTTGTGTTCAACAGAACAAAAAACAAAACAAACAAACTATAACAGGTTTGGAACAAGTCAACGGAGTAACAGATTGTTTTTTTTATCATTCTTCTTTTTCATTCTCAGCAAATTTTTGCGTAAACTATCCTTTTAAGTTAATGTACTTACTGTACAAATATCTTAAAAACAAATGCAACTGACACAGCAGAAACCCAGAATCAAGTTAGGTGAACAGCGATACTCTCTGCCAGTAGGGAATAGTAATATGGTTGTAGTAATACTGTATGTTAATGTACTATCTCCTGATTTCACAAGGTCTAAGCCATGTCACGGATTAAAATGCCTGAGCTGTTTAAACTGAGAAAAACATGCATTGACTGGTCTTAAAATATATCAGCACCTTTGTTTTGTCAATATACAGTTGAAGTTAGAATTATTAGCCCCCCTGAATTATTAGCCTCTCTGTTTATTTTTTCCCCAATTTCAGTTTAACGGAGAGAAGATTTTTTCAACACTTTTCTAAACATAATAGTTTTAATAACTCATTTCTAAGAACTGATTTATTTTATCTTTGCTATAATGACAGTAAATAATATTTAACTAGATATTTTTCAAGACACTTCTATACAGCTTAAAGTGACATTTAAAGGCTTAACTAGGTTAATTCAACGCAATCTCACGGCAATTTGTAACTTTTTGATTTAGTGGCTAATTCGTATGAATTCGTACGATTTAATTCGTACAAATTAGTACGATTTGCTCATCACCCAATGACGGTTGGGGTTAGGGTGGGGTTAGGTGCCACGCCTCCTTTTTAAAATCGTACATTTTCGTACGACTGAACTCGTATGAATTAGCCACTAAACTGACAAAACGTAAAATACTTATGTTTCAGACTAATTAGGTTAACTAGGCAGATTAGGATAATTAGGCAAGTTATTGTATAATGATGGTTTGTTCTGTAGACTATCAAAAAATATATAGCTTAAAGGGGCTAAAAATTTGGACCCTAAAATGGTTTTTAAAAAATTTAAAACTGCTTTTATTCTAGCTGAAATAAAACAAATCAGACTTTCTCCAGAAGAAAAAATATTATCAGACATAATGTGAACATTTCCTTGCTCTGTTAAACATCATTTGGGAAATATTTAAAAAAAGAAAAAAAAAAAAATTCAAAGGGGGGGCTAATAATTCTGGCTTCAACTGTAAATGCTCAATATGTTTTTTTTTTTCTAAGTCACATTTGTAAAAGAAAATACTTAAATGTTCTTAAATGAGCTATTAGCTAATTCTGGCTCAAAGTCTAACCCATAACTATGCAACCAGTCCTATGTTTTAAGTGTTCCATCGCAAAATGTCACATAAAGCTTTTTTTAGGTTTAGTGTTAAAAATGAAAGTGTGAACCATGAACACCATCTTAACCCAGACTAAATGTATAATTTTTGGCAAAGCTTTATTTTAATATAGCATTTACATTTAATAATACACAGTTATATGCAAATAAACCTAACCAGCATTCTAAGCCGAACCACATAGAAAGTACATGTGGTTAACTACTATTCCTCAGTAGGTAAATGAATAGTTAAACTGTAAAGGACACCCTACAATAAAGTTGAACCTCCTTTTATTTTTGGATGGATGAACAAGACAATCAAAGTAAAAGTGTGAACACAACTTAGTCTTTTGTTACAGTAATTGTAAGCGTTTATATGCATTGGCATAATAATGCATGCATATTAGTAAAAATTGATTAAGCAGCAGTTAATTGAATAATTTTAGGCATTCTGAATGCATGTTTGAGAAGTGTCGTCTCTGGCGGGCCTCTGCTGTCGATCTCTGTATCCTCTTCACACATCTGTGTCTGGATTAATGTCTCTCCACATCACTGCATCATGAAAGATGCTTCTCGCTCTCAAACATTCCTCATGAGCTCTTTAATGTTAGCACAGTGTTAAACACTGCCTGCAAGTCTTAGTGGCCGTGATGGAGACTAAAATAGAGAGGCAGAGATGTAGGGGAAGGAAGTTTGTCAGAGGAATGACAAGGTTATGAGAAGGTGATGAATATGAGGCAAGTATAATGTGACGGCTGATTTAAATTAACAGCCAGCCGAAGTGTCTGTGAGCTAATGCCTGAGCAGTTAATTGAACTGCCGCTGACAGAGGAGGAGAACAGGGACTCTAATAGGATAAAGAGATATTCAGAAAGGAAACAAACAAATGGACTAATTAATCAACATGCATGAAGAGATTCATAAACCGATTTAGAAACCACTTACCACTGTTATCTCAGGCAAGAATTTTCAAACTAGCATGTGTATGCATATATAACAAGGTAATTTTGACAGTCAAAGGTGTGTGTATATCTATATATACATTTGTGAGACTCTAAAAACGTTTTTCAACATACATTTAACTGAAGTTTCTATTTAAAATCCCTTATTTTGTGCCTTATTTTCACATGCCAACGTTGACGGGTATGCTGATGCCTACAACTTTTGTTCCTTTTCACACTTATGGTATTTACAAGATCACAACATCAACAAATCAAAAACTATTTATCGTGCAGTTCTTTGTACAACATCAAATAAAATGGCACAAAATACCTTAACGATGTCTATGATTTGTAATCGAATATGTTTGTCTCACAAGTATATCTCCAAACGGATAGCCTTTCTTGTGTGGTCAGTTTGCTCAGTAGCTCACCTTGTAGTGTTGTACTTGCAATGCAGTTTGCTCAGGTTTGAGTCCGGTGCACAGTTACACAAAAGAAATAAAAGCAACATAGGCTCATTCTGAAAACGTAGCCCTATATACATTTGTAGAGATTGCAAATTATGCAGCCAGACGTACGTAGCGTATAGCTGCATTTTGACTTTAAAACGCACGCTACAGGTCGGTATGACGCCGTTCCTTTTTGTGCTAGCTGACCGCTTACATCCGTGTGGACGGCTTTACAGCTGTTACCAGTTTGTCCAGTGGCTCGCAGCATACGTCTGTGGACTTGAGACGCAGAGATGAGTTGACCGCGACGACAGGGTTTGAGTCCGACAAAGAACAATTCCAGAGGGTGGAGGCTGTTCAATCGGTGCTTTTTAAAACACTATTGGTTGGGTTTAGGGAAGGGGGTGGGTGGGGGTATATCGGTCGGTTGGTCGGTCAGTCAGTCAATCAGTCAATTGACAGTGGCCTCTGGTGGATTTACACGAGAAGAGCAGGTCAGAATGGCACTCTCGAGAGAAATTTGAGATCTCTAAAACTGCACACAGCGGCCTCTGGTGGATTCACGGAAACAAAAACTGCAAAACAAATGTACCTCCTTGACATTTGGTGCTCTCCAGAAAAGTATATAGGGCTATGTTTTCAGAATGAGCCTGGGTTGAACAAAAGCAATGTGAAATCAAGGTTAAAATACATGGCTGCAATGGACTTTTCTGTTACGCTTTCTTTTGAAAACGCTATTACTTTAAAAATAATTTTAAAGTGGATGTTTTCTAACAAAGTGATAACCCCATTTTTTTTCAGTTTTTTTCAGTGTACGAATGTGAATGTCCATGTGACTGAGAATCACTGACCTGATGTTTAGTTTGTTTTGGATTTCCAGCATCTGGTTGTGAAAAGAGCTTCACGTTCTTTCATCTTCAAATATATGTCCGTCCTAATGGTGTCACTGAGGATGAATGCTGGAGTCTTGGAAAGTGGGAGACATCTGATTTATGTTTTAAAAAAGAGACAGACTGAAAGAAAAAGGATTGGCAGGAAGATGAGGAATGAATCCTTACGTGACCTTTATGTTAATACGGTGACGACTCTGGTTTTCTACTTATCATCCTGAATCACATGCAGCATGAGAGACACCGACAGCTCTGAATGTTCACATCAATCTGAGCGTGCATTTTGTGTGTGTGTGTGTGTCAGAGAGATTTGAGCAACCAGGACTTTTTCGCTGGTGCTGTGTGATAAAATCGCATGAAAGCTGAAGCATGAAAGCGTGTCAGTGGAGACATGCTGACAAACAAACAGACAAAAAGATGGAGTTCAGTTGAGAAGTGAAAAGCACAAAGAGAGGATGTAGAAATGGATTTGCTGACCACATTTACACTGGAGGATACTGAAGTATTTGATCACCGAAGTCACACTTAATACAATTAAATTACATACACAGCTGTAAGATTTTCACTGAAGTGGCATTTACAGACATGTGATGGTAACTATTCTTAAAACTGACTCAATTGTCTGAGCTATTTCTGTCATTATTTATAACCAACAGGGTTTTAGTGGATGTATGAAGTTAGTTTCTCTCAGTATATAATGACACTGTCTGTCTGAAGCACATTGCTTACAAAACTGGCAAGGACTTTCTCAATCTGGCAAACTCTAATTTTAGTGTGTCTGTCAGTCCACCTGGGAACAACTTTTTGAGATTTCTGGGTTATTTATGAGGTGCTGAGTTGCTACAAGCTGCCCTTTTCAGAATGATATTATAACTAAATTATTGTGTTGCTTTTTGGCAATTTACCAAGCCTGAATTGTGTTGTTATGGCCCCAGCTATATCACCCTGCAGCCCAAGACCAGTTACTCACTAAATCTAAGCAGAGTTAGTGAGGCCAGCAGGGGGTGCTCAACCTGTGGTCTGTGTAAGTCCTAATGCCCCAGTATAGTGAAGAGGACACTATACTGTCAGTGAGCGCGTCTTTTGGATGAGACTTTAATCCAAGGTTCTGACTCTCTGTGGTCATCAGTGTTGCCAGATGGGGTTGTTTTGAAATGTAGATTTTATATGCAACTTATTTAACAAAACCTACTCCATTCAGTTACTAGTGACCAGTGCATAGCGCAAACCGCGTGGGCCCACCCGCAAAAGGAGGTGAAGGAAAGTCATAGGCGGAGGGTGAACAATTGATCCAAGTGGATGCTGCACACTGGTGGTGGGGTGGAGAGACCCCCCTCATGACTGTGAAGCACTTTGGGTGTATGGCCATACACAATAAATGAGCTATATAAAAACACATTACATTACATTGTTTGTTCTAACTAAAGCACATTACATACACATAACAGCATATAAATTCTAAACTGCTTTGTTATTGCAAATTAAAACACATTTAAACCAGAATAATATATTATTATACCTCTCTCGTAATACTAATTTGCCATTTTGTTACTTATGTCCATGACCAGCAAATTAGAAATGTCCATTGGCCAGCACTTTTGGTTTCGTTTTCAGAGCTGCTGCCAACTGCAATCAAAAACAGTGCTCATCAGTGCAAAGTGCAGAGTTGGACAGTTCCATTTTTGTGAGGAGGGGAACTTTAAATTTGATTGACAAACTTACGATAACTAAAGTGTTCTGTTAATCATCAATATTAAATTACATTCATATTCCGCCTTACACGTTACATGTTTCCAATGCAGTTTTTTCTTTGCTGCTATCTCTGTGATCTCTGACCAGAGGGAGGCTAAGCCTTTCCAAGCCTCACACATGCTCCACCTATGAGGTAAGTTGTATTAAAATCTAACTCCCCGGACAAATCTGTCTCCTTTTTGCATGCACGCGCAGCGCCTGCAGTTAAACTCACAGCAGGCTATCATGACACTTTTATCGATCATTTTTTTCTCAATTAACAGCAAGTAACAAACATAGAAGTTTCTAATTGGCAAGCAGCACCTAATTATGTTCAAAAGAATTTAAAACACTAAATAGGATGAATTTATACCCCATTTCGAAAGTAAAACATATTCTAGTAGTGTAATCTACACAACAAGTGCAGTGTGTGGGTGAGAGGGTGCAGTGTTTCAATGTGATCCGGTTATGTTGTGGTTCTGTGACTGCTAGTTTTGGTTGCTGGATAGTTTAAAAAAATATATAACAGTGAAAGTAACTAGGTTAATTTCAATTTAAATACATTTAAAATTAAATGAAATATTAGTCTAATATTTTGGGCATTTTTTTTGTGCGTTTGGATGGGTTTGGACAACTTTTGGGCTGGAAAAAGTCAGCTTTATTTGGCAACACTGGTGGTTAAATAAAAAATCCCACGACACTTCTCGTAAAGAGTAGGGGTGTAACCCCAGGGTCCCGACCAAATTCCTTCCATCGGCTCTTACCAGTCATGGCCTCCCAATCATCCCCATCCACCAAATTGGCTCTATCACTGTCTCTCCTCTTCACATACTGTATAGCTGGTGTGTGGTGAGCGCCATTGTCCTGTGGCTGCTGTTGAATCATCCAAGTGGATGCTGCACACTGGTGGTGGTGTGGAGAGACCCCCCTCATGATTGTGAAGCACTTTGGGTGTATGGCCATACACAAAAATGCACTATACAAATACACACGACATTACATTACATTGTTTGTTCTATCTAAAGCACATTATATACACGTTACAACATATAAGCTTCAAACTGCTTTGTTATTGCAAACTAATACACATTTAAAGCCTGAAATAAAAAAGTCTAAATTGCTAAATAAGTTCCAACCATCTAAGCAAATGCCTAATAGTGTATGCTTTGTTTTTTGAGAGTCATTTCTCACATGTGGCTGTACAATTAGCACATAAGGCAAAGTGCAGCAAATAGCAGCTTATTCCAATTGGTCCCTCTGAGGGTTTTGCCCGCTTTGGTCCGCAGCCGTTCTGATGACTTCATCTGCAGGTCCATTCGTTACCAGCAAACACCACATGGCTCTATTGACACTGTTTATGCTAAGAAAGCACAACAGATTTGTCTACTGTCTAAATTACTGTACGAGTCTTACATTACAGCTGCTGTATAGAGGAGCAGGAGAAGAAAGCTGCATGATCAGGGGAACCAGCTTTAGTGAACACCTATAGGCACAAATTAATGCAGGGAAAACTCCTGGAAGAACACAGCCGCGGATGAACATATATCTCCTCAAACCCACACACACACACACACACACACACACACACACACACACACACTTAGTCACCCACAGAGCACATGCGGCCTATGGAGACATTCAGGAAGCGAGTTGGCAGCAATTAGGCAAATGATTAAACAGCCATTCCTTGTTGCTTAAATTGGGCAAACTTGTTCTAATCCTGTGCAATTAGAGGGGAGAATAGATGCTTGATATGAGGGCACACACACACACACGCACACAAGCGTTTGTTGTTTTCAGTGACCTGTGTGGTGAAGTAATAAACTGTGAAGCTGGTTCGAGCTCATCCACAGGAGAAAACTACTTACATAGTAGTGTGTGCACATGTGTGGGTATTTTCATGCTTGTCTGAAATACAGCTGACGCTCAGCAGGATACAGGGGGTCTTAGATTGCCTTCTAACAGAAAGCAGAATATAGTAGCAGGTGTCTTTTGTTGCTTCTGTGGTTCTCTGGTCTCGAAGCCAGCAGGTGAACTGGTATTATATGTGCTTTCACTGACAAACAACATGCATGATCTAACTAGGTGCAGGGCTGTAAATGTCGTAAGGGGTTTTCAATAGCATGTATGCAAAGTTTCAATTTATATCCTTAGTAGTTTGGACTTGGCAATTTTGTATTTGGAGTACAAACTAGCAAGGGTGGAAGAACACAAGGTAACACAAGATACAAGGCAGTTTACTTCATAATGCCACTCACCTCGCCCTGTCCACCACAGTTATCCTCATCGTATAGTAACAATAAAAAAAACAAACAAGCAAAATACAATAAAATAAATATTTGTGTGACTTTCTTTTTGAGAGTTTTTTTTGTGATTTGCTGGTTTTTTACACAGTGTAAAGCATATGAAAATGTGAAAATATAAATTAGTGTTTAGGTACCAAACCTCAGATTGTTTTTTTTTTTTTTTGTGATCAAAATAATAAGACAGTAATGTTTATTAAAATTGTTAATTTTAATATTTGTAATGTTATAAATGTAAATGTACTGTGTCTCAAAATATTGATATTTCATCAGTCATTTACTGCAATAAACAGAAATTGAATATTTTTGTAATTTTTATGGCTATACTAACACAATCTGAAGACAATTTGTAACTTTTTAAATAAGTGATTAATTCGTATAAACTCATACGATCTCATTCGTAAAGTTTAGTACGATTTGCTTATCCTCCAATGACGGTTGGGTGCCATGCTTCCTTTTTAAAATCGTACATTTTCATATGACTGAACTCATATAAATTTGTACAAGTTACAGTAGCCACTAAACTGACAAAACTTAAAATACTTGATCATCTATAATATTATTTAACAAAAGATTTATAATATTAGCTCTTTTTAGATTTTTATTTTTGCTACAGAACAAACCACTTTTGTTCAATGACTTGCCTAATTAACACAACTTGTTAACCTAATTAACCTAGTTAAGCCTTTAAATTGCTAAGCTCTAGACTGTAAAACCTGATAAGTTCAGTTACTTAAACTGTTTGAGGAAACTGATTGCGGCAAACCATTTAAGTTTTGAAAAAGTGGTTTGAGTACAATAAACTTGTACATAAATTTTGAGTCGTATACACATCTAATTTTTGTGGTTGATATCATCAAACATTTAGAGTATTTGTAACTTAAACATTTTAATTTCAGTTATAAAATCAGTATAATTTAATCGAATGAATTAAGTCCAAACAACTATATAGCTACTCAAATGGTTTGGTATTGCTTCTAGCAATAAAGTTAACACAAAAAATATAGCTAATTCATTCATAACTCATTTGGCTTGAGTTCTGCTTAATATAATCACTTTATGAGTTACCATAACTCTTTTCGTTAAGTCAAAGTAACTTTGTAAAAATGACTGTTAAACTAACTATTTAATGATTTCACTGTTTTTACTTTATTTATTTCTAAAGCGCTTTTACAATGTAGATTGTGTCAAAGCAGCTTAACATAGAAGATTATAGTAAATTGAAAACTGTGTCAGTCCAGTTTACAGAGTTGAAGTTCAGTTTAGTTCAGTTCAGTGTGGTTTAATTTTTACTGATGAAAATCTATCCACAAGCTCTCAAGTCCCGGACCATGCAAGCCAGTGGCGACAGCGGCAAGGAACAAACTTCACCAATTGACGAAAGTGAAGGAAAAAAAAAACCTAGAGAGAAACCAGGCTCAGTTGGACACGACCATTTCTCCTCTGGCCAAACTTCTTGTGCAGAGCTGCAGTCTAGGTGCCGGAGGCTGGAGAACGCTGGATGTCCATCGTAGAGAAGCTGCAGGTGGGAGAGGGCACCGGCTGGTGTACAGGCTGGCCCTTCAATGCGAAGACTCGTCTGTCACTGGGGTCTCGTACTCTCCACTCCTCCATGACCACAAGAGTAGCTGCTCAGGATACGGCCTGGTCCAGGATTATGGAAACCTCGGGAATAATAAAAACAGATGCAGTTTAAATTATAATGTCTTTTGGGAAGTGTTCCCGGCTCCGGTTGCCCTAAATAATGCAGACTAACCATCCTTTAGAGGATTTGGATTTCAAAAGCATTTGTGTTTTATGGGTATGCTAATGCAAAGAGATGTGTTTTAATCTTACAGTGTAGCATCTTCCAAAATAACTAGTGAAATATTATGTACTGTCATCATGGCAAAGGCAAAACTAATTAGTTGTTAAAAATTAGTAATTAAAACTGTTATGTTTAAAAATGTATTAAGAAAAAAAATCTGTTATGTTAAACAGAACTTGAGAAATACTTCAAATAAACATTTCCCAGGAATACTAATACATTTGTCTTCAACTATATGTACAGTGAACACAGAGTATATGGACAATAAAATGAAATGCGACACAAAACAAGCCTTTTTATTTTTGTTGAATGGCAGTTTTAATGAACAACAACAGCAATTATAAAAGTATGAAGTATAAAAAACACTTGTACATCAGGAAATCAAGACGAGCTATGTTATATATTCTGATATAAAACATTGACACCTTTTCCCCTATTGACAATCACAGTTTTCAATGTTTTATTTAACATTTAACAGTTTACTCAAGTGTGTTCTGTGCTGTTTCAAAGGCACATTGTAGGGAATGGTGTACAGATGAGTGTCCTAAGAGTGTGGTGATCGTTGCCTCTGTTTGCGGTAGTGATGGATTTTGTGTGTGTGTGTGCAGGGGCTGACGACGGTTGGAGTGCTGTTTTAGCCGGAGGTTGCTTTAATGGCAGCAGTGATCTGGAGCTAATGGCAGCAGCTCAGAGAAAGGAGCGGTGATGTGAGCCGTAGACATGCTCTGTCACAGGTGAGGAACGCGGCTACTGTCGTCAAGCTCTAAAGAAAAGCCCCTGTGTCTGTCACTGAAAAGTCAATTTACCTGCTACGTCTGAGCATGTGGGATTAGAGGAGAGGAATGAGACCCACAGCTATAGTGAGGGAGAGAAAGCAGGGGGAAAAAAGCCATTAAGTCTTACAGGGGCCCGAGGTCCACTTTAGTTTAATAGTTTTTTACCCTTGACTTTGTTACACACACACACACACACACACATAGATGCACTTACTTTTTTCTGTACCCCAAGTGTGTTCATGGTCCTGTTCCATTTTTCAATCCCTTCTCCATGTTACGCACACACATAAAGTCACATATACACAGCGCTTTACTGGCGGAAAGGGGATATGACTGATTAAAATGTGCATAATTATAAGACGGCTCGCTTTGGGTCTCAGATCTCAGTAGGATCAGAAATTCAGAATCTTGTTATAGACCAGACATGCATCTTAGCCTCGATCTGTGGGTGTGTAGGTCAGTTTGTGCCTATATTGTGGGGATAAAAATGTTGGATTAATAGACATCCAAAGATATGTCCTCATGCGAATCTAAAAATGTAAAAGGGTTTATATAGAGGGGAAATTTGAGAGGTTCTTGAACACTTTTTGGTTTTAGGTTGTGACTTTCTGGCAATTGTGCATATATAATTTATGTTTTTTCATTCAGAAGATGCTATGCTATCCAAAGTGACTTGCGAACGAGAAATGCATCATAAATAGGCAAATAATCATGAAAGTTTCAGACCTGACTCAAGGAGGGATTAAGGAAAGTGATACTGTAAAAGGTTTTTCTTCCCCTGAAAATAACGTTTTTCCGCTGCCTCATCAAAATTGTTAGGATTCAGCATTTTGGATGAGGTCCAACAGCAAATGAACAGTGAATGAGAAAGTTCTGGAAAGTGATTTGATGGTAGAATGAGTTGACCTGGATTTCACTTAAAGATCCCCTATTGTACATTAAAAAGGGTCATATTTTGGTTTGGGGGGTCTCCAACAACAGGCTGATATACATGCAAGGTCAAAAAACACTTTCATTGTTTTATAATATGCATTTATTTTTTACTTTATTATCACACGACTCCCATATGATTTGTTTAGTGATTAATTTGTTCCCAAAGCCCTCCTTAGCCGATGCTAATCTGCGCTGATTGGTTCGATGACCCAGTCTGTTGTGATTGGTCGACTGCGTTCAGCGTGATACAGAGAGAAATGCCCACCACGGCTTATCAACAATTTTGAAGTAGTCAGAGTGCAGAGTGTGTGTGAACCCAATGCAGGAGTGCATTAAAACAATGCAGTTCAACACCAGTATATTACTCTATTCTGAACCATGACACACATTCAGTATTTATCCACACCGTGGCAAGAGCTGAACTATTTTGAATTTTAACCGATACACGTGTGTAGGAACAGCTGACGGTGGCCATAGCAAAGACAAACAGCAGTGGATCGTGAGCTCACAAAAGCATTTAAATCCGTAAACAAAGCAGCATGCGTCGCGTTTTCAATGTGCCTTTAGACGCCATATGAGAATATAAAGAGTTAACCAGATACAAGCAGTTACAAGAAACAAAACACAATTAAATCCATACTTTGCAAGCTAGAGAAAACAAGGAGGCAACCATTTTAATGACACTAACTTACACTTGTGAAATGGAGAAAGAAACTGATCCATGAACTGTGTACTGTGAAGTTCCTGTCAAGCTCTGGCAAAGTTCATTACATCAATAGTCTTTTCTGATCCTTCCTTTAACAGACGACAGATGAATCCCCCGTTGTAAGCATGTAGATTGCTAAAGCACTTGTCAGAAAAATTACAGGAACACAGCACAAGACTGGGGAAATAATACTAATAATATTTTTGCAAAAATAAACTTCAACCATTGACTCTTCACAGCCTCATCTTTGAGTAGGGAAAGTAACACTAACTTTCCCTCACACTTCAGAGTGACATGGTTAAACCGGGATCTGCTACAGTGTTTGTCGTATTCTCTTTTTTTTTTTTTCTACAGTGTTTGTGGGCGGGCCAGGGGTTTCAATTTTCCCGGGTCTGCGCGTGCAACAAATGGGCGGAGCTTGAGATCTGTATCAATGACACGCCAACACGGCTAAAGATTCTTTACTTTTATAGATGAATCAATAGTTTTAAACATGGCGCACTTTCAGATTTAAGCCTTATCTGGATATTTCACTTCACTTTAGAGCTGTGTTACCCATTGCATTGAAGGTCATTTTCAAAAACTCATAATAGGGGCTCTTTGTGGGAACTTCAACTCTGAAAACTAGACTGACCCAGTTTAAATTTACTAAAACGTCTATGTTAAGCTACTTTGACACAATCTACATTGTAAAAGCACTATAGAAAGAAACATGAATCGAATTGAATAACTAAGACAATATATATATTATATATTATATATATATAATTTATATATTGTTTATTCATTTAATTTTTGGAAAGTTTTGCATGCAGTTTCTTATTGAAGTAAATGTCATAGGAAATTAAGTCAAATTTGCCTACTCTAACATATGTGAAATGTAATATGTAATTCTTATTTTGTTGTTGTAATTTTTACCTTTTTTTTTTTTTGCAATTTTGCAAATCTCTAAAGTCTGATTTTGAGCCCGTTTCTCCCCATAGTTTGGACAATCCTAGGTAATTCCCCAATTATCTCGGTGGTTTTAAAGATTATCTTATTAAATTTTCCTGCGGCGTGAGGTGTGTTAAGTGTGAAATAATCTGCTCGGAAGAACATTGGAGGTGCTCTGATCACGAATGGTAAATATTCAATATGTTGAATAGATGTTGGACAGCAGAGAAGGAGGATTAGCTTGTCAAATTGTGGCAACAGCACAAATGTTTATTTGCTTATTCGTCCACCATGCTTATTCTCAAATCGAGAGATTTTGCGAGATTTCCTGTGCTTAAATTGGTGTGTTTTGTGCAGCCTTTGTCACCTCATGGCACATCACACTCTATATGAGCAAAATGGTGACATCAAGGATTTTTTTTTATCCTCATGTTTGAAGTCTCTAATGTTATTGAAAATCAGATTTAAAAATATATTTTATCATGTACCCTGTGTGAATACATTTTGCTCCCTCTTGTTTGAAATTTTACAAGAACCTTGTAGCACTTAATTAGGCCTATTTAAATAAATCATGCTTACCATGTGTATGCTTTAATTAAATTAAATTTCAGTTAACAAAACAGTAGATTTGTTGTTACAATCCATATGAAAAATCAAAACTGACATCAACAGAATGACCGCCACTTCAAAACTTAGAAGCAAATGGTCAGGCTTTAATTGAAGACTACCAAATCAGCAACAATGACAAAATAAAAAAGTTAATTAACTTTCATCACAGGGAGTCTCCAGTTCACGATTCACTGATTTAAATGATCCAGTCAAAATAAGTCTCCAGTTAACGATTCATTGATTCAGATGATCTGGTCACAGCAAGTCTCCAGTTAGCAATTCACTGCTTCAAATGATCGAAGTCATTTAGTCAAAGCGAGTCTCCAGTTAATTGTTAGGTGATTAAGATCATCTGGTCACCATGAGTCTTCAGTTATAATGAGAGTTAGCGAAACAAACTTTGTAAATTTTGATTTCACAAGGACTTGTTAAAATTAATTACAGAATCATTTTTATCAGTGCACATAACCCACATACCAACATGCTATATGTTTAATACACTGTCCAAATATGATGATGATGATTATGGTCTTACTATAAGTGTGATTGTATGTATGTGTATCCATGTGCAGTGTGTGTTTATGGCACTGTGATTTACATAAGAAGTGTGCACAAAAATAGCTGCTTGGACAGACTGACTGACTCTCTCACTTTTGGTCTGGACACTGATGCATGAGGAGCTCCTCGCTGCTTTTAATGAGCGCAGAGAACAACACAGCGACAGAGCTGCTGCTGTTCCCAGACTCTAACTGTACATGATGTCTTCTTTCCTTGGCTTTGCGTGATGGATGGATTCGGTGTTAGACACATACAGTAGTGAGGAGTTCAGTTTTGTTGCTGTCCGCGGTGCTGAAAACCTGCAAGTCTGCAATGCTGTTGTTATATTTATGCTTTCACTACAGATAAACACACATGAAAATCTGAGTTTTTAACAACCTGCATTTTGTAAACTAAACCGAACTAGTAGTTAGTCATGCTGTATTGATATGCTATAGACGTCTTCAGTTCCAAATGAATAAGTTATGATGTCCAGACTGGGATTGAAGCACTGACCTTTCTAAGACACGTCCTTGGCCTTTGTGCACCAGTACAAAGGAAGGTAAGAAGAAAGTAGCAGAGCAATATTTAGTGTCCGGCTGAAGAGTCATGCATTGATTCTAGAGCACACTATGTTAAGATTCCTCGACAAACCACACTACAAAGGTCATTGTGCTGAATCTGACAGCAGCTTTGTGTGTGCGCGTGTGTGTTATCTATCAGGGGGGTTGTGTTGTGTGTTTGTGTGTGTGTTTTGTGGAAGTCAGGCAGTGGGTCAGTCAAAAGCCCAACTCAGCATTTCTGCTGGCGAACACTAATGTGATTTAGCCTTATCCTGAGGCTAAAACCAGCACAGAGGGGATGGACAAGAAAACGATCTTAGTGGAGGTCAACAACACACATGAGTCCACAGTCATTGACATGCATGGTGTGCTTTCAGACTCTTACTTTCACTAAATTAGGGGAAATCTTCACATGCGATTCCCATTGTAGGTATGTTCTCAGGTTGTAGTAAATAACCATACACTGTTAACAATTTTCTGAAATATCTACAGTAACAGTTGCCAGTAACTTACTGTAAATCAATTACAGCAAAAATACTGTATTTACATTTAAAGCACCATCTATCTTGCTGTATATTTATTTACAGCATTGTATTTCTTTACTGTAAAATGTACAGTCATTTTTTCAATGCATCTTTAAAATACAGAATCATACTGTACTGCAAAATGGTCCTACAGTAAAAATCTGTTCATAATAAAGTTCAGATCGTCAGTAACGTACTGTAAATCAATTACAGCTAAAATACTGTATTAATATTTACAGCACCATTTACAGTATGTTACTGCATTTGTGTTTACTGTAAAATATACAGTAAGTTTCCCAATGCAACTTTGAAGTACAGTAACATACTGCATAAATGTCCTGCAGTAAAAATCTGTTTTTATTACAGTTCAGATAACCAGTAACGTACTGTAAATCAATTACAGAAAAAAAATACTGTATTAGTATTTACAGCATCATTTATAATGCTGTATATGTATTTACAGTATTGTATATGTTCGTAAAATATACAGTCATTTTATCAGTGCATCTTTAAAATACAGCAACATACTGCATAATGATCCTACAGTAAAAATCAGTTCATATTACAGTTCAGATCTCCAGTAACGTACTGTAAATCAATTACAGCAAAAATACTGTATAGGTATTTACATCACCATTTAACTTGCTGTATATTTATTTACAGCACTGTATATCTTTACTGTAAAATATACAGTCATTTTTTTCAATGTGTCTTTACAATACAGTAACATACTGCATAATGATCCTACAGCAAAAATCAGTTTATATTATTGTTCAGACCGCCAGTAATGTACTGTAAATTAATTACAACAAAAATACTGTATTAGTATTTACAGCACCATTTAACGTGCTGTATATTTATTTACACCATTGTATATCTTTACTGTAAAATATACAGTAAATTCTTCATTGTATCTTTAAAATACAGCAACATACTGCATAACTGTCTTACAGTAAGAATATGTTCATATTACATTTCAGATCGCCAGTATAACGTACTGTAAATCTATTACAGCATCAATACTGTATTAATATTTACAGCACCATTTATATTGTTGTATATGTATTTACAGTATTGTATACGTTTACTGTAAAATACAGAGTATTTTTCACAATGCAACTTTAAAATACAGTAACATACTGCATAAATGTTAAATACTGGGTAATTTCCAAAAATCGTTAACAGTGTAGCACATGTTAGTATGCGAAACACAATTTGGCAACCCTTTATAATAACTGCACACTTAAACCACTTTTTAAGCATTTGCAAGCAGTTTATTATTTGTTAAGCATTGACTCCACATTAACAAACAACACTAAGCAGTTTATAGATACAACAACATATGCTGTATTCTTGACTTACTGTATAAGCACATGTTTAATGTTCTTAATGTTTGTATTGTCATACTTTGTTAATGATTAATTGTTCATTACTAAATTAATATTATTTATTATTTAAGGACTATTTACAAATCAGTTATTTGATAATAGTTGGTGGTTTATAAAGAACCATTCGAATGTTCATTTTTGAACATACATTTTATTTTTTAGACATGTAGTAGCTATGCTGTATGCTAATAAATGCTTTATTAACGGATTTTCCTACAGTTTTGTGAGCTTATCTGAAGTAAGGACATATTGATGATTTGCAAAATCATGAAATGAAAAATAAATCTTATCTAAATATATAATTAAAATAAAAACTGTACTGTTTAAACATTTCTGAATAATAGGAGTGTCAAAATAGTTTTTGTGCATGCAACAAATTTAATAAAACAACAATATAATAATTTAACAATATGATAAAACATTTGTTTTCTTTAGTGATATTTTTAACATTCATTTATTGAATGGTGGCGACAGTGCTAACCACTGAGCCACCATGTCCCCCTATTTTTAACAGTTATTTATTTAGACTTCTAATTTTACAACCTCTTTTCCCCATAAAAAAAAATCGAACTATTTTTAATTGCTCATTTTGAAATCTTCAGGGGTTATCATATAACTTGATACACAACGTTTTAGAACAAGTTCACACAATTTTTTTTGCATAAGAAATGTCCTTGGCTTTACCCTGCCATCATGCATAATCATATGGGTCTAAGCATGTCATTGTGTAACAGCAAGATTAAGGTCAACATGTACAAACGTGAATGAGAAAGTGAAGAAGAGAGCGAGATAAAGCTGGCCTTTATCAAAGTCAGCGGCTGCCCTTTTCTCCTTGAGTGGAATGTGTGCGCTCTGCTTAAGTCTGTTGACAGTGCATGCGGTATTCAGGATGTGTTTGGATTATGGCGTGCGATAGGGCTCTCGCGCAATTCAAACACTCGCGCACACACTTGTTTTCATTAGGCACGGATGCTGAGAGGCCGGATTTGATGTTGACCTCCATTATGAGCATCGGGGTAAAGACATCACGCCTGTCTCTTTGCAACCAACTAAACGCCGCAAACAGGCAAATGCACGTAATTGCTTACACTCTGGTAATGTCAAATCAAATCTAACCAGGGTCAAGCTGAATATTATGCCGCCATGCTGGCTTTCTGTTCTCTCACGCTGATGAAACACAAAAAAGGCTGAAGGAAATCAGCAGTTGATTATGGGGAAGTGGACTGCGCTTTTGGAGTGCTGGCTCATACATTGGCTCACAACAAAGCTCTGCTGGATTCTGGATTTACAGTGGATCTTATGAAAGCTTGTTTCTGGCATATAGTGCAATCTCATAAGTTTCATCAGGCAATTCTGTCTTTTTTATTGTGATAAAGTGATAAAGTCAGAATTGAGCAATATGTCTTGGGAGAAAATTCTGGGTTTTAAAATATAAAGTAACAGTTGCAAGTAAAAAAAAAGCTCAATTATGAAATGAGTAAGACTTTTTTCTGAGGCAGGAAAAAAACTTTGATTTTTGAATTCATAATTCTGAGGGCAAAATTAGAATATGAAATACTTCTGGAAGAAGAGACATAAATGGTCAGATATAAATGAACAATGTTATTAATAATAATAATAATAATAATTCATTATTATTATTATTATTGTAATGTTTTTCCCCTTGTTATTCTTATTAATATTATTTTTACTTTGTTTTCTTATTCTTCGTATATTATCATTATCATTGTATTGTTTTTTCCTCTTGTTATTCTTCTCATTGCTTTGTCTTCTGCATCTTTTCCTTTTTCCCCTTTTTCTTCCTTTTATTCATTCTCTTCTATTTCTTTTTCTTTATCTTCCTCTTCTACTTATTATTATTATTATTATTATTATTATTATTATTATTATTTATTTATTTATTATTTGTTATTATTATTATTATTATTATTATTATTATTTATTTATTTATTATTTATTATTATTATTATTATTATTATTATTATTATTATTATTATTATTATTATTTATTTATTATTTATTATTATTATTATTATTAGTAGTAGTAGTAGTAGTAGTAGTAGTATTTTTTCTCCTCATCCTGGTTTCACCTCCTGATTATCATCATTATCATTAATATTGTTACTTCTACTTTTGGTAATCATAATTATTATCACTGTTCTGACTTGTCCTCCTGTTATCTCCTCATTGTCATTATTATTAGTATTTCTACCATTGTCATTATTCAGGTTGTTGTTGTTGTAGTTGTTGAAGCTGTAGTAGTTGTTGTTGTAGTTGTAGCAGTTAAAGTAGTTGTGGTAGTAGTAGTAGTAGTAGTTGCAGTATAGTAGTAGCTGTTTTTTTTTACCTTAATCCAACTAAAGTCATAACAGAACTAAACAGAAATGGAATCAAGACGTGGAGTATGCATATATTATTGGCATTATTGAAGTAGGACTTTTCGCCAATATTTTTCGACAAGATCCACACACGCGGCTGTCAGTATAGGACTGATGAGGAAGTTTTTTTCTTTCTAATTGGCGTGCGTTATTAAATTCCATAACACTCTTACCAGTCCTTACTCCTTATTTATGTCTAATACCCCAGTTTGTCAAGGGGGCATGACTTAAATGTTCATGAGTAAAAGTGGAACTGCCGAACTGCAGTCAAAGTCACCCAAAATTACCAATAGTATCTGGATGCAGCCTTTATGATGCAAGCTGAGATTGCATCACTCAGCGATGTCAGACACAATGCACTCAATGGAGTGAGTGACGCCACTGTGATGGGTAGGGTTAGGGGTGGGGTTAGGTGAGCGCATTAAAAAGCATTGGATGCAGCACAGATTGCATTGGACCAGGTCTGCATCCAGACCCCTCTCAAAATTACAGAAAACTCTTGCATAAAAGCACTTCACGTGAACACCTTAATTATATTATTGTCTAATAAGGCAAATAACTAGATTACAGATGTCCATGTAAGCGTGATCACTATTGTCTTCGAAGTAAGTGAAAGATCCAGAAGGGCATCCTGCTGATTTGATTCAGAAGGGCACTTTTTTGTCAGACGGCTCACCGGTCAGGTATACGTCCGCGCTAAAATATCAAGGTGAAAGTCACCATAGCTTGCGTAGAATAGACCCAGTTTCAACCCAACTTTGAGAATAGATTAATGGCGATATTTTTTTATCGCCCGATAAAAGTCTTGCGTTAACGCAGCACGTTAATGCCGATAACGGCCCTCCACTAGTATATATATATATATATATATATATATATATATATATATATATATATATATATATATATATATATATATATATATGTATATATGTATATATATATATACACACACACATACACAGTTGAAGTCAGAATTATTAGTCCCCCTGAATTATTAGACCCCCTGTTTATTTTTTTCCCCAATTTCTGTTTAACGGAGAGAAGATTTGTTCAACACATTTCTACACATAATAGTTTTAATAACTAATTTCTAATAACTGATTTATTTTTATCTTTGCCATGATGACAGTAAATAATATTTGACTAGATATTTTTCAAGACACTTCTATACAGCTTAAAGTGACATTTAAAGGCTTAACTAGCTTAATTAGGTTAACTAGGCAGGTTAGGGCAATTATATATATATAATTATACAATTATAGGGCAATGTATATATATATATACATACACATAATATTACAATAAAAAAAATGATGAGGATGTTTGCAACAAGCAAATGCAAAAAAAAAAAAAAAGAACAATCGCAAACAAAAATCTAAATTGTGGTAAATAGTAGCAATTACTTTTTCTTATATTCTGAGTAAAAAAAGGGAAAATAACTCCTAAATTCAAGAAAAATTGTCAGATACCATCATATTTTAACAAAAAAAAAAAAAAACTGTGGATGGTAATTTGTAAATGTGCCCCTTTTCTGTGAGTAAATATTTAGAATAAAAAGAAAAAAAAGAAAAAACGTATACAGTGGGGGGTAAAGTATTCAACACAACATGCTTTTTTTCTGGGAAAAATATTCTGAAGGAGCTGTTGATATGGAATAAACCAGATTTTGGTAAATACCCAAACAATACAAACATAAAAATATAACAAAACAGAAAAAAATCTATGAAATCTGATATTTATTTTGTATTTTCTATTGGATTGAAGTCAGGTGATTGGCTGGGCCATTCTACAGCTTGATTTTCTTTCTCTGAAAGCATTTGAGAGTTTCCTTAGCTGTGCTTTAAATCATTGTCTTGCTGAAATCTAAATCTTCCTGCTAATGTAGATGTTGGACTGAAGCAGCTGATATTAATTTACAATGATGAAGAGCGAAGGTTTGCTGAAGAACTACTGAGAGATTTCAGTTGCTGTCTGGGCTTTCACTGCCTTTCTACACCTCCCTTTCTTCATGTGTTCAATAGCTTTTTTCCTGTTTCATTTCATTTTATTACACTTAACCAGTGGAGGAAAGAGTACTGAAAAATCATACTCAAGTAAAAGTATCATTACTTGCCTAAAAATGTAGTGTAAGTAGAGTAAAAGTGTCTGCTGTAAATATTACTCAAATTATGAGTAAAAAGTAGCCCTTTCAAAAGTACTCAAGAGTAGTGTGTATTATGCTGTAAGAAGCTGATATGTTTACATGTAATTTGTGAATGTGTGTGTAAACGTAACATTCTGTAGTGCATTTAGTTATTGCCCAGAAGGCACACAACATCATGAGACATTAATATTAGGTTAGATTTAGGTTGTAATGTCAGGTGACCAAAATCAATTGTCAAGCCAGCATCTAAGGACAACGTTATTTTGATGTCTAATAATGACGGCAAATGATGTTGATATTTGGTTGATTTTAGGTTGTTAGAAAGTGACCAAAATCCAGTGTCGAGCCAACATCTTAAACCAGCGTCATATATGACGTCAAATACTGACATTTATTCATCAGGTATGGCAACCAAAATCCAACGTCTGATAGATGTCATAGGGGTAACGTTCACACAGTGTCAAGCTGTAACATTGTTATTGTTATTGGGCCCAGTGCGCGCGGCGAATGTGACGTCATCGATGTGTTTGCGGAGGTTCGCTTTCAGTGCGCGCGACATGATTTCGGCTGGCAGGGTGAACAGTACGCGCGTCACCGCCTTTGATTTGAGTTGAATATGAAACACTTTGAAGTGATTTTGTCTGAAACAGGTATGACTGTACACACATCTTAATGATCTGTCCATGCGTGATCATCATAGAGATAACCAGATGACCAATAATTCTTGGCTAGATATTGCAACAGCCGTGGAAAAGGAGAAAAGTTTTTGGAAAAGTTTGGAAAAACCTGAGGTTTGTTAAAGCAAAAAAAAAGATGCCATGGCAAAAGTGGAGACCCGTATGGTTAATAGCTACAAACACAAATTAAGTGACAAATGATGTCTTTAATAACTGGAAAAGAACATATGAATCTATCAGTTTACAATATACTGATGCCCAAGTTCTGGGCTTTATTGGTGATAATGGTCAGGAATGTTGGACCATAATTGCCTTTTTAGCCAGACAATAATGTGTGAATTGTTGAGTGGGCAAAATAAAAAAAAAGGTCAGTATTTTTAGTAAGTTTTTTTTTTTTTTGCTTTTATTTTTTCCCTAATAAAAATATATATTTGTAGAGCAACCCATTTTCTGTTGCCATTGATATTTAACATTAATAGGTAGAACTGTCCGAGATTTGAACAAAAGCAAGTGATGCATCAAAGTTTGATTTAAAAAATCTTGAATGTTATAAAACTCTTTATAATCATTATAATAAATTATAAAAATAATAAAAAATAATTAGTTTCAAAATCTTGAACGATATTAATGATATGACGTAGTCCCGGAAACGTACTACATCTCTGTTTATCCGTGGGTTTCTTTTGACCGCCCCCTGTCGTTTTAAAGTCGCCAGTGAAAGTATAAATCAGCCTTAAGATGTTTTTTTTTTTTTGTAGTTCAGTGGTCCATCTAACCTGTCTTTAGTACAGTTCAATTTAAATACATTTATTTTACCACTAATTTTGTGATTTTTGCATTTTCACTCGCATGTTTTTGATATTGTGATATTTATAAAACTACTCAGTAAATTACAATTCCTGAGAAAGACTACTCAATTACAGTAATTAAAGTATTTGTAATTAGTTACTTTACACCACTGCATTTAACTTAATGTATTAAGTAATTAATCTTGTTTTCTTTGCATATATGGATTTCTTTGATTGTCAACGGCACCTTTAGAAATAAGTTTTCTGAGAAAAATGGTGACGTGTTCAATACTTATTTCCCCCACTGTATGAAGAAATGGCTCACCTCACAGTTCAGTTTTTTTTTTCAGTAAATCATAATAAATGGATGCATTAGGTGTAGATTAGCTTAATAAAAACATTTCAGATTAAACACTCTGCTAAGAAAAAATGCATAATCAACACCTCTAACTAGCAATAAAGACAAATGTTAATAATCCCTTTAGATTCCCCTCTTACACAATGTTAGCATCTTTTTTTTTTTTGCAGTTAAATCGTGATACATGATGCTCTGCTCTGTGGTGCCCAAATCCAGACAAATGCTTTTGTGATGACCCGTCTTCCAGGACACCAGAGGCAAACACTTCTCTGTGTGGTTATCAGTATTTGTGTTTGCGGAGGGATGTGCCATAATCACATTGGGTTCAGGAGGTGTGTAGTGGATGAATGACACTCATAGCACCAGATCTCTTTCTTTCTATCTCTCTTTCTGTGTGCATCTCTCTGTCTTTTATTTAGCTTTCCATAGAGTGCATTATAAGAGTATTCATCACTGTGTTTCTGTGTACACTCTTCCCTATACACACTCTATTTCTAGCCTTCAGTTAGCGATTATCTGATTTAAATGATCCAGTCAGAGCGAGTGTCCAGTTAATTAATTGATTCAAATGATCTTGTCACAGGGAGTCTCCAGTTAGCGATTCACTTATTTAAATGATCCAGTCAAAATGAGTCTCCAGTTAATGATTCATTGATTCAGATGATCTGGTCACAGCAAGTCTCAAGTTAGCAATTCACTGATTCAAATGATCATTTAGTCAAAGCGAGTCTCCAGTTAATTGTTAGGTGATTAAGATCATCTGGTCACCACAAGTCTTCAGTTAATGATTCCTTGATTCAGATGATCTGGTCACAGTGAATGATTCAGTGGTTCAGAATATCTGGTCACAGTGAGTTTCCAGTTAATGATTAGATGATTGCGATTATCTAGTCACAGTGAGTCTTAATGATTCACTGATTCAGATTGTCTGGTAACTATGAGTCTCCAGTTAATGATTCATTTATTCATATTGTCTGGTCATAGTGAGGATCCAGTTAATGAGTTCAGATTATCTGGTCATTGTGAGTCTCAAGCTAATGATTCAGTGATTCAGATTATTTGGTCACCATAAAGCTGCTGTCACACTGGACTTTTCTCCCCACAGACTTTCATTCATATGCACGCGAATTGGTGAACTCTGACCTGCAAAATCTCACTTGACTGCGTGAGACCAATCAAGGATCAAAACATGACCTCTCTGGACAGAAATTTAAAATATGGACCAATTGCTCACTGTTTTAAATGTCTAATCATCTTGTATAATGATGATCGCAGCTTAAGTCTTCAGCTAGTCATTCAGTGATTCAGATTATCTGGTCACAGTAAGTCTCCAATTAATGATTCAGTGATTTTGATGATTTGGTCATAGCAATTCTTCAATTATCAATTTGTTGATTTTAATGATCCAGTCAAAGTGAGTTTCCAATTAACAGTTGATTGATCTGGTCAAAGTAGAAAAAGAGCCTTCAGTTAACAATTTACTGGTTTAAATGATCTAGTCATAAATGGTGTCAAAGATTATAGAATACACAAGACATGTCAGTTGTCTAGTTTTGAATAGTGAAAAGTGTAACGGTCAACTGGCGAATGAAGCTCTGCCTACTAGTACAGGAGTCAATCATCGATCGACTGATGATTCTCCGGGGGAGAAGCTTGGACCAGACGTGTGCTTTCACGACAGTTTATGTGGTCAACAAACAAACTGGAATCTCAGCAAATACTTGCTTCACAGACATAAGAAATGTATCCACATAAAGCTTGAAATCTCTAAAAATTAACTAACTTTAAATGAACTAACTACACTTGAAAACAAAAGTTTGTAATCTGTATGAAACGAACCCGAGGTACAGTCCGTCTTGTCAAACGCACATCACATGACAGCAACAACTACTAAAACGTCCACAAACTTGTAAACAAAGAGTCACTTTTATTTCTGCAGGAGATTGGCCATCAAGATCAAGTTGTCAATTACTTCAGAAGAGCAGTGCAATCTGACAAAGCATTATTCAGTGGATGATAATGTGTAGAATGGCCATAAATGAGGTTGGTGTCGTGATCTCGTTTCTTTCGTGTGTGCATGCACAATAGCTCAGGAAAACTGAAAACAAATTCAGATTTTGTTTGATTCGATTGTTTAGAAACTAATTTTTTGAGACAGATGTTGTTTAATTTTATTGGTGATTCCAAATATGGTACAATCGAAAGCTTAGCTAACAGTTTTGCAGAATTTAATGTTTCCCCATTCAGCCAGAATCCCCGAGCATAATGCCTGAGAGGCATTTTAAAGGTGGTCGCCGAGTGAAATGACTTGCCTTAAAGGGACTTTGATGGTGTCCGGTTAATGATTCAGTGATTCAGATCATCTAGTCACAGTAAATTCGTAGTTAATGATTCAATTATTTAAATTATCCAATCAGATCGAGTCTTCAGTTAACAATTAACTGAATCAAATGCTTACATTGAACATCCAGTTAGCAATTCACTGATTTAAAAGATCCGATCAGAACAAGTCTCCAGCTAATGATTCATTAATTCACAAAAATCTGATGAGTCTCCAGTTAGCTGATTTAACTGTCATTTTTCACTGATTTAAACTGTAATTGGTTGATTAAAATGATCGAATAAAGCCGAAGTCACACTAGAGTTTGAGCTTGCTAAATTCTGTCGTACGGCGCTGCGAAAAGGGGCGAGATTAAACAAGATAATTAGACATTAAAAAATGCGAGCCATTGCTCCATGTTTTAAATTTCTGTTCAGAGAGGTCATGTTTTGATCCTGGATTGGTCTCACGCAGTCAAATGATGCGATTTCGCAGGTCAGAGTTCACCAAGCTTGAACTTTGCACCGCAGCAACCTGCGAAATCTGACGCAAGACCTTGCGTTTCCGGTCTGACGCATTTGCGTGCGTATGAATGGAAGTCTATGGAGGGAAAAGTCCAGTGTGACCGCGGCTTTAGGGCAAGTGTCCTGTTAATAATTCAGTGATTCATCTGATTCGTTTAGAGTGAGTCTTCGGTTAACGACTCACTGGTAAAAATCTGATTGGAGCACGTCTCCAGTAAACAATTCATTGTATTCACAAGTCTACTACAACTTCTGACTCTAAATGAGCAAAGAACAGATGATCCTCAGACATGAATGTACAGTATGTAACTTTAGGATTTATTGTAAATGTAAATTACGGTAACACTTTATTTTGATGGTCCATTTGAGTATTAGTAGATTGTCTGCTTAATATCTGTTGATACTGACATTTAACAGTCCTTCAACACACATTTAACTGACTATAAGAAACTTAGCAAGTACATGTCAACTTACACTAACCCCAACCCTAACCCCAACCTAACAGTCTACTTATAATCTAATGAGAATTAATTGACATGTAGATGCAATGTAACTTATACTCAACAAACGGACCATCGAAATAAAGTGTGACCTAAATTACAGTTTAGGTCACCACTGTAACTGTAAATGTTTTAATATACAGCATTATCACTGCTTTGACTGTATTTTTGTGAAACCAGACGCTACCTTGTTGAGCATATGGAACTTTAGGGAAAGTGTGATGAATGTGACTCTTGACTAATCAGCTGTTTATTGTCATGAGAGTCTCTCTCCTGAAATGTCAGTTAATATCAAAGCTCTATAAATACATATTCTTATTATTACACAAATATTGCATTAATATTTACCTTTGCAAGCAGTTGGAAAGTTTCTGTAGTATATAAATACGCTGAACTTTCGAGGTGCCAATTTCTTGAGAATATTAACAGCATTTAATTTGAAGAGCTGAAGTCTTTCTCATTTTCTTAAAGTATTTTAGGCTTTTTTTATACCAGACAACACACACGGACTCACACACACACACAGACACATTTATTAAGAAGGATTGAGTAAATCTTTAACTAACCAGCATGTTGGGACACTGTGGCCTTTTCAGCTGGCAGAAATTGATGACCAAACTTCAGCCATCATCATGGAAAGCGGTGACTTCTCAACATTAGGAGCCTTCCACTTGTGTGACTTTGACCTTTGAGTCAGAAACTCTGAAGAAAGTCACCCACTCTGAGTTTGGTTTGTGTGTGCGTTTGCTGGTGTACAGACTCCTATATTTGTGGCTACTGTTCCTTCTGCTGTTGGCTCGGCATGTGTGTGTATGGGCATGTGTGTGTATGGGCGAGTGTGTGTGTGTGTGTTGTATGAGATGAGTGTGGTAATTCAAGAAGTGTGTATGGTGGAACCATTGTCTAATTGGGCAGATGGCTGTGTGAATCTCCCTCAGTGATGTGATGGCCTTTAAGCAAAACATACACACACACACACAGACACACACAGACATGACAACACCTTTCTCTTCACACATGTGCACACGCAATTATCTTTTCCCCTTTTGTCTGCCTTGTCAGCCCAGTGATGAACCTCCATCTGTTCATGAAGCATGCTTGAAGATTTGCACTGTGAGAGTGAGTGTTGGATTAGAAGTTCCCTCTAGGATTGTTTTTGTTTTGCTTTTTTAAATCAAGGGCCACTTCTTAATGTTCAGTGCTTCTCAATTTGGGCTGCTTCATTGCAGATCAGATTCATTTGTTATGCTGTGTCTGTCTGTCTGCCTGTCTGTCTGTCTGTCTGTCTAATGCCCCATTCACACGGGGCTTCAGCATCAACGCTTGACAGAGGGCGTATCTGAAGTTGGGGCTAAAGCGATCGTCATAGCAGTGTCAGCCAATGAAATTAATCAGCAATAGGCCACTGTCTGAACTGGTGTATTTGCATACAGCGATCTGATGGCTGAATCCACAATGCAGTTCGGCAATGCCTGACGTCTCCCATTCAACATGAATGCGTTAAAGCTGACACCCCGTGTAATTGGGGCGTAACTATCTATTGTTCCATCTCTCTATCGTTTGTAGTTTTGTCTGTTTATCTGTCTATTGGTCTATTGTTTCATATGTCTGTCTGTCAGTTGTACTATCGTTGTACCACTCTGTCTATTGGTCTGTTGTTTTATATGTCTGTCTGTCTGTCTACTGTTCTATTGTTCTAATACTCTATTTGTCTATTGTTTTATATGTTTGTCTGTCCGTTCTGTTGTTCTACCACTCTATCTGTCTGTCTGTCTATCGTTATATCACTCTGTCTATTGGTCTGTTGTTTTATATGTCTGTCTGTTTGTCTGTTGTTCTATCGTTCTACCTCTCTATCTGTTTATTGGTTTATTGTTTTACCTGTCTGTCTGTCTGTCTGTCTGTCTGTCTGTCTGTCTGTCTGTCTGTCTGTCTGTCTGTCTGTCTGTCTGTCTGTCTGTCTGTCTGTCTGTCTGTCTGTCTGTCTGTCTGTCTTTTGCTCTATTATTCTATCACTCTATCTGTCTATTGGTCTATTGTTTTATATGTGTGTCCATCTGTCTGTCTGTCCGCATGTCCGTCCGTCCGTGCATCCGTCTGTTGTTCTATCGTTCTGCCACTTTATCTGTCTATTGGTCTATTGTTTTATATGGCGTTATGCAAAAGTTTGACCACCCTTGATAATTTTCAGAATTACAAGCCATAGCCTGCTGACTTTTCAAATCAGCAATTTCATTTGGATATATTTTAGACCCTAGGGAAAAGCAACATTTCAGTTCTGACATAACATTTATTTAACCAACAGATGCAATGCAATTTAAGTCATAACAAAAACAGACAGATACGAAAATTTGGGCACCCCAACAGAATCATGACATCCATTTTTTGTAGAGCCTGAAATAACAGCCTGTAGACACTTCTTATAGTCAAGGATAAGTCCCTGAATTCTTACTGAAGGCATTTTGAACCATTCTTTCTTGCTAAATTTCGCCAGTTCAGTCAGGTTTAATGGGTGCCAAGCATGAACGGCTCTTTTCACATCAATCCATATATTTTCAATGATGTTTAAGTCTGGGGACTGAGATGGCCATTCTAGAACATTGTATCGAGTCTGAGCATGAATTCCTTTTTAGATCTGGAACTGTGGTTTGGGTCATTGTCCTGCTGAAACTTCCAACCCTGCTGTAACTTCAGCCTCTTGACTGATTCCTGAACATTATTCTTCAGAATATGCTGTTATTGAGTGGAATACATGTGACCTTCAACTCTGACAAGGTTTCCAGTACCTGTGCTTGCCACACATCTGCACAGCATGATGGACCCTCCACTTTATTTTACAGTATGGAGCAGGTTCTTCTCCTGAAATGCTGTGTTCTTTTCCGTCATGCAAAGCACCTATGGTTGTGGTATCTGTCCTAGATGTTCCTGAAGCTCTTTGGAGGTGGTCTGTTGTTTGTCTGTGACCATTCTAACCATTCTTCTCCTTTGCCTTCCAGTTATTTTTCTTGGCCTACCACATCTTTCCTTCACAGGAACTTTTCCTGAGACCTTCCATTTTCTTACTATATTTCTGACTGTAAAGACTTTAAACCTTTGTGATAGCTTATTGCATTCTTCTTCTAATTCATGTTAATGAATCATCCTAGTTTTTAGATCATCAGGAAGTTCTCATGAGGTTCCCATGTTTCTACTTTCAGGTTGACAATAAGGAGAAGCACAACTAGCAATCAGCTTAAATATCCTTTTTCATGATTGGTTGTACCCGTGTTGGGATTGTTGAGGTTCACTGAGTCACTCAAATCAGTTTTGTGTTGTAATCAATCAGCATTAATTCACTACAGGTTTTGAAATCCACACAAAAGAGAGGGTGCCCAAAGTTTTGCACAGCCCATTTTTCAGTTTCCATTTAATTTCACACATCTAAATACTGCTACACTACGTATTTCTGTCTGAAAAGCATGCCATTATCTAGCTTTCACTAGAAACCGAATGGCATTTCACTGTGATCTTTTCTTATAAAGAAAGAGCACATTATTATGCAGCCACAGAGGGGTGCCCAAATGTTTGCATAAAACTGTATGTCCGTCCGTCCGTCCGTCCGTCTGTCTGTCCGTTTGTCTGTTGTTCTGTTCTTCCACTGTCTATTATATCTGTCTATTGTTCTATTGTTTTTTTTATGTCTGTCTGTCTGTTGTTCTATCGTTCTACCACTTTATCTGTCTATTGGTCTATTGTTTTATGTGCCTGTCTGTCTGTCTGTCTGTCTGTCTGTCTGTTGTTTTATCATTCTGTTTATTGGTCAATTGTTTTATATGTCTGTCTGTATGTCCGTCTGTTGTTCTGTCTGTCGTTCTGCTTGTCTGTCATCTCACATGTTAATATAATAACAAATAATAACAATAAATGAATATGATACTATTCACATATTAACTTTTTTGGATGGAGCAGCAGCTCTCTCTCTCTCTCTCTCTCTCTCTCTCTCTCTCTCTCTCTCTCTCTCTCTCTCTCTCTCTCTCTCTGTGTATGTGTGTGTGTGTGTGCGTGTGCGTGTGCGTGTGCGTGTGCGTGTGAGTGTGAGAGAATCAGTGAATGCTTCAGTTCTTGTCAGGCAGGTGTGCTGAATTCCTCCGAGCTGATAGCTGTGTGTCTGACAGTCTTTAAACTGCTCTGTGATCGCACTAAACTCAGAGGCTCTTTGATGGCGTTTTGGAGCAGGACAGATCCCAGGACAATAGTCTGGAGGTGTGGAAGCTCTGGAAGGTTAGAGCTTGTGGAGGAAGAGATGAGCACAGGATGTCTGTTGGATGTTTTATCTTGTTTTCCAGTGGCTCCCTAGAGATGCTCAACTACATGCTGTGTGTGAATAGCGCAGAGAGACGTAGAGAAATAAAGAGAGAATAAAAGGGTCTTCTGACCCATGATATTGTCAGGCGTCGGTGCTGATGTTCAGTAAAGAGCGTTCAGAATGAGAAAAGACTCGCAGCACACCAGAGGACCAGGGTGTGGGAAACAGAGAGAAAGAAGTAAAACAACCGTGACTTTGTGTGCTAAGTTATTTCCAAAAATCACAGTAATGATTTAATCAAAGGGAAATGTTGACATAAGCCAACCTCCTCACTCCCATTTGCATTCAGCATTCATTATTAGAGGTGGGAGCAATTCACACACACATTCAAGACATGAGTTTCATCCTTCTGAAATGCAGTGCCATGGCATACTTTATATTAAATAAAATATTAAAATAATATTAATAATATTAATTAATCGTTTGAGACCACAAAATTATCAAATTTTGTTTTCACATGAAAGCTGAATGATTAAGCTGTTCATTGATATGGTTTATTTGGATTGGAGAATATTTTGGCTGAAATACAACTATTTCTTATTAGATATAACCCCGGTTTCACAAACAAGGTTTAAGGCTAGTCAAGATTAAATTGCATGTTTGAGCTGTCTCAATTCAAAATAACTTGCAGTGAGATGTCTTAGAATCAGTGTCATTTTTTCTCCAGGTGCACACCAGTAATATACTTTTCTAAGGCCATTTTTATAAATTTGGCTTAAATAGCCTAATTTAACTAAGGCTTAGTCCTGGCTTAATCTAAGCCCTGTTTGTGAAACTGGACCATAGTGTTCAAAACCATAAAAAAATATAGAAAAAATCACCATTAAAGTTGTCAAGATTTTTAGCAATTCTTAATATTAATCACAATTAATTAGATTTGATTTGATTTATTTATTTTCAGAATATCAGAAATATCATGCATAAAAATTATTTAAAAAAAAATACATTTCAACATGGTCGAAAACGGAGCGGGATGAAGCACAAGCTTATCATTTTCCCACCCCATTACCACACACATTATTCGTCTATTACTTAAACTTCTTTCTTCTTTTACTTATTTCTTCTTTTGACATGAGACATATGAGCTTTGCAAGAGACATATTTGATCCTTTTGGCATCTTTGACATATTATATGTTTGATTCCATTTGTACATTTACATTTTATAACATACACCCAAAAAATACACAGTACAGTAAAAAGCCATTAATTGAAATGTCATCATACCTTTCTCACTTGATTCTTTTTTCAGTCACCTCTATTCATCATTCTATTCCTTTAATAATATATATTTATACAACATTTTAAATTGATTAATATCCTGGCATTGTTTGAGAATCTGTTCTAGACTGTTCCATAATTTCACACCATATTCAGACATACACAAACTTTTTAAAGTTGTCCTTGTTTTCAACCTCCTAAAATGTTGTTCTTCTCTCAGATTATATCTCCCTTGTCTTTCTTCGAAAAACTTTTGTATGCACTTTGAAAGTAATTTATTCTTAGCTTTAAACATAAATTGTGCTGTTTTAAATTTAACCAAATCATTGAACTTAAGTATCTTCAATTTAAAAAAATAAAGGATATGTATGCTCCAAATTGAAGATTTGGTGTATTTATTGTAGGAAGTTTTAAAAATGTCCTCATGGAACATGATCTTTATTTTTTTGGCATAAGAGAAAAATCATTAATGTTGACCACAATGTCTCCATGATTGATGTCCAGTGTTCTCCATCCTCCGATGCCTAGACTGCAGCTCTGCGCAAGAACTTTGGCCAGAGGAGAAATGTTCGTGCTCAACTGATCCTGGTTTCTCTCAAGTTTTTTTTTTCTTTCAATTTTGTGAAATGGTGAAGTTTGTTCCTCGCCACTGGCTTGCTTGGTTTTGGGACTTGTGAGCTGCCCATCGATGGATTTGCTCTTTAGTGTTTGGACTTTCAGCAGTGAAAATTAAACCACACTGAACTGAACTAAACTGAACTTCAACTCTGAAAACTGGACTGACACAGTTTCAATTCACTAGAACTTCTATCTTAAGATGCTTTGACACAATCTACATTGTAAAAGCGCTGCAGAAATAAAGACGAATTGAATTCAAACAATGACTCAAACAATATACTTGTGCAAATATAAGTGTTTTTTGGTCCAGAGACACATTTGTTATACTGTAAATCTATTATAATTTTGAAAAACTCAAAGCCTGGTAAACGCCATGGTTGCTTCCGGAAATACATTTCCTTTAGCTTTTCAATTGGGTTTAAGGTAAAGTTCAGTGTAGCTGGCATGTTATTTTTAAATACAATAAAGCATAATCCCACTCAATGGAAATTTGATTTCTAAAGGTTATGATACATGCATAATATCAAACCATAAATCATTGCCACTGTCACGTTTATCTGTTTATGAGAAAATGGAACACTAGTGTAACTCAATTAAAACCATTAAAAATGTGCAAAAAGCAATTTATTATTATTATTAATATTATTTATTAATTTTGTTTATTTTGTTTATTTTGCATGAGCATTGTTTGCTCCAAAATATACACAGCACAGTAAAAGATCAAACTTCTTCCAGTACTTCAGGAGAAAATGTAAGCTTCATTACTACTCAGAACAAAACAAGGACAACTGCACATATACCTTTATACAAGACAATATCTTTAAATTCAGTTGTCTTGTGCAATTTAAAAAGGCGTCATGGTGGTGCAGTGGGTAGCATGATCGCCTCACAGCAAGAAGGTCGCTGGTTTGAGCCTCGGCTGGGTCAGTTGGCATTTCTGTGATGAGTTTGCATGTTCTCCCGTGTTGGCGTGGGTTTCCTCCGGGTGCTCCGGTTTTCCCCACAGTCCAAACACATGCGGTACAGGTGAATTGAATAAGCTAAATTGGCTTGTGTGGCCTGTGTAAGTGTATGTGTGTGAATACAAGAGTGTATGGGTGTTTCCCAGTGTTGGGTTGCGGCTGGAAGGGCATCCGCTGTGTAAAACATATGCTGGATAAGTTGGTGGTTCATTCCACTGTGGCGACCCCTGATTAATAAAGGGACTAAGACGAAAAGAAAATGAATTTAAAAACAAATCATAATCAAATTTTATGGCTTTCCCATTTATTAATTAAAAAAAATTAACGCCTCACAGATACTGCCAGAACTGCACATTAAACCCGTCTCCCAAGAATGTGTTTTGCAAATCTGTGCCAGTGTTTCTCTGGGTCTCAGTGAAAGTGACTGCTCAGAACAGCCAATGTGTCCTCTGGAAGAAAGTGTCCTGAGATGCAACACAGGTGACAACGTGAATCAAGCAATGCGGCACACTTAATGAAAGCTTTTGTTAAGTCTACAGCTGTGTTTTTCCCTGTGTGCTTTTGTGAGCCAGGCCAGGTGACAGGCACAAGATAAAAATAGAGAGACAGGATGGGAAAAAAGTACATGGATGGATGGAATAGAAGCAGAGGCTAGAACGTGCTATTTATTCTGATGTAATTTCAAACGACTAGAGTGTTTATTAAGTGCCCTGTAATGCGAAGTATTAGATAAATTGGAAGATTTATGCAAATGGGCTTCTGTTTCCCCAAAAACTGTTTTCTTGCATTGTGAATAAAAACAAAAAACATTACACCACAAATGACTCCAAATTTCCCATTTGTTATTTAAATTTATTCAACATTTTCAAAAGATAGAGTAGGACTGACAAACATAGCTTAGATTCATTTAATTTACAGCTTTATTGTTTCTTTTATATCTTCTCTGTAGAGGCTTAGCTAAACGTGTCTGATGCAATCTCATTGGCTCTATATCACATCTTTGACCGACTAAAGCATAGAACATTTCTCAAACCAATAATGTGGCAAAGACAAAATATAGTTCATGCTCTGGTGTTGGTACTGACACACATACACACACATACACACATACACACACACACACACACACAGCCACACACACAGCCACACACACACTCACAAATGCACATGCACGCTTACAAATAAACCTCATTTGCACACATTCATTCATCCCACCGGGAATAAAATGCTGCTGCGTAAATATTCTCTCTGCATGTAGTTGCATTTGTTAACAGGAATCATTGATTGGCAAGTGAAGAACCTCAAGAGCACCTCAAATATGCGTCTGCACACCTCTTCCAAAACTTCTGTTTTTATTTTATAAAAACCCATTTGACGTCTGAATTTCAGGATTAGTGTTTAGGTTATATTTGCTTCATCTGAAATTGCATGCTGTATAGTAGATTTGACATTTTAAAAAAGTGTAATGTCCACCTTTTTCCTGTGTAACCGATGAAAGGTGATAGATCCTAACTTTTATTTGAATGCTGGTCTCCATAGAACTACAATGCTCAGCATAATTGAGTACAGCCCATTATGAATATTATTATTTTTCTCCATTTCTCAGTGAATATAGGCAAAGTATTTTGGTGCATTTAAACAAAACAGATTTATTAAACAGATATATTTATTACAATAATATTTTAGTCACCAAACATATTTAGAAATTGAAAGATAATATAATTAAATTCAAGCAATATACTGCAAAAAATAAAAAAATAAAAAATTACAACCTACAAGATTTTTCAATATTTTTGCTTCTCTTGATTTTTTCTCTTTTTTTTTTTAAATTTGTATTTAATATTTTTCTACAACATATACATTTGGGTGTACTAGTTTTTGGACCGTTATCGTAAATTATTTTGTTAGATAAACTTCAGATTTGGCTTCAGTACTGACTAATCTAATGTATATGCACAAATATAATATTGTATAGCTTCCTATTAGAAGTGTGAATTTAAAAGAGAGATTTGTCAGGGGTGTACTTATATATACTGAGCACTGTACATGTTAAAAAATAAATGGAAATAAAAATGAGAACTTGATTTGAGCACTACTGTAATATATTTACTAAAGAGGGGTATGTGTGCTTTAATACTTTTCACAACAACAACAGATATCGCAACGCAATCTCACGGCAATTCGTAACTTTTTGATTTAGTGGCTAATTCGTATGAATTTCGTATGAACAAATTTGTACAAATTAGTACAATTTGCTCATCACCCAATGACGGTTGGAGTTAGGGGTGGGGTTAGGTGCCACGCCTCCTTTTTAAAATCGTACATTTTCATACGTCTGAACTCGTACGAATTAGCCACTAAACTGACAAAACGTAAAATACTTACGTTTCCTCGTGAGATCAGGCTGGATATAACCCTGAGTTTAATGTAGAGTAAAATCATGCATGTATTTTCATTGTAGCAAACCTCAGAGAACTTTGTCATTTACTCATTGATTAAACTTTAATGCATTGATAAATGATGTCATTGCAATACTGTTAAGTGATAAAACAATTTTTCATAGGTTTAACCCAATCCTTCCTTTCTGTTTTTATTTATTTGGTCTAGAAATTAAATCAAGAATTAAATTTGATGAATTTGTGGGGGGGAAATCATACAATCTTGCATTTCATGGTTTTTGCCATTACTGAGGCATATACTCTTAAAAATAATGGTTCAAAATCTGTCACTGGGGTGGTACCTTTTTAAGGTAGTAGCATACAGGTGGACATAAGTACCTTCAGAATACACACTGTAAAACCCAAAAAGTTAAGGCAACTCAAACCGTTTGAGAAAACCGATTGCAACAAACCATCCTAATCCTAATAAGTACTGCCAACTTAATCCATTTGAGTAAACGAAGCAATTTGAGCACAGTAAAACCCAATAAATGAAGAGAACTCAAACCAATTGAATACTGTAAAACTCAATAAGTTAAGGCAACTCAAACCAGAAACCGGTTGAGGAAACCGATTGCAACAAACCATTTGAGTAAAAAAGTAATCTATATGAGTATTGTGAACTTACTCCATTTAAGTTGAAGTAATGTGGTATTTAATGAACTCATTACCTTCAACACTGAGGTTAAAACTCTTTTCAAATTAGTAGAATTAACATTCAGTCAATTTTGGGTTAACTACACTCTTTTCATTTAATAAAGTTGACTGTTGGGTTTTACAGTGCGTTTTGTACCGTTCAAGTTCACTTTTGTACTTTTAAGGTACTGTGAGGTATACATTTGTACTTTTTAGGTATTAATATGTACCTTTAAGGACCTGTTAGGACCAAAAATGTACCTTTTGAAAAGGTACCACCCCAGTGACCAATTGTGTACCTTCATTTCTGAGAGTGTATAGAAAGCAATCGAGATTGTATAAAAAGTTTCACACTTTTTTTTTTTCTGTGTGTGCATTCCAAGTTCAAGTGTGAGAAAAACCACAGTCTTAAGAAAAAAGTCTAAAAGAAAGGAACCGTTATTAAATCAGCAACATGCTAATTTGTCTAGAAATAAGAAGTATATATTTCTGTTCTCAGGAAAAAGGTGGATATTGTACTGAAAGTGTGTAGTATGAAAAAATACATCTGCCATGTCAAAAGTGTCCAGAGGATGTGCACTTTCATGCATACTGTGATTTCAGACATACTACACACATTTACGCCTACTGTATATGGTATGGAAGTAGACATATTCAGAATAATCCCTATAAAGCAGTATTAGTGAGCTTTTTATAATTCAAAACACCACCCATTTCGTTTCTAAATGCTATTCTTCACATTTGACCTCTGTTGTTAAATTAGCTACAGAAAAATAATCTTTTATAATGATTTTTTTTCATACGTCACATTCAGGCTCTGCATTCATTCCCCACACCACGTTAACAAATACTAAAGCGTACACACGTACATCCTTTAAGCCATCATTTACAGTCACTCATGATTATATGAAAGAGAACAGACTGGTACAAACTCATCTGCAGTCACTGGCAGGGGCAGGAGGAGACCGAGAGGAGGAAGTTTCGGGTCGAGTGCTAATTGACGGGGAGGAAAAGGATCATGGGAGGAGGGAATAGCAGCAGAGTATCAATTGTCTAAACTGAGTATCAAGTGCCTGTAAGAGGGAAAAACGAAAACATTCATTCACAACGCTCATTGGCTACTGCAGTCCCAACAGAGAACAACACATGGAAAGAATGCAGATGAAAACCAGTTACCAACAATAGCCGACAGGGGGCGCTGTGTCCAATGTGGAGGTGAGGAGAAATCGGACACCAGCATTATAATTCTATGAATACAGAACTTGTCATCATATATCCTTTAAAAGAAACACTTTTTTCCACAGGGATATTTTAACATTAGATATTTGTCTGTAAAGAAAGTTTTACTGAGGAGAAGCACACCATGATGAGGTTAAAGATCTCTGCAAGTCACTCTTGGAGTCATTAATGAAACCCCCTTTCAAAACTGAAAGGGAAATAATGTCCTATTTATCACTTTATTTCCTTGTTTTATATCAATCAATGAGGTGGTTCAAAGAGAAGCTACTGAACCCTTGTTCCATAGTCTGAAGTAGAAGTGCTGAAGCAACGGTGAGATCCTGATAAAAAATAAAGCGCTGGGTTGATGAATGCTCCATTTCCTTTCGCTTTTCCTCTTTTTTTCCCCAACTCCTTTTCCTCTGCGCTCACATACTCAGTCAGCGTACAGAATGAAGCCAGAGAAGGTGCTGTATTTGTTGTTGTTGCCCCCGTGGGCTTTGCCACCATCCAGTTTGATGTAGACTTCATCGCCAGCGTCTAGATGCAGGATCACACTGTTCGAGGCGTAGTCATAGTTCTGATCAGCATCTTGAGCGATCGCACTGGCTCGCACCTACAGGAGAGACGGAAAGAGAGAGAGAAAACTGACAAGGATGCTCAGCAATAGATAATAATAATAAGCTTAGGTTTAGCTGGTTAGCAGGATTTGTTAATCTCGAGGTATACTAGATTATGCTAGTATGTGTTGGAATGGTCTTCTTGAGTTTTAAAATCTGGTCCTGGATCACTTCTTACTTAAGCCCAAAGTTCCTAAATTGGCTAAAAGTAAAAAACCTAACCTCAGACACCCGATAAATACCCGATAAACTGAATGGCATTTATTTTTAATTCCAACCCAGACCCAGATGTAAACAGAATTAATATGTGCACAGTAAAGAACACTTCTGGTCCTGCTAACTGATTTGGAAAATGACTCTCATTTCTGTATTTACTTCTTGCAGTATATTATTACCTGTCTGATGTATACAAGTTAATTCTGAGTTTGGGTTTCAACTGTGATTAAAAGATTGAAAAAAGAAAAGAAAATACAAATCCAAACAAATACTAAACCAAACAAATTAAACTAACAGATGCTTTATTCACTGGTGTTGTCTGTAACATTTACCTCATCTTTTTCTGATGGATCTGATGTTTTTTTTTTTTTTTTGTTCTTTCTTGTCTTTTTCTTTAAAAAATTACATGAACATATACTCTTTAACTAGACATCATATCTTGAATGCCATTTCATCCCTCAGTGATTATCACTGTAACTTCATTACATCAGAAACTCTTACTATTCATTCATTCTCCTTCGGCTTAGTCCCTTATTTGGGTTGCCTCAGGCAACCGCCAACTATTCTGGCATATGTTTTACACAGTGGATGCCCTTCTAGCTGCAACCCAGTACTGGGGAAACACCCATTCCACACTCATACACTACAGCAAATTTTGTTTACCCAAATCACCTATACCGCATGTTATTGGACTGTGGGGGAAACCAGAGCACTCGGAGGAATCCCACATGAACACAGGCAGAACATACAAACTTTCATTCATTCATTTTCTTTTCAGCTTAGTCCCTTTATTAATCCGGGGTCGCCACAGCTGAATGAACCGCCAACTTATCCAGCAGATGTTTTATGCCGCGGATGCCCTTCCAGCTGCAACCCATTTCTGGGAAACATCCATACACACTCATTCACACTCATACGCTACGGACAATTTAGCCAACCCAATTCACCTGTACCGCATGTCTTTGGACTGTGGGGGAAACCGGAGCACCCGGAGGAAACCCATGCGAACGCAGGTAGAACATGCAAATTCATCACAGAAATGCCAAATGAGCCAGTCGGGACTCGAACCAGCGACCTTCTTGCTGTGAGGAAACAGTTCTTACTCAAACTCTTAAAACAGTTCCAAACTCTTACTATATCTACTAAAATCTCAGTTGCACCAGAGTATTCAGGATTGTTTAAAATATTTAAGTTTTTATGGGGTCTTGTTTGGAAAAAGCACATTTATTTTAAATTGTCCAAAATCCAAGGCCATCAATAGAGAACCTGACCCATATCCAAGGCACTCGTCACAGTTCAGGCAATTTCTTTTTTAACATTTGTACAATGTTTACACAGATAAAGTGCATGCAATTAAAATTACACACAAATAAACTACTTTGTTTGTTCACAAAGTGTCAAGACAAGATCTGTGCTGTCATTTCTCAGTTAGAAAAGGAATAAAAGAGTATAACAACAAACTGCTGAAGTCGGCAAAACCAATAGATGCCCCTTCTGAAATGTGCACTCTCAGAAATAAAGGTACGCAAGCTGTCACTAGGGTGGTACCTTTTCAAAAGGTACAAATTTGTACCTAAAAGGTCCATATTAATAGCTTAAGGGAACATATTATAAAAAGTACAAAAGTGTTCCTCTTAAAATTTTTAGATACTAATATATACTTTTGAGGTACCAATATGGACCCTTTAAGAACAAATGTGTACCTTTTGAAAAGGTACCACCCCAGTGACAGTTTGCGTATACCTTTATTTCTGAGAGTGTGCTTGTGCGAGAGGATTAAAATACTGTATATAAAATAAAAACAGTTTTAAATGCTTTTATTCCATGGTTTTTTAAAATTCTAGATTCTGATTGGCTGGAGGGTGTGCATTAAATTCATTAAAATGCACAGGTTGTCACAGTCAGTTTGATTACAGTTCAAAATAAATGCACTTCTCCCAAATCATTAGAGGCTGTTATGAGTGACAGTTGCCGGAGCCTTCATTTCTCTGTAGTGCGAACCCATGTGTTCAATAGTTGCTAAACGCTGCCTTCTCTTCGCTGCTGAGCTCACTCTTCAACCCAGTGGATGTGTGAGCTAGAGAAAGAGATTGTAACTCTGTCATTAATAAGCTTAGGTTTTGTATTACTGGCAAAGAAATGTATAAATTAGAACGTTCTCTCACCAATGTTGAAACATTTTCTTTTGCAAAAACAAATACTCGTTTGACTGCAAATGAGATTTCTGATATGGGAGAATATGGCTGCATTCTCTTCAAACACCAGAACATTCCACACCCGTGAGCTGGTGTTTTTCATAAAATATAGCTTAATGAATGTTTTATTTCATGTGTATAGTCTTTAATGTGTTTTTAATAATTTATCTTATTTAATGCCGCATTAACAGCTGTGACTAAGCCTCGAAAACATTGGTTGATTTTGCATTTGTTGAATGATCGATAATTTTGCATGATCAATTCCTTGCATAATAATTATAATATTGTTTTATTATTAGACATCTATTTTAATTACCTTTGATGTTAATAGTTTTTTTTTTTTTTACTTTAAAACTGAACAAAATTTGTGCCAAATTATTGTATTGAAAATAAAATATACATAGCCTATCCAATGTTGGGGGAAAGTTACTTTAGAAAGAAATGCATTACAATATTGAGTTACTCCCCAAAAAAGTAATGTGTTGCGTTACTTAAGTTACTTTTTATGTTAAGTAATGCATTACTTTACTTTTGAGTTACTTTAGTGTTACTTTTTCTTACCTGGCTGAGGCTTGATCTCTTTCAGATCTTGTTTTTTTTCTTTCTTTTTTAATAGAGGAGCTCTGCAATTAACAACACGCTGTATACCGCTGTATAAGCACTGTACACTTGCATTTACCTTTGAAAAAACACATAAAAAAATATATTTAGGATAATGTTATCTGAGAACTTCCTGACTCCATAGTTCTACATGCCATATATACAGATTAATGAAAGTTTAAAGCAATGTGTTTGCTACTTTTGTACTATTTGTTTTAAGTAAAATCACTGCCCACTGAGACTTTAATCCCCTTTTCCTTTTCTTTGATGCATTCAAAATAATGAACACATTCTCTCATTGACTGTGTGATTCATTGACTAATTTTAATTAGCAATTTAAAAAAAAAAAGCTAATTAATTAATTAAACTAAAAAGTAACTCACATTACATTTTCAAAAAAAGTAACTCAAACATTATTACTTAATTTATTTTTAAGTAAGGCGTTACTTTACTTGTTACTTAGAAATATAATATTATCACGTAACTCGCGTTACTTGTAATACGTTACCCTCAACACTGCCTATCTATTACCTCATTAGTCAATGAATAAAGTAACATATTTGTGCTTAATTGATCTGGTCCATTGGAGGGGTTTATTGTGCAATAACAACCACATGGATGTACTTTATCCATTACACAAAAAAATAATAATAAATAAATAAACATAAAAAACATAAAAAAATAAACATTTTGATCTCTCAACTTTTGGAAAGAAGAATGCAGGAACTGGACAAGGATAATTACACATTATATGACACTTTAAGATATTTGTGTGTGACTATTGGGTAACACTTTATTTTGATGGTCCATTTGAGTATTAGTAGACTGTCTGCTTAATATCTGTTGATACTGACATTTAACATTCCTTTAACATTTAACTGACTATAAGAAACTTTGCAAGTACTCGTCAACTTACACTAACCCTAACCCTAACCTACTGAGAATTAGTTGCAATGTATTTTAAATTCAACTAACGGACCATCAAAATAAAGTGTGACCGACTTTTGTATTTGCTTATGCTCAAGTTAAAAGTACTATTTACTTTGAGCCTAACAATACATAGTATATACCATTTTGAGGGATGTAAACAAAAACAATGGTCCCAACGTACAGTTGAAGTCAGAATTATTAGCCCTCCTTTGAATTTTTTTCTTTTTTAAATATTTCCCAAATGATGTTTAACAGAGCAAGGTCATTTTCACAGTATGTCTGATAATATTTGGAGAAATATATGGAGAAAGTCTTATTTGTTTTATTTTGGCTAGAACAAAAGCAGTTTTAAATTTTTTGAAAGCCATTTTAAGGTCAAAATTATTAGCCCCTTTAATCAAATTTTTTTTCGATAGTCTACAAAACAAACCATCCCTGTACAATAACTTGCCTAACTACCCTAACCTGCCTAGTTAACCTAATTAACCTAGTTAAGCCTCTAAATGTCACTTTAAGCTGTATAGAAGTGTCTTGAAAAACATTTAGTCAAATATTATTTACTATCATCATGGCGAAGATAAAATAGTTCAGTTTTTGGAAATGAGTTATTAAAACTATTATGTTTAGAAATGTGTTAAGAAAATCAACTGTATTTCCAGTTTTACTTTTTTAATTTCTATAGTACACATTTTGATAAATAATGTTATGAAAGCTATTTTAACATTTAACAAGTTATGGTTAAATTGCCTCTTGTTACATTTATGAAATGGTTTGATAACAAGCAAGAAATGTTCATGGGCCAATGACATGACCACATTGAAATGGTCTATAGCTACCCCAACTTAATAGATATATAACACTTGAGGTGATTAGCTAAAATAAAGGGAGATTCTGTGCCAGTAACTGCCATTGGGATGAATGTGAATGTTAATGGATAGCTTTCTCCGTCTATTAATGATAAATCATGCAGTGAGAGTTATTGTACAAGCTATTCAGCTTAACGGTTGACACCAAGGTAATGAATGAATTTTAGTGGCAATTTCCTTTTCTGCCTTTGATACTTGAAAATCCGCAACCTCTGTGAAGGTTAAATCTCCCTCATTAAACAGGAACTATCAGATAACCACCAACACAAGACTCCGAGACACTTAAATACACGCAAGCATTGACACACATTCAGACTGGCTTAAAATTGATGACAACTGTTACCGTTCACCTGAGCGGCCCGGGAAAAGATTGAGACACGGATGGGTTTAATATACGTGGATTTGTTCGAGTAGCGCACAACAGCGTTCGGGAAATTGCTGAGGATTTCTGTAATCTGTCTGGTGAATTAAAGTTTGAGCTGGTAAAGGCATGAATATGTACAGCATGACTGCTTGGATTTTGCTCGCAACAAGCTGTGAAATGCGAGCATGCTTTAAAAGCAATGAACGTGACAGGCTGACTCTTTTTTTTCTCCAGTTCATTATCAGACAGAAAGTTCAGCTTCACATAAGTGCTAATGTCTGTGTAATTTATTAAAGAAACAGAAGAAAGGAAGGAAGTGTTTGTGTGGGTGTGTATTTGTGTGTCCTTGTGTTCTGGTTCTAGATGACCTCTGTTCCATCTAATTAAGAGTTCTGTTTGAAAGGCTCGAGGGAGAGACTCCGTAGGCAGAGGTGTTAGAGCAAACCCCGATACAATATTATAATCAACACCAACATATGTGTGTGTGTGTGTGTCCCTCCCACACAATGTGGCTTGCACTGGCAAAATTGGTAACAAATACTTTAGAGATTTTGGAAGGGGAAGGGTCAGAAATGAATTTGCTTGAGTTAAATGTACATACTTTGTAGTGTTGGTTGGATTTATGCATACTGACAAACAAATGTTTTGTCTTATGATTGAAAGGAAATGCTACATGGCCACCCACAGTTGTTCTGCTCCTTTATGTTCTGCCAATCTAAACATCTTTCTGTGGAACACAAAAGAAGATATTCTCAACTCAACGGGATTCAGATCAACAATGGACCTCATTGACTTTCATTTTATGAACTTAAATAAATAAATAAATAAATAAAACATTTTTATGAATTTCTCTTTTTGTGTTCCTCAGATGAAATAAGGTCTTATACACTACCTGACAAAAGTCTTGTCGCATATCCAAGTTTTAGAAACAACAAATAATAACTTGACTTGATCAAGTATCAAGTTGATCATTTGATATCAGAAGTGGCTTATATTGAAAGGCAAAGGCCTCTAGATTACGCTTATTTTACCTAAATAAAATATGATCATGCCTTGATTTTTAATTATTTAATTAGGACAGTAAGGTCTTTTGCTTAGACAAAAGTCTTGTCACTTAACAGAAAAAAAAATTAGAGTATAAAATATAAAGTCGTGGTGCAGTGGAAAAAGAATTATTATTGTGTATGACTCCCATGAGCATGCACGACTGCATCTTTGCAGAGATGTAATGACTCAAATAACTTATTAATGAAGTCATCTGGAATGACAAAGAAAGCGTTCTTGCAGGACTCCCAGAGTTCATCAAGATCCTTTGGATTCATATTCAATGCCTCCTCGATCTTACCCCAGACATGCTTAATAACGTTCATATCTGCTGACTGGGCTGGCCAATCCTGGAGCACCTTGATCTTCTTTGCTTTCAGGAACTTTGATGTGGAGGCTGAAGTATGAGCAGCGCTATCCTGCTAAAGAATTTGCTCCTGTGGTTTGTAATGTAATGGGCAGCACAAATGTCTTGATACCTCAGGCTGTTGATGCTGCCATCTACTCTTTATATTAAATATAACCGCAAACAATGATTTTCCTTCACCAAACTTGACTGATTTCTGCGAGAATCTTGGTCCATGTGGGTTCCAGTAGGTCTTGCGCAGTATTTGTGATGATTGGGATGCAGTTCAACAGATGATTCATCAGAAAAATCTGCCTTCTGCTACTTTTACTCAAAGTCAGTCTACTAGAAGTCAAGTTTTAATTTGTTGCTCTTACAACTGGAATCGACGACAAGACTTTTGTCAGGTAGTGAATGGGTTTTGCAAGCATTTTCTTTTTTATGCCTCTTTTAAATCCACTTACTAAGCCATTTTATGGTATCATCACTGTTACACAACAAAAGGGCATTCCCAGAAAGTAGTTTGAGAAGACTTTGCAAGTTCTCAATATTTGCAAGTTTAGATAAAGAATTTGAATCTTAATTAGTTTAAACAAAACACAGTATTTGTGCAATGTGTTGTCAGCTCTGACATGCATAACTAAACATACACTAAATATAACAAGATGGTTCATTACTGTTAATGTTTCTGTCTTATTTTAAAGTTTGTGTCTGTTAAAGGCTGTTTGTCAGCCGCATGCAGTATACATCACTGATGCTGTCTGATTCCAGAAAAAAAACCATCACAAGATTGACTGTTATTCCTTGTGTGGCATAAATGACTGTGGTTTTTTTATCCTTCTAAATCCATTGGCTTTTCTGATGATGTGTTCAGCCATAAATGCAACATCTAAAGTGTGTGTGCTGCCTTTAAAATGAGACTGAGGCTGCTTTTCAAATGGACTCAATAGGATAAGCGTCCTTCCTAGACTAGACCTTCTGAGGCTTCAAGGCTAAAGTACTTCTCAGGATTTAACACAAGAATGAGTCAAACTGATAAGTATGCAAGGCCGTGTCATAAATGTTTCTGCCCCTGCTGTCCTGGCCCCTCAAATACTATTAAATCTCTGAAGGATGCTTAAGTGCAGTACAGATAGGGACACATCTGTGGTCTCAAAGTAGTTTACAAAAAATTATTACCCATAACCATTTTTTATGTCTTGTTTACATAGTGAACTGAGCAAGATCTGTTTTTGTCTGTTCTATTATTTTATTTTATTTTGTAAATTTTTTATTATTTTATTTTATTTATTTTTGTTTTATTTATTTATTTATTTTATATATTTTTGTTTTATTTTATTTAATTTTTTAATTTAATTTAATAAATTTTTTATTTTTATTTTACTTTTACTATTTTATTATTATAATTTTTTATTTTATTTTATTTATTTATTTATTTTATTGTTATTTTATTTGATTTATTTTCGTTTTATTTTATTTTATTCATAATTTTTAGTTTTTTATTTTTATTTTATTTTTATTATTTTTGTTTTATTTCATTTTATTTATTTATTTATTTATTTATTGTTATTTTATTTATTTTTGTTTTATTTTATTTATTATTTAAAATTTTATTATTTTAATTTTATTTTTATAAATTATTTTATTTATTTTACTTTATTTTATTTTTATTATTTTTTTGTTTTGTTTTGTTTTATTTTATTATTATTATTTTAATTTTATATATTTTTGTATTCATTTATTATTTTATTTTTCTTTATTTATTCTTTTTTTTTTTGTAAAAAAAATTGACTGAATGAAGGATGCTAAAAAGATCCATTGAGAAACAACCATAGCTAATGGGAGAAATGCAATAAGCAATATGGCTGAATAAAAGAGAACAATCTAAATCCGTAAAATCTAGGATCAGAGCTGGCATTAAAAGTCCATTTCATCACCAACTTTTAGCACTTTTAGCAACTTTTTTTTCTCACCATAATATTTAGAGAGAGGTTTTACACTATTTTGAATTAAAAATGGAAAAAAAATGAGGTAGTTTGTGGAAGATTTTTTTTTTGCAGATATTTAAATGCAAGTTTGAAAGTAGAAGTTGATTGGTTTCTCTCGCACACCCATAATTTAAATGCATAGCAATTATGAATTTTGCTCAAACTGTGCATGAATCATCTGTTTGTAATGCTGTTTGTGTGATGTGTGGATTTGCTACCTATGAGATTCTGCCTTAGAAAGCAGCTGCTTGTGTAGAGTGTGACTCTGAAGCAGCTCTCTAGGTTTCGGAACAGAGCTGGTATGTTTGTGTTGCTTGAGTAAATGGCTGGATTGATTAGCCAGGCACATATCACCACCTGTCCCATTGAAATGTTGGCTGCTGTTTGTGGGTACGCATGTGCGTGTGTAGCTGTCTAATTACGTTCGTCCACACAAACACCCTGTAAATGCTCTGGCAGTGAGGATTCCCTCAGGTCAAGGCCATATGGATGTTTGGGCTGAGGTACAGTGGCTGTAGAGGGACACATGAGGTTTCAGTGTTGATGTGTAGTGGATAGCGGTGATTTGACCAGCTGCTGCCAAATATACTGCATACTCGGAAATGCAGACATTGAAGCACAGAGTAACACTTTGTTTTGATGGCCCCCTTTGAATATTCTGTTAATTGCAGGTAGCTACATGTCAATTAGCAGTCATTAGAGTATTAGGCTCTATGTCTTTATGTCTGCTAAACCTAACCAAACAGTCTACTAATCCTCAGTACTAAAAAAAGACCCAAATTTTGGTCAAATACGAACAAATCTAACTGTTGGGTTGTTTTTTTTTTTTTTATTAAATAAATGAATAAATAGGGACGTCACGGTGGCGCAGTCGGTAGCATGATCGCTTAACAGCAAGAAGGTCACTAGTTCGAGCCTCAGATCTCGGGTCAGTTGGCGTTTCTGTGTGGAGTTTGCATGTTCTCCCCATGTTCGCGTGGGTTTCCTCTGGGTGCTCCGGTTTCCTCCACAAGTCCAAAGACATGTGGTATAGGTGAATTGGCTAAGCTAAATTGTCCGTAGTGTGTGTGTAAAAGAATATGTATGGATGTTTCCCAGTGATGGGTTGCAGCTGGAAGGGCATGCGCTGTGTAGAAAATATGCTGGATATGAATGAATAATGAAATGAATGAATATTTGTCCATATTTGGCTCAAATTGTAACACTTTACAAAAAAAGTTTCAGTAGTTAAAGTTAGATAATCAATTTACTAACATGAAAAAACAATAAAATATTTATTTATTACAGTATTTATTCCTCTTTGTTGATGTTGGTTAATAAAAAAATACAATCGTTCTTTATTAGTTGTTAACTCTCCATGCATTAACTGATGTTGAAAATCATAACTTTGGATTTTAATAATGCACTGGTAAATGTTGAACTACACTCACCGGACACTTTATTAGGTACACCTGTCCAACTGCTCGATAACACAAATTTCTAATCAGCCAATCACTTCGCCGCAACTCAATGCATTTAGGCATGTAGACATGGTCAAGCCGATCTGCTGCAGTTCAAACGGAACATTGGAATGACTTTGAACGTGGCATGTTTGCTGGTGCCAAATGGGCTGGTCTGAGTATTTCAGAAACTGCTGATCCACTGGGATTTTTACGCACAACCATCTCTAGGGTTTACAGAGAATGGTCTGAAAAAGAGAAAATATCCAATGTAATCCATCATGCCTTGTTGATGCCAGAGGTCAGAGGAGAATAGCCAGACTGGTTCAAGCTGATAGAAAGGCAACATAGTAATACATATAACTCCACTCACACAACACATCGAACCTTGAGGTGGATGAGCTACAGCAGCAGAAGACCACACCAGATGCCACTCCTGTCAGCTAAGAACAGAAAACTGAGGCTACAATTGACACAGGCTCACCAAAATTGGACAATAGAAGATTGGAAAAACGTTGCCTGGTCTGATGAGTCTTGATTTCTGCTGCGACATTTGGATGGTAGGGTCAGAATTTGGTGTCAACAACATGTAAGCATGGATGCATCCTTCCTTGTATCAACAGTTCAGGCTGCTGCTGGTGGTGGTGTAATGGTGTGGGGGATGTTTTCTTGGCACACTTTGGACCCATTAGTACCAATTAAGCATTGTGTCAACGCCACAGCCTTCATGATCATTGTTGCTGACCATCTACATCCCTTTATGACCACAGTTTTCCCATCTTCTGATGGCTACTTTTCTAGCAGGATAACACACCATGCCATAAAGCGTGAATCATCTCAGACTGGTTTCTTGAACATGACAATGAGTTCACTGTACTCAAATGGCCTCCACAGTCACCAGATCTCAATCCAGTAGAGCACATTTGGAATGTGGTGAAATGGGAGAATCGCATCATAGATGTGCAGCTGACAAATCTGCAGCAACTGCATGATGCTATCATGTCAATATGGACCAAAATCTCTGAGGAATATTTCCATTACCTTGTTGAATTTATGCCACGAAGGATTAAGGCAATTCTGAAGGCAAAAGATAGTCTAATCAGTACTAGTAAAGTTCACCTAATAAAGTGGCCAGTGAGTGTACTGTATATGATTATGGTTATAAGTGCTACATAAGTATGGTTTATTTTTAGTTCATTGTAGTAAATACATTAACTAGCATTTAACTAGTTTAACCATCATTTTAACAATGTGCTAATACTTCATTAAGAGTTAGTTGACATACAGCAGTTGCAAAAATACTTATAGTCAACATGACTATATAAGTGTTATCAAAAATAATTGTTCTCTGAAATATGTTCAGAAGTGTACACAAATTTTGGTAAAATATGGACAAATCAATCCACGGGGTTACCTTTTTAAGTAAATCTTTTCACACAATTGTTATTCATAGTTTACCCAAATTTGGTTTAAATGAACCCAGCATTTTTAGCATGGATGAATATCCAAGTTTTTTTAAAATAGAATTGACTTTTTGTTCATATATACTTTTAACGCAATTATAATCAGTCTGTATTTCATGTTTATTCATTTATATATTAAGTATCCAATGTGCAAACCTACTTATACAAGGCCAGTGCTGTGAGGATTGCAAAAGGTTGAATTGGATTGATTGATTCAATTTAACCAAATCAGCTCTTTGTGAATTTCAGCAGGGATAGCTACTAAAATCTCTGTGGGACCATATACGCTTATGATTTTAGTGACAAAGCAAATGGTTGAAGAAAATGCAATAAAAAAAAACAGAGAGAGATTGGGGGAGAATATTATGAAGCTGTCTTGAAAAGAGCTGTCAATTGCTTCAAATCGAATGATTCTGCTGTGTTTTCTATTTTGTGCTGAGGCAGCTCTTGCCAAAATCATTCCTCATTGATCGGGCACATTGTTTACCCAATGTGCCAGCTTAAGAGCGCTCCGCCGAGTTAGTGACATTGCCCGAAATTCGCCCTCCTCTTTCAGTGTCCACTTTCTGAGCCAAAGAGAGAGAGGGAGAGAGAGATCTGGAGCTTTCCATCATCCGGGAAGGTGGAGCAGTCCTCCTCAGGGACACGGTGGGATCAGCAAACACAGCGGGGCCCTCTCATTAGTTTTCATTTTGGGCCGAATGGCAGTGGGTTTGTCAGGCAGAGACTGTAATGTGTTCTTTAATTATGATCGACAGAGCGCAGTGTGAGAAGGAATGGCTAGAAATGTGACAGGACCATGAAGAAGACTGAGAGCTGGCTGTTCTACAGACATCAGAGAGCTTCAGGAGTCTTGGACCAAGTCTCTGGCAAACTTGTAAATTCACAGAGACCCCCAAAGAATATTTGGATACTGTAGCAACACTTCACTGTAAAATCTAACCAATAGACTTTTTAGACTGTAAAGATACAGTAAGCTGTGTTTTTCCATATGTATGTGCTTCTTATGTACTGTAGAAAACATAAGATGAATTGATCTTTTTATCAAGCTATAGTTCCCATGTTTTGCTTCTGATGAGTTAATTTAAGTTAAACTAAATTGAGTGTTAGTGTAAGTTGTTCATTTATGATTAGTTTGAAATATTGTTTCTGTAATGTCGGCATTTTTATGGAGGTTACCATTGTGCTGAAGGCTAAAACATGTGGTTAGGCTTAAAAAGTGCTATACACACTGCAAACCCCAAAAAGTTAAGGCAACTCAAACCATTTAAGTTTAAAAACTAATCCAAATGAGTACTGTGAACTTAATCCATTTAAGTAAACGAAGCAATCTGAGCACAGTAAAACCCAATAAATGAAGAGAACTCAAACCAACTGAGTACTGTAAAACTCAATAAGTTAAGGCAACTCAAACCGTTTAGGGAAACCGATTGCAACAAATCATTTGAGTAAAAAAAAAACCCTAATCTATATGAGTACTGTGAACTTACTCCATTTAAGCTGAAGTAATGAGGTATTTAATGAACTCATTACCTTCAACACGGAGTTCAAAACTCTTTTCAAGTGAGTAGAATTAACTTTCAGTCAATTTTGAGTTAACTACACTCTTTTCATTTGATAAAGTTAACTATTGGGGTTTACAGTGCAGTAGTATGCTTTAAAAAGTTGTTGGTGCAGTGGTAGTCTCTCTGTTGGTTATGTTAACTTACATGTGTGCTATTGCTAGATGATTGAAGCTCTTATTTTTTACTGCTTGGTCATTTAAAGGCAATCTCGTTTATGTATTTAACAAATAAATAAAACCCATGCTCAATATAAAACAACTGATAATTTATTTGCAGTCAATGCTATCTCAACTAAAAGGTCTCGTGAAGTGCTTTGAAATGTGCATTTTATATTTGATGTTTGACAATCTCAGTGTCTCAAATATTTCTAGAAATCTCAATATTTGACTAGATATTTTTCAAGACACTTCTATACAGCTTAAAGTGACATTTAAAGGCTTAACTAGGTTAATTAGGTTAACTAGGCAGGTTAGGGGAATTAGGCAAGTTATTGTACAGTATAACAATTGTTTGTTCTGTAGGCTTTCGAAATAAAATATAGCTTAAAGGGGCTAATAATTTTGACCTTAAAATGGTTTTTAAAAAATTAAAAACGGCTTTTATTCTAGCCAAAATAAAACAAATAAGACTTTCTTCAGAAGAAAAAATATTATCAGACATACTCTGAAAATTTCCTTGCTCTGTAAAACATAATTCTAAGGGAATTCTAAGGGAATTTAATAATTCTAACTTCAACTGTAGATTAAACTTCCTCTCTGAGTGCGATAGGCTAATTAAGCATGTTTGCACAAGGAGACGCAACTCCCAACAAAAATTACTTTCACTTTTTGTTTAAGGCTTCCTGTGGAGCAGGAAAGGGAAATGTGCCTAAAGTCTCCAAGAGCTGAATGTCTGCAAGGGTTAATATAGATGGAAATTATATTGGGGTCAATCAAGCCTCAAAACATTTGCATTTAACTGTTCAGTTCTGATATGCAGAGAATGGTTGCAGAAAAAGGAAGTATGTTTGGATGCGGCCGCCAAAGGACTGAAGAATAATTGACAAGTGACGAATTCCACTAAAACTCCACATTTTAAGATCAGTTGTGTATAAATACGGGAGTCAGGAAAATGTAGAGTTGTTGTGAACCTTCTAAATGTAATTCTTGTATTGCATTGGTGTAACGTCGCCAAGAGCTCTGTTATCGAATTATTTATTTGTATCTAATATATTACTAATAAGTTTGGCATCAAAGAAAATACTCTTCTGACCTTTTTTTATTGAACATACATGGAATTGGCTAGATATTCCAAGACTACATGCTTCTGTCTAGAGTATATTTTTATAGTTTATGAACACTGAGTGGCTTCTGGGGTAAATAAAGTGGCTTAATCTTTATAAGCTTTTATTATTGGTCTCTCCACAGTTGAAACACTGAATGAGTGATAAGACATAATTAATTTCCTTGAGCTCAACATACCATTGGATGTTTGTGTATGTTTACTTTATTCTTTATCACTTCAAGTGTGCTTTAGATTCACTTGAAGCAAGTGCTACAATTTTCTTTATAAAACTTGCATAATTTGAAACCCCAAACATTGCTTTATATCAAAATTAACTTATACCCTGTCCCATCTGTCAGCATGTCGCTTGTGTCCTTTTTTGCTTCATGACAATTTTCACCGTCTGTTTCAATTATGTAGGCACCAGATGAATATTTAGAATATAAATGCTTTTTTGATCATATGAAATAAAAAAATGTCCAGTGCACCTACCTCTTAAGATAAAAAACTCACTACAATCAAAGTTAACAAATGCTAAATTGTCTTCTGTTTGGCATTTTGTTATACAATCCAGTTGAATTCATACATTTAAATGCACTTAAACTTTCCAAATGCATTTTGCAAGTACTGCCTATTCTGTGTGGTTGGTCTCTCCTCTCAGCAAAGAAATATTTTCCTATATACTTGAGTTTCTCTTATCATATATTACGTCTCTTTTATAAATCCCTCCACTTTCGTGTCTTGACATTCTTCTATTCGATTTGTTTTCTTAATTATCATAGAACTTTGGGTTCTTTCATTTTTCCTTCATAAATATATATATTTTTTCTAATTTCTATTTCCATCCCTGTCTATGTTTAGAGGTCTGACAGCAGACGATCGATAGCTCAGGTAAGAGGAGCGTGTGGAGATGTAGAGGAGAACGGCATGAGAGAGACAAATAAACATTGACTCTCTGACCATCTGTCCACAATCTTCACTGCCACATTTCACTTCTTGGAAGCATCCTAGTATTTTTTATTATTTTAATTATTTCTGTTCGCTCCAAATCCCCTTTTAAGTCCTTCATTGTTGATTAAATTAATTATCTTTATAATTAATATTTAATTAATTCCTCTGCCAAAAGCGTCTAAAGGACACTAGCAACACTGTGCTTACTTTACATCATTCTAAAAGTACATTTTCTTTTCATCCTTGGTGAGTATTTTATATATAATCTTTTAAATACATTTAATGATATTACAATATTACTTGATTAAGAAAGGTTATTTACATTAGACGTCTGCCATCATCTACAGGTTTCAAAATATTAGCAGCATCTTCCTGACGTTACATAATTCTTATAGTTTTGTCTGCCACCCTAAAGCTGTGAATTGCCTTGTTAATGGTATACTGTAGTATGTTCTGGTGGTGTTCTTCCAGTCTGTATATCAAGTAGAATCAGAAGAGGAGAGTGAGAAGATGTGCATGAATATTCAACATGACATTTTTCTCAAATGTCTTTTTTTTATTCATCTTAAATAAAGGTGAATAGTTGGAATTTGCAGATTCATTAAACAACATTCTCACAACCCCAATATAATCAATAGCGTAAAAAGAGAGACATTTTGCTTTGACCTACTGAGTTTAATTAAAAGGTTTATATCAGAATAAAGAAATAGACGGGCTTGTATTCTGAGTTTGTGTTTTACACATACTATAGGCAAGTCTGTGGCAATTTCAGGTAATAAAGTTGTTATAATGCTGTTGCTTTAAATAGCCTTTAAAAGCCATATGGAATAGGAATAATTTTCAGAAAATATTGAATCAGCCTTTAAATAGATAGTTCACCCAAAAATGACAATTCAAAAATGAGAATTTCTTTGTTAAATAAGTTATTTTGTAAAATGTTGAAAATTTAAAATCGTTGACATTCAGTAGTATGTTTCCATCCACCTATTTTTATGTGGATATGCGCATAAAAAAATCGGTTGATGGAAACGCCAAAATGCGCATACATTTAGAAAATGCGCATAAAAAACGTATGTGCATAACTGAGTAGGATAAACTTTTTATTTGATAAGAAAAGATGCGCATAAACTACAATAGAAACATTTTTACCGAACAAATTTATAAGAAATCATGTGATGATAAAAATGTGTGTGAATGGACAAACCAGCAGGCTGAGCACATTGTAAAGCATCTGAAGTGTTGTTTTGATCATTCTAAAATGCCGTAACTATTTCAGTATTATTGTTATTATATTATTAATTACCTCCAGAATCAAGAGCGTTTGTGCTTTTATGCTTTCACCATGTGTTTATTGCATGTCAGCATTTGTCTTCTGAGACGCAAGTCATTTATTAAATAAAGAAAGGATCCACGCAGCTTCTCCTACCACAGTAATTTCAGTTTTTACTTTTGATATTTGGCGCCAGTTTATCAGGAAGTGACGATTTTGTTCGCTTTGACTCATCGGATAGAAACGCTTCTTTATTCGCACATCTTTTATGCGATATTCCTGTTTTGCACATAAATTTAATTCACATCTTTGGATGGAAACATAGCTATTACAGATTACAGGTAAAAAAAAACTGCTAATGAAAATACGTTGACATGAGTAAACATACTGTATGAGTAAATGATGACAGAATTTTCATTTTTGTGTGAACTATCCCTTTAAATGAGTATCTTTAACCCTTAATCATAACTATTTTTAAGCTTTGGGAACTTAATATTTAATCTATCTCACAAAATTTTCTCTTGAATTATATTTGTTGTACAAATCCTGTATTTGAATAAAGCCTATGGTTTAAAAAAAAACGTTTAATTCTAGCTTCTTTTTTTTTTTCAATGAAAAACATTTTTAAAGACTTTTAGATCTAACTCAGAACAATGATCAAAACAATAATCGTATAGATCGTATAGAATCGTATAGAGTCCATCAATGCTCCAAAATCCCACAGTAAAGTCATATGCTCTGCCTCAATTTTGTCTTCGACAATTAATTTGTTAACAATAGACATTGTGATTTATATGCTTCTGAATGTTTGATGATTACATGGCATGTGTGTAAGAACTGCTTCTTTTCCTTCTTTATAATAATAATGTAGTGTTTTATAGCACCCCTTTACCATATAACAGCAAAAATGTGGATTGCCAGAAAATCTGTCAGTGGCAGGAAAACATCATAAATAAACGAAAAGTCTGTTAATTCCAGTGAAAGAGTTTAAAATAAAGACTCTTTATTGACATTGATCTTTCCATGAAAGTTAGTTAATATTCTTGGAAACTTTCCATCACATGAAAGGTTCTTTATCCTGTGTGTCCATCAAAGCATTATCATCTAAATTTAGCATTGTTCTATACATAAGGAAACCTCTAAATATTTCAGAATGGCAGCAGTATGACAATGTGTGCATGCTGACTATACAGGTATATTTCACTTATGTAGTTGCCCTTTTATTCTGATTGCCAAAATTCATTGTTGTGTAAAAAGCACTGCTTATTGCTATCACTTTATATCAAGCCGTCCAATCACAGTTGAGGAGGGGTGGGGCAAATGCCTCATCAACCAGCCATAACATTCTGCATCAGCAAAATACAACTATGGGCTGAGTGCATTGCATAAATACATTTTAAAGTTACAGTTCAAAGTTTAAAAGTAGTTATTCAATTAAAAGTTATAATGCTGCTTTGTGCAGTCTAATAAACACACAACATATTAAACCATCTTTGGTGTTTTCATGTTTTCTATAAAACCAAACTGGAAATGAGTTTCCCCTTCGGAAGGGGAACTTCAATGCTATGTGGAAACTTCCACTATGGGGATTTCGTTCAGAAAGCCAATCATCTGAAAGAGTATGTAAACGGGCCAATGAAATGCCAATGAGTTGGCAGCTTCAGCTTGCGCACCTGATGCTCGTTGCAATTAATCTTGCTATATGAGCACAGAGCTAGCAAGCCAAAGCATCCTTTTCGCTTCAGACGACTTCACAGCCTTCTGAGAGAGTCGATGAGGGTTCCTCCAGCCGATTTCCTGATAAATCTGCGAGAGAGAGTGAACGAGAGCGGTCTCCCGGTCCAGAGTGTGGTACACGCGGTGGCAGACGGTCGAGCTGGGTTTCTCCCTTGCCTGGCGTCCTTTGGGTCCGGTCCTCCCCGAGCGGTTTGTATTGCACTACACCTAAAGAGCAATACGGTCGTGCAGCGCGTCTTTTTCAAGATGTCGCTCCGACCGTGCGTTTCTGGATGCGGTGGTTTCCTGTCCCCGGATGATGGGCACGAGCACTGCGTGGCATGTCTGGGGGTCCAGCATGTTAATGCGGTGCTCGCGGGCAGCTCATGCCGTCACTGCGATGGCATGACTGTTGCGCAGTTAAGATCGCGGTTAGCCCTTGCAAAAGGGCTAACCACCCCAGCTGTCCCCTGCACTGCAGTGGGCACTCGGGCAGGTCTGAGGGTTCCAGTGGGAGATTATCCGCCGCCCCCGGGCTCGCGGACCTCCCGCTCCTCCAAGCGCTCCATCCAAGCTTCGAGCGGAGGAAGCGATCCGTCTAACCAGATGGTAGCCCTCTCGCTCGATGACACCGGGGACCAGACGTCCACTGCTGCATCGGAGGGTGGGCTGTCAATGTCCGATGAAGATCCAGGCCCGCTCCCTCCCTCCGGGCAGGGGAGCGCTGTCAAAGATCTTGAGTCGGATATGATGGCCGTGCTTTCCCGGGCTGCTTCGGCCGTGGGGTTGGAGATGGTTTATCCCCCAGCTCCGCGGCCGGACCGACTAGATGGGTGCTACGTTGAGGATAAGAAGGCCAGTCCTTCGAAGCCTCTCGTCCCCTTCTTCCCGGAGGTGCACAGTAGGCTCACGCAGTCTTGGAGGGCACCTTTTTCTGCCCGATCTGCGTGCGTCTCCGCCCTCACCACTCTCGATGGTGGAGCAGCCAAGGGTTATGAGACAATCCCGAAGGTCGAGCGCGCTATCGCGGTCAATCTTTGTCCGCGTGGCGTCTCCTCCTGGAGGGGTCTGCCTTGTCTCCCGTCCAAAGCCTGTAGGTTATCTGCCTCCCTCGGAGCCAGAGCCTACAAAGCTGCGGGCCAGGCTGCCTCCGCCTTGCACGCTATGGCCACCTACCAGCGCTACCAAGCGCAGGCGCTGGCCCAGCTGCACGAGGGTGGTTCCGACCCAGGCTTGTTGCACGAGCTCCGCACCGCAACCGACTATGCTCTTCGGACCACTAAGTCCGCTGCGTGTGCGCTGGGAAGGACGATGGCCACATTAGTGGTCCAGGAGCGCCACCTCTGGCTAAACCTGGCAGATATGCGCAAGGTCGACAAAGTTCGCTTTCTTGACTCCCCCATATCCCAGGCTGGCCTGTTCGGCGACACCGTCGGTGAATTCACCCAGGAATTCAAGGCGGTGAAAGAGCAGTCTGATGCGATGGGTAATGTCATCTATCGGCGGGATCGTAACTCCGCTCCGCCCGCCGAGCCATCCACATCTGCTGCTCCTCGCCGAGGGCGTCCGCCTGCGAGAGCTGCCCCGCCCCCGCCTGCGCCTCCGGCGAAGCGGCCGCGTCGAGCACCTCGTAAGCCGGCCGCCCCCCCTGCCCAGGGCGCCGCTAAGTCCGGTAAACGGACCGCGAAGCGTCCCTGAGACAGGCCATCCGGAGAAGAGGGAATGTGCTTTTTCCCCGGTGGAGGGCCGGGCTCCATTTCCAACGGCACTTTTCAGTGCCACGAAAATCTCAATGAAAGAGCACTTTTCCAATTCTCCGGATGTGACAGCCCGAACTCTGCCAGTCCGGGACGCTATGCCTTCTGGCTCGCAGGTTCGGTGCATTTCGCCAATGGCTCACAGGACCTGGGAGGACGGTCTCCTTTCTCCCACTCCTCAAGCCCCCTCTCCGGAGTTCGGGAGCGAGGTGAGTGTGACTCTCTTATCTCCAGCTCATCCGCGGGACCCCAGCGCTTCCCGGATCAGCCCCCCCACTCCGCGCTGCCCCACTGCAGGTACGTCATCGATTGTAGCGATGAGTGCATTAGCGAGGGCTCTGCCTGCCTGGTTAGCGCGGGCCAGCCCCTCGCGGTGGCTCATACGCACAATCAGACTCGGCTACACAATTCAGTTTGCGAAACGGCCCCCGAAGTTCACGGGCGTGTACTTTACCAGGGTCAGCCCCAGGTCCGCCCCTGTCTTGCGAGAGGAGATTGCTGTCCTCCTGGCGAAGGATGCAATCGAGCCGGTCCCTCCAGCCGAGATGAGGAGCGGGTTTTACAGCCCGTACTTCATCGTACCCAAAAAGAGCGGTGGGTTACGACCAATCCTAGATCTGCGCGTTTTGAACCGCTGTCTGCACAGGCTCCCGTTCAGAATGCTCACGCAGAAGCGCATCCTCCAGTGCGTTCGTCCTCAGGATTGGTTTGCAGCGATAGACCTGAAGGATGCATACTTTCATGTCTCCATCCTTCCCCGCCACCGTCAGTTTCTGAGGTTTGCGTTCGAAGGCCGAGCTTGGCAGTACAAAGTCCTCCCCTTCGGGCTCTCTCTGTCTCCGCGGGTCTTCACCAAGCTCGCGGAGGGTGCCCTAGCGCCCCTTCGGCTCGCGGGCATCCGCATACTCAACTATCTCGACGACTGGCTGATTTTAGCTCACTCTCAGGAACAGTTGACTGTGCACAGAGACAAGGTGCTCCAGCACCTCCATCTGTTGGGGTTTCAGGTCAACCGAGAAAAGAGCAAACTCGCCCCCGCGCAGAGGATCTCTTTTCTCGGGTTGGAGCTGGACTCGGTCACCATGACAGCGCGCCTCTCCGGAGAGCGCGCTCAGCTAATGCTGAACTGTCTGAGAGAGTTCGACAGAAAAAAAGTGGTCCCACTGAAATTCTTTCAGAGGCTCCTGGGGCATATGGCATCCGCGGCCGCTGTCACGCCGCTCGGGTTACTCCATATGAGACCACTACAGCACTGGCTTCACGATCGAGTCCCCAGACGCGCATGGCACGCGGGCACACACCGGGTTTCTGTTACTGCGCTGTGTCGCCGCGCCCTCATCCCCTGGAACGACCCCTCGTTCCTACAGGCCGGAGTGCCTCTAGGACAGGCGTCCAGTCATGTTGTTGTCTCAACAGATGCTTCCAGCACGGGCTGGGGGGCCGTGTGCTGCGGGCATGCAGCTGCGGGCCTGTGGAAGGATACCCAGCTGCATTGGCATATCAATCGCCTAGAGCTGTTGGCAGTGTTCCTCGCTCTCCGCCGTTTTTTACCGGTGCTGGAGCGACAACACGTGCTGGTCAGGACGGACAGCATGACGACGGTGGCATATATCAACCGTATGGGGGGTATCCGCTCTCGCCGTATGTCTCAGCTCGCCCGCCGTCTGCTCCTCTGGAGTCATACGCGGCTGAAATCGCTGCGCGCCATTCACATTCCAGGCGAGCGCAACCGTGCAGCCGACGCGCTCTCACGGCAGCTCTTACGTCCAGGAGAATGGAGACTCCACCCCGAGTCGATTCAGCTGATATGGGCGCGATTCGGGGAAGCCCAGGTCGATCTGTTTGCTTCCCCCGAGAACGCTCATTGCCAGTGGTTTTTTTCCCTGACCGAGGGCTCTCTCGGCACGGATGCACTGGCTCACAGCTGGCCTCGGGGCATGCGCAAATATGCGTTTCCCCCAGTGAGCCTGCTCGCGCAGCTCTTGTGGAAGGTCAGGGAGGACGAGGAACAGGTCTTGCTAGTTGCGCCTCTCTGGCCCAACCGGACTTGGATGTCAGAACTCTCACTCCTCGCGACGGCCCCCCCCCTGGCAGATCCCTTTGAGAGAGGACCTACTCTCTCAGGGACAGGGCACCACCTGGCACCCTCGCCCGGATCTTTGGAACCTCCACGTGTGGTCCTTAGACGCGAGGAAGACTTAGGTAACCTACCTATGGCGGTGGTTGATACCATCACTCAGGCGAGAGCCCCCTCAACGAGGCGCGCGTACGCCCTGAAGTGGAGTCTATTCACTGAATGGTGCGTCTCTCGCAGAGAAGACCCCCGAACTTGCCAGATCAGCGTTGTGCTTTCTTTTCTCCAAGAGAAGCTGGAGAGCAGGCTGTCGCCCTCCACACTCAAGGTTTACGTGGCTGCCATCTCCGCTCGCCATGACGCGGTGGCTGGCAGCACCGTGGGAAGGCATAACCTCATCATCCGGTTCCTCAGAGGCGCTAGGCGAATTAATCCACCCCGCCCCCCTCTCATGCCCTCTTGGGATCTCGCCCTCGTTCTCACGAGCTTGCGCACAGATCCATTCGAACCACTCGACTCAGTATCTTTAAGATTTCTGTCCCTGAAGACAGCTCTGCTGGTCGCGTTGGCTTCTATCAAGAGGGTTGGGGACCTGGAGGCATTTTCGGTCAGTGACTCGTGCCTAGAATTCGGGCCGGCTAACTCTCACGTTGTCCTGAGACCCCGGCCTGGATATGTGCCCAAGGTTCCTACCACACCATTTAAAGACCAGGTAGTGAGCCTGCAAGCGCTGCCCCCGGAGGAGGCAGACCCAGCCCTTTCATTACTTTGTCCAGTTCGCGCTTTGCGAATCTATCTGGACCGCACTCAGAGCGTCAGATCATCTGAGCAGCTCTTCGTCTGTTACGGTGGTCGGCAGAAGGGAAGTGCCGTATCTAAACAGAGGTTGGCCCACTGGATAGTGGATGCCATCTCCCTCGCTTACCAGAGCCAGGGCGAGCCGTGTCCCCCAGGGGTTCGAGCACACTCCACTCGGAGCATAGCATCCTCTTGGGCGCGTGCACGCGGCGCCTCTCTAACAGACATCTGCAGAGCTGCGGGCTGGGCGACACCTAACACATTTGCAAGATTTTACAATCTGCGAGTGGAGCCGGTTTCCTCAAGGGTATTAGGTAACCCTTGGTGATTGAGGAAACAACTCGGTGAAGGTGTTTAAATACGCTTGCTGCGCCATTCTTTCTAACACGGAGATACGTGCGCTTATTCACTCTGTCAGTAAAGTTCCCCGCTGGCGAACCCTGCAGAGATTCCTCCGCGGCCCCCAGCATCTGGCTCAACGGAGGAGTCAGACGCTGGCCCATTATGTTGTAGGTCTGCCCGCTGGTCAGCCAGCGTTCTGGGTGTAGGTGCCTGCTATGCGCGATCCCCACTAGGCGATTCCATACGCTTATACTGCCACGGTGCAGTCCCCCCTCACAGGCGGACCCGTGTCTTCCCTAACCGCTAACCATCTTATTTTCATATGCTTACTCCCCCTTCTCAGGGTTAGTTCATGTGCTATTTGCCCCAGTCTCCCCACTTGGGTAGCAGGTGGCCTCCGCAGCGTCCTCCCTATCGGGACTGCACGCTTCCCAACGTACTGTCGTATTAATTCCTAGATATTCTAGACGCATTTGCGGCTCCCGAAAAATATATCTAAATCTGTAAATCTTCTGTTGAAGTGGGATAAGTAAGGGCCAGGGAACACGTTGGAAGACCGCGCCTCTGGTGATGACGGTGCGCTCACGCTCTCTTTGCCTGGCAAACCTCTCATCGGGGGCGAAGGTAAGGTTCAATCATTATGGCGTTTTCCATACATTTCCCCATAGTGGAAGTTTCCACATAGCATTGAAGTTCCCCTTCCGAAGGGGAACGCTCTGGTTACTAAGGTAACCCTCGTTCCCCGAGGGGGGGAACGGAAATGCTATGTCCCTTCGCCATAATGATTGCCCCTTGGCTGTTGAGACGAAGTCGCTTCAGCTACAAAAAGGATGCTTTGGCTTGCTAGCTCTGTGCTCATATAGCAAGATTAATTGCAACGAGCATCAGGTGCGCAAGCTGAAGCTGCCAACTCATTGGCATTTCATTGGCCCGTTTACATACTCTTTCAGATGATTGGCTTTCTGAACGAAATCCCCATAGTGGAAGTTTCCACATAGCATTTCCGTTCCCCCCCTCGGGGAACGAGGGTTACCTTAGTAACCAGAGCGATATGTGATGTCATTACCCTGGCGATACAGTACATGGTCTGTGGGACTTGTTAAAACTGCTTATTTCTCTGGATTTGTACATTCTTCGAAACATTTGGGATAATTTAAGTAGTTGCAATCAGAATTATTGAACCCCCTTTGAATTTGTTTTTTCTTTTTTAAATATTTCCCAAATGATGTTTAACAGAACAAGGAAATTTTCACAGTATGTCTGATAATATTTTTTCTTCTGGAGAAAGTCTTATTTGTTTTATTTCGGCTAGAATAAAAGCAGTTTTTAATTTTTTAAAACCCATTTTAAGGTCAAAATTATTAGCCCCTTTAAGCTATATTTTTTTCATTAGTCTACAGAACAAACCATCATTATACAATAACTTGCCTAATTACCCTAACCTGCCTAGTTAACCTAATTAACCTAGTTAAGCCTTTAAATGTCACTTTAAGCTGTATAGAAGTGTCTTGAAAAATATCTAGTCAAATAATATTTACTGTCATCATGACAAAGATAAAATAAATCAGTTATTAGAGATGAGTTATTAAAACTATTATGTTTAGAAATGTGTTGAAAAAATGTTCTCTCCGTTAAACAGAAATAGGAGAAAAAAATAAACAGGGGGGCTAATAAATCAGGGGGTTGAATAATTCTGATTACAACTGTACATGAGGCTTTTGGATATTTTAATGAAAACATCTTACATTAAGAAACCGAGAATTTATTTAAAGTGTAAGCAGAGAACAAAAGAGTCCCCACAATTGTGTCAGGTTGGTCATCTTTCATCTGAGATCACCTAAAATCTTACATTGTATACTGGGCATTATCATGGAGACAAAAGTCTGATATTTCACTTAATAATACAATAACAAAACAAAAAAGAACAGATTTTAGATTCTTTAGTGAACCCACATTGCTGTGTTTATTGCACTGCTGTGAAAATGAGATTATTAAGTGTGTGTTCAGAGGTAAAGCTTGCTTTGGATGGCACATTCAGTGCAATAAAGCAGCTGTTGAGCTCCTATGGTGTCTTGTTGTTGTATAAAGCCTCTGTCGGTCAAACGGAAGAGGACTTGCCCATCACTCAACTTAGATGACTCTGTGTTGCTCTCTCTGCCTTTTTTATTCTCTATCTTTTTTCTTTTCATTGTTTACCTACTTGATTAAATCTGGTGAGTCTAATATCGATGTGCAAACAAAGTCTGCTATTCTGAATCCATGGTGACGATCGTCCGGTGCATATTAATATCAAATAATCCGCCTTTAGCACACACAGCCTGCACAGCAGCCTTATTAAAGGGTGAGCTCTTAGTGCCCTGGGAGCGTGTGGGATTTGTTGGAGAGGATTTCCATGAAACATGTTTTTAATTTTTTTTTCTTATTAGTATTCTCTGGGAGGTTGGACTTCCATTGTTGGCTGTGTTTTGGATATCATTTCAGGGTAATTAAAATGCAATTGAACTGTTCAAAATCAAAGCTGACAATAACTGTTCTGATAGACAATACTGTAAAACTGATTTCACTGGTAAAGTCATCATGAATTTAAATGATATTCAAAGCAATGAGGAGACACCGCAAGGCATATCAAACTCTGTGTAAACAGAAATCAAATAGAATGAAGGATATATCAATTGCCTCTTAGAGGACCAAAGTAAATCCTTACTTTATGATGCCCTCAGAGAATCTGTGTAAGCCTAAACTAAATAATTAACAAAGACAGTCGATGCAATAAACATTGAGATTTAAATGAATATTCTGGTCACTTTACTATGGGCTCTGTTTATTTATTTGGTAAAATGAAAAGAAAAAATGCTTACTTGAAAAGCAAAATGAGATCAAATATAATGTCTTTTTTTCTAGGAAAAATGGGAAGATTAATTATTTATACCCCATGGCAGATTTTAAATATAACCTCACTTTCCCTGAAGAAAAGTAAATGTACAGTTTCTTGATTTATAGCTATAGTTGAAAATAACTGAAAATTCTGTCATCATATGCTCACCCTTTACTCAATTTGGGTTTATGTTCTATTGAGCACAAAAGAAGATGTTTTGAAGAATGTTGGAAACCTGTAACCATTAACTTGCACATTATTTGTTTTTCCTACTATATACAGTAAGTCAATGGTTACAGGTTTTCAGCTTTATTCAAAATATTTTGTTTTGTGGTCAACAGAAAAAAAAATTCAAACTGATCAAGGATGAGTAAATGATGGCAGAGTTTTCATTTTTGGGTGAACTATCCCTTTAACCAAGTATTTATTTTTTGTACTGTGAATCAACAATATTAAGAAAATCTTTATTATATAATATTTTTTATTATCTTATTTACTGCAATTTTAAACATTTTAAAAAACTAAATAATATCAATAATTGTTTATCAGACTGAGTTAATGATATGTTGTGATAATCAGCATAATGACACATATCTATTATATACGGTACACACAAAATATTTAACCCAGAATATTCCTTCAACATGGAGTGAAATAGCTGGAAAACAGGTCTGTGGGGAACAGATGAGGGAGGAGGCGCTAAACTTGGGCAAAGTCAAAGAATGTAAGTCCAAAGACATCGCTGGGCTGTAGGGCTGGGTTAGGGGGACAAACAGCCTGCATTTAGCATTTCAAACAGACAGAAACCGCCGGCCCTGCTCTGACACACATCTGTTTGTCCCTGTTTGGAAAACAGTCGGTGTGTGCTCAGAGCACATACATGTCATGTGTTTATAAACTTCATCATTGAGGAGCTATGTGACTTTCAAACCATGACCTCTCTCTCCGAAATCTGCACAATGTTTGTGACTAATCACTGACCTAAATGCGTAACATGTATGTGGATACTACATTATAAGTAGGCCCACACGGAATCTGTGCTCTCAGAAGTCCATATAGATTTCCACAGATTTTTAGTCTTTGAGTCTGTTTATTTGCTAAAATGAAATGTGTTTAAATGTATATTTATTCGGTTTTAAAATTAATTTCAGTAATATTACTGACTAATATAAAAATTTTCATATGATTTATCTATAATACAGTTTGTAAAGTAATATTTTCTGTCTTTTGGTAGATATATTATATGAAAGACTTGCTTTATTCACCGAATAAGTGAATCTAATTGTATATCTATTGTAAAGATTAAATAAAAGTTAAAAAGGTGTTATTTTTTTATTTTATATATTAAGTTTTAGTAATGATACTCCCAAAACCATTCCACATAAACCTGCAGATTTTTTTAAAAATTCTGCTCAGAAATAGCTAAAAATGTCCGCAGATTCTGTCTGGCCCTAATTATAAGACAAAGTAGCATTGAATTTATTCCTCCATTTAAATAATTAAGATTCTATATGCATTCTGGGTGATACTGAGATTTTTAAAGTAATTAAATGCATATCTATTTTTTATTTACAACTACAGTATTCACAAATGCATTTACAATTTTGTAGCAATAATAGTAAATTATGCATAATATACTTAAATTATAATATAAAACATTCCTTGAAACTCACCCATACAAAACCTATCCCTAAAGCTAACCATATAGTATGTATATAATCTTAATTAATAATAATTGATATGTAAAAGTAAAATTGCCACCCTAAAAATTGTAACGTAAATGAATAGTTCACCCAAAAAATCTAAATTTACTCACCATTTACTCACCCTCAAGTGGAACTACCATGGAAGTCAATGGTTACAGGTTCCCAACATTTCTCAAAATAGCTTATTTTGTGCTTAACAGAAAAAAATTAACTTGATTTGATACAAGTTGATACAAGGGTGAGTAAACGGAACTATCCCTTTAACATTTGAACCTTACATCAAACATAAGTGCTAAAACATAAACAATACAACTTTATTTTAAAACAGTCCTCAAACTCCAGATTGTTATTTGAGTAATAAAGCAAAATCAAGCACAACCTCAATGCATCTTTAGTTTCACTGTAAAATGAAAATATCCTTAAAACCAACATACAGCCTTATATTTCAGCAACAAACCACAGCAACACCACGGCCTTTGAAATTCCTGGCTCAGTTTCTTAATACAGTCAATGGAGAGATTAAGCGCGCCGTGACTGAAACGCAGTAGTAGCCAGTGGATATTCTTACAGATGTCAGCAGTGTCTCCCAGCCGGAGACTGATCTGTCTCTGAACGATACCAAACATTTCATCTATAAAAAGTGACCTTAATCCTGATGGACACATCCTGCCGTCTCCATGTCCCCTCGTTCCTTCCATCCTTCTTGCTTTTTATCTTTTTTTTTTAGTATAGTGACTGACACCAGTTGACTTCTGTAGCCCCATTACAGGCTCTTAGTGGGTTATTGGTAGTGTGGTTGAATTAAAGCAAGCGCCTGTCTCTAATTATACTTAAAAGGTGGACCGTGAGCTGCATTTCTGATTGAGGCTTAGAGAAGCACTTCATACGGAGCTCAGATATAAAAAAATCCCCCCTGTGGACGAAAGCCAGCCAGATGCTCTCCGCTCGTGCGAAATTCCTGAGGACATTAGAGACCTCCGTGTGCTCTTATTTCACTTGGGTTTATTAGCAAAGCAAACCTGATTAAGGAGGAGATAAGTTGTGGAGAACAAAAGTGAAGGTGCCACACTTTCATTTCCATCTGTCGCAGAGATTAATCTGCCCAGCTGCTCTTTGTCTTGTCAGCGAACTCCAGGAATAGTTAAATAACACTGATATAATGTTTAAATGACGATTAAAGCTGTTTGAGGAGAGAGGACGGTGGTGTTTTATTTGGGGGTGTTGTGAATGAACGATAAGTAAAGGTGGAAGAGAAGTGTTTTAAGGAAACTTCTGAAGTGCTGCTAATTAAGTTATTACTGAGAAGAAGTTTAAATAATAATGTTGTCTGCTGATGGCCATGATGATAGACGAGGGCCAGCTGGCTAGAAAAGAGGATGCCAGCAGCCATCAGCTAATGCCAGAGCAGCTTTCCATCAGTTACTCACACTTATGCATCTCTAAGAAATTTAAGCAGGCTGATTCATGCACAGTTCAAGTAGATGAAGTCGAGGGAGACAGTTGACAAACTAGCCCCCGCAAAAACATAAACACTTCTGGGGGGAAAAAACGATTTTCTGAGAATTTGTAACTGCTCAGAAAAGACATTTGTGCATCATTTTTTGTAATAAAAGTCTTTGCCAAAACAGCCAGGAAGTGTAGCCTATTATGTATGAGCCCATCTATTATTAATCTCTTTAAGTTTTGGTGATTTTACACTCTGTTTGGGGTTATTTTTGGGTCACACTTTATTTTTATGGTCCGTTTGTTGAATTTAAGTTACATTGCATCTGCATGCCAACTAATTCTTATTAGATTATAAGTAGACTGTTAGGTTGGGGTTAGGGTTAGTGTAAATTGACATGTACTGTACTTGCAAAGTTTCTTATAGTCAGTTAAATGTCTGTTCAAGGAGATATTAAGCAGACAGTCTACTAATAGTTAAATGGACCATCAAAATAAAGTGTTACCTATTTTTGTTGTGTCAGTTGCACCAAAATGTGTTGCACATTAAAGAAAGATCTCTTTATTTAAATGGGCCTCTGTACGTGATCTGTAGAAAATTAATAGAAATTATTATTGATTAAATATTAAAAATAAAGTAATTTGCAGAAAGTTTTTTTTTTTTGAGAGTACAGTATTACATCTTTTTTTGCTTTCTATTTTTGGGACTAAACTATGTTTTTGTAGCCTATTATAAGCCCATCCATTGTCAATCTCTGTGATTTTAGACTCTGTTTAGGATTATTTTTGTTGTGTCTGTTGCACCAAAATGTGTTAGAGATTAATTTAGTTGATTTAAAATTTGACAGGACAGAGTATTGCAGCACAATTCCCTGAAATGCATCTAACACACTCAAAACAATATTTGACTAATAAAAATACTAGTATATAACATGATAAACAAACAAAGTAAAAACAATAATTAAAAAACATCAAGCACTATAAATGATACGTTTTCTATGCAACAATTTTAGAGCATGAGGAATGAAGGAGTTCATGATGTTTAGTTTTACTCCTGGGTATAGCAAATGTCTTTTGTTGCCCAAGAAGGTAGGATGACACTGAAGCCTTAAGCAGGAAACAATGCAGTGATGATAAACTGTCATTAAGTATTTTAGTGAGAGTACGTATGGTGTAATTTAAAAAAAAAAAAAAAAATCTGTTTTATTTAAATGACACTCTGTAAGTGATCTATAGAAAATTAATCTTTTATTACTTTTTTTGAGATTATAGTATTACATTTTTTTTGCTTCCCATTTTTGGGACTAACCTACATTTTTGTAGTTATAGTCAATTTATGACCTTTTAATCATTTGTCCTAAAAAAGTCAATCTTAAGTATTTTAAAGTAAACACTTTGCAGATTGCTGCTAAAGTAAAAAAAATATATTATATTTTATATGTTATATTATATTCATATTTTTATGAAAAATGCTATTTTCAAATTTAGTAAGCTTAATTTCTATCAGATGTTTTACTCTAAACTGTGAAAACTAAAATTGAAGTCATATATCTAATCATCTTGTTTCAAATTTGAGGATGATATCTCAAATAATTCGCTTTCCATGAGATTTTGTTTGGCTAGAGCTCCAAACATCTCTACTGAAATTATTTTCCATTTGTGAGATAATTTTTGACCACAAACAACACACATGTGACTGTACTTTTTCTCTCAAAATATGTTCATGTTTTTTTGTGCCATGAATCCAAACCAGAAAACAAAAATAATAATGATAATGAAAAATAATAATAACAACAATAATAATAATTAATAAATAAATGTAATTCTTTTTTTTGTCAAAAATTATTGAATGACACCAAAATGTTGCTTGGTGTTTTTAATGACAAAAAGCTGATCTACAAATAAATAAAATGGAGCGATAAATAAAGCATACAGTAATACAACACATTTGATGTTTTAGATTGCAATGACTGTACAAAATATTATAATTAGACACATATTTAATCCATATTTCTATTTTAACATATTATAAATGGTCTACTATATGTGAAATATTTACCTACAGTTAAAGTCAGAATTATTAGCCCCCCTGAATTATTTTTTTCCCCCAATTTCTGTTTAACGGAGAGAAGATTTTTTTCAACACATTTCTAAACATAAAAGTTTTAATAACTCATTTCTAATAACTGATTTATTTTATCTTTGTCCTGATGACGGTACATAATATTTTACTAGATATTTTCAAGACACTTCTATACAGCTTAAAGTGACATTTAAAGGCTTAACTAGGTTAATTAGGTGGGATTTAATAGTAATTAGGCAAGTTATTATATAATGATGGTTTGTTCTGAATACTATCGAAAAAAATATAGCTTAAAGGGGCTAATAATTTTTACCTTAAAATGGTTTTTCAAAAAATTTTAAACTGCTTTTATTCTAGCCGAAATAAAACAAATAAGACTTTCTCCAGAAGAAAAAAACATTATCAGACATCCTGTGAAAATGTTCTTGCTCTGTTAAACATCATTTGGGAAATATTTAAAAAAGAAAAAAAAATTAAAAGGGGGGCGAATAATTCTGACTTCAACTGTACTTTTACACATCATGTATGGAAACTTGTCTTAGTACTTAGCTCTTCTCAGCTGAATTTCTACCAATTAAAAAAAATGTAACTCAAAAAAAGTTTGATTCACTGAGTGCACTCCTTTTCTTTAGAAAACAGTAATCTAAACACAAGCCACAAACTAAAAGTTATGATATAACTGACAAACACATACATTATAATTGGCTTGTTTAAAAAATAAAAAAACATCATTCTCAAACTATAGTGGCCTCCCACTTAAACCAGTAATTATTCCCATATTTCCAATTTCCCATAAAGCACTGCTGGCGGATCCCCCTAAAGATGAAGTGCCCTCCAAAGCGACACAGTGACCTGACCTCTACGCAAAGAAGGGCGCAACTGCATAATGAAACATCTCACTGCATTATAAAGCATTATATCGGCTGATAGAGTATCCTCACCTCCTCTCAGCTCCATAATGAGGAGAGTGCAGTAATTCTGGTCTTGGGGGAGAGCGAAGGGAGCGAAAGATGAGGAGAGGGAGTGAGGGAGAAACGCATGATTTCTGCTGCAGCATACATTTTTCATGAATTGCCCTATTCATCATTTGGCGGCGGGCGGAGAGCTGTTATCTTACAGTAGCTGTTGTTTATTTTCCGAGGTGATCGAGGTGTTAAACACGCACATATACGGCGCTGATTAATTCGACTGAGTAAGTGGGCCGAGTGAGGGAGTACATAGAGGAGTCGTTTGAAAGCATCATCTAGATGTTTACAAAGGATCTTTGCCGAGGGGCAAGTTGTTATTCCCCGAGAGAGCATGACTGTGTGTGTGTATGGAGAAGGGCTTTGGGTATCAGTGTTGACTTGTGCTCATTAAAAGAGAAGAGGGTCCCCCTCCTGAGTCACCATCCCGGCCACAGTCACTCACACAAGGAGGCGCAGCTATTTTAGTGCATGCATTCAACAATCACGCTCCCAACAGTATCACTGAAGTCTCTCCAGGCCAGATTTTTGACTGATAGGGCTGAGGTGCAGAAAGGACGCTGCTTTAAAAGTGTAGTTCCGTCGCCTATAAATAAATGATGGATTCCTCCACAGCTTTTGTTCCATCTCACCCAAACACATCTGACACGTGTGGCATTTCTTTGGTGCGCAGGCAAATCCAGTGCTAATAACCCTACAGCACCCAATTAGACTGGTTTTAATGTTCTGCTCCACTGGGTGGCAAATTTAGTGTCCAATTAGACATCACATCAGGGGCAAAGGCGCCGCCCCTGCGCCTCAACAGCTGATTAAAAGAGTGGAGAGCAGGATAAGTGTGTTTGACTATATCACAAGTACACCACCGACACTGATGCAAATTAACAAGCTGTTATTGAAGAGGACCGCTTATTGGACTTGTTAAAAGATACTGGAGTTTTGTTTTTCAGGAGATTATTTCGAGGATAACAAGTTAGTTTGGTGACTGGAAAGACAAGTGAAAGATTTTGTATACTTTAACTGAAATAATGATCGCACGCGCTATACTGTATGTTCTTTTCTCCTGTTTGCTGCAAAAACAGTATTGATCCGGGGGATGTTTTCGCTGTGGAAGTGTGTTGCTTGTCTCTCTCCTCGCCTAAATACCAATGAACAACACTTGCATTTATGTACGGCGTGTAATTAAACATGAGTAATTTGTTTGACTCTAATAACTCTGTAATTAAAAACATGTTTTTTTTTGCTGTTCCAGATGGTGGTGTTCTCCCCCCTCCCCCCCATACACACACACATACTGTACATGTCTATTATATTGAACACATTGCGCTTAGTCATATTAATTATATTTGCAAATTTTATATGTTAACACAATTGCCCTAAAGCATACAATATGTCCAAAGACATTAAAGTGGAGTGAGTGAATAAAAAAGCAAGGGAAGTCGACAAGTACTGTATGTTGTCACAATTTACTCGTACAGATGCTGCTGTGCACTGTTAATTCTTTTTTATTATTATTATTATTATTATTATTATTCATATTTTGCTGTGTACTCTTAAAGTCCCGATGAACCGGAAGCTGCGATCGTTATTTTTTTTTATGTGACGCAGTTCCTAGAGAAACTGAATTATAAATGAGCAAACAGTGGGTGTGGCTTTATTTTTACCACGGGCTGATTGGATGTAGTAAAGTAGGCATTTCCTGTTGTTTAGAAATGTGTTGAAAAAATCTTCTCTCTGTTAAACAGATATTGGGGAAAAAATAAACAGGGCTAATAATTCAGTGGGGCTAATAATTCTGACTTTAACTGTACAGTTAAAACAAAACTCAGAGGACATAATTGATTAAAACGTAAAATTATTGTTATTTTGATGGATAAAGCCAGGACAGGAAGTGAAACGCATTTTAAAACGCACTAGGTTTACAAATAAATGTAAAATAATAATATTGACTGTAGTGTAGCCTAACATTTGCCTTTTTGGTGGGTTTTAAACAGACACTTAGGCTACATGGAGCACATAAAATGGTTGTTGCTGTTTTAAACTAATCCCACATCAAACAATTTACTTAATCTTATCGGTATTTAAAGTCAATCTATTTAATTTATCATTTATATATCTTCTGCAAGGGAAGGGTTCCATTCATGAAACTCACCTCAGTCACTCTCATTAGTGTCCTAACTTTATTATAATTTTTTTTTTTTTTTTTTTTTTTATAAATTTCAGTTAATAAATGCACATTTCAGAGGGGGTGCATTTTACGGCAGGGGTGCGCCTCCCGGCACAACACATTTAATTCTGAAAGATCGGGAAAGGGGTTTTAGAAGAGTTATTACAACCTAACAGACTTCTCCTGCTCACCATTTCTGTTTGTTATCAAAACTGACAGTTGAACCAGCGTGGTCAAGAATTTTAGCCACACCCATTACCTCAAAATCACGTAATCTGAGAATAAACTGAAAACACACAGGATGCACATTTTCAGATTTCAATTAAAGATCAGAAGGGCAATCTATTTTATTTTTCTTAACAACATGCACAGATGAATTGTTCACCACCAAACTAGCAATGTGAGCTAACAAAATCATATTGTTAGTTTTGATTTCTTGGGGACTTTAAAAAGAAAGATTCCACTGAAAGGTTCACTGTTTTTACAGTGATGCCAGAACCCTTTTGGTTCCCCAGAGCATTTTGTTCTTTGTGTAAAAAACATTTTAATCCAACATTTTTTTGCGAGACAAAATGCCATAGAATAATCACTTAATGTAGAATAACATTTTCTGTAAGTCAACGGTTCTTAAGAAAGAAGAACATTTTAATCATCTAAAGAACATGTTTTCACTTTTATGAGTATGTGCAAAAACTTTTTTGGAAAACCATATTTTGAATGTTTTAAATAATGACTGTTAAAGAATGAAGCATTGTTGGTTTACAAAAAAAAAATCAAACAAACATAATCTTGTTGCACTACTACACTTGATTTTGGTTTTATTGTGGAACAACAAAACATGTTAAATGAGAATATGAAATATTTTATAGAATACTTCAAAAAATAAAGATGATATATTATTCAATTTTTTTATTTTGATTATGTTTTTAAATAAATAGGTCTTAAATTTGATATTTTCTGATTTTTCATAGTATATGTATTAATTTCGGGACTTTTACAATAAACCGACATAGTGTACAGTTGAAGTCAGAATTATTAGCCTCCCTGTTTATTTTTTCCCGAATTTCTGTTTAACAGAGACAAGTTTTTTTCAACACATTTCAAAACATAATAGTTTTAATAACTCATTTCTAATAACTGATTTCTTTTATCTTCGCCATGATGACAGTAAATAATATTTTACTAGATATTTTTCAAGACACTTCTATACAGCTTAAAGTGACATTTAAAGGCTTAACTAGGTTAACTAGGTGGGATAGGGTAATTAGGCAAGTTATTATATAATGATAATTTGTTCTGTAGACTATCGAAAAAATGTAGCTTAAAGGGGCTAATAATTTTTACCTTAAAATGTTTTTTAAAAAATAAAACAAATAAGACTTTCTCCAGAAGAAAAAAAATTATCAGACATACTGTGAAAATTTCCTAGCTCTGTTAAACATCATTTGGGAAATATTTGAAAAAGAAAAAAAAATTCAAAGGGGAGCTAATAATTCTGACTTCAACTGTATCGACCATTTGGTAGAGGTTGATATTTTAGAAATTATGGTATGTGTTGATAAAAAAAAAACCCATTGAGTGTGTTAACTAGCGACATTAGGAGTTAAGAAATGCAATAAATAAAAATGTTTTTCTTGGTATTTAAAATGTGTCTTTAAAGTCAGTGTGTCTGTTTTGTGGATCCTACTGACATTTGCAAAATGGACAAAAACAGTTGATTAATATGTCTTCTCTTGTGGAAGACAATGTCAAACAGATACAAAAGAGTGAATAAATTATGACAGAATTACATTTTTGGGGGGTGAAATATCTGAGCAACGCATTGCAAAACATTGTAAATCAGCTGTAAACCAAACAGGTGATTTTCAGATGACTATTTGAGACAGTCTGCGCATGTGTAAGTGTGTTTGCGAGTGTGTGAGTGTGGTCTGAGACAGCAAGATTATCCCGAAGCAGCCTCTTGAGGAGCACAAAGAGTGCCTGGATGCATTTGCTTATAATGAAGTCAGAATGGGTTTGGGTGGATTAATGACAATACCAACAGAAGGAACACGAGGACAGGTGCCAGCGCATCCTGGATGCGGTTCAAAGTTTTTAATTACGATTAAAAAGACTCTCTGGCACACCACAAACGCCTTTTCTTTTCACAGTCTTTCACCCCCCTCCCCCCACCCCCCATTATCACATTTGAAGTGGAATTCCTTGTAAAGCCGATGGAGTTTCAAAAAGGAACGCACAGGCATCTGTACAAGTCCATCTGGCAAAACTGGAGTTTTTTTCCAGAAAATATTTGGCAAATTAAGAAAAGAAAGTCAAGATGGCAAGGAATAAACAGAAGGAGTGGAGTGGAAATGGATGAAAAGAAATGCGTCCTGTGAATAAAACCCATTAAACACAGACAAAAGTGTGGCAGTGCTAATGTTTTTCCACACAGATTGCAAGACGAAAAGGTTCTTCCTCATTCACTCACGTACTGTATACATCCTGCACAGCAGCTGTGTGGGTTTGTATGGCGGTATGGTCAGTGGCCGCTTGAAGAATAGAGCAAGTCCACAGGGATCCAGCAGACTAGCTGAAAGTCTGTTAGCACTCCATCACTGCCACTGAGAAACACTACGCTGCGCTCGCATACGTTCACATGTAAGATGGTTACAACAAAGTTAAATAGTGAAAATTTCCTTTAAACAATGTGAGACTCCAAAATCAGCACATCCAACAGCAGCTCGCCTGCGGTCCTCTTTGCCCACACACACACTGCTGCAGTTTCTCTGATCTGGAATAGCGGTTTAATTAGTGAGGCGGTAACCACTTTATAAAGATTAGCTTGCTCTCAGGAGGAAGACTCATCGCCCATGTCTGCCTAAAGTGTCTGTGAGGAGGGTCTCTGGAGATCAAGACCCATTGTGTTCAACAGACGGTGCTTTACGACAACATATGCTTCGCTCCCCAATGCTCTTCCTCCACACACTCCATAAATGCTGTACTGTGCTCCCAGCAGTTTTTCGCCTTTGCCATTAGTGTACTTCTTTTATGGTTTTGCTTAGGCAATCTAGTTAGGGCACGGGCAAAACAAAGAAACCTTAAAACAGCACTTGGGAAGATTGCAAGTTAGCAGACAAACTTTTTTCAAGCAAAGTTTAGCGATACGTCTCCTGCGTTTGATATACTTTGCGAGTAGTTGATTAGTAGCACTGGATTCAGAGTAAGACGTGATTAATCAAATCAAAGACGTGTTTGTAACAGAAGCAAGTGTTCGTCTCAATTAAGAGAAAGAGATCTGCCTACATTGTTATGGCACCATGGGACCAGACGAGTTAAATGAATATGGCAACTGGAGTATAAAAAGACAGGCAGCGCTTAAGGACTCTGTTTCTGCTAGCTGCCTGGTTTGATCTAATAAAAAACATGATTAACTTTAAATAAGGTTTAGAAAGAGATAGAAAAAAGGAGTAGTGAAACGTGAGCAGAGAAGGAGGGAGGGAGGGATAGAGAAAGAGGCATGTTAGGGACAAGAAAACCATATTTCAGCTTCAGATATTACAGTGACCGTTTAAGTTCCTTTTATTATATCTTTCATTTCTTCCGCTTACCCTCTGGGCTATCTTTGAAACGTCTGGCGGTCTTTCCTCTGTCACAATTTCTTTATGGGAGTTGAACTGTTTCCTCCACGAGAGGCGGCAGGCGGATAACCCTTGGTAATTGTATTTATCTGGCTGAAATATCGGCGGTGTCGCGCAAGCTCCGGTTGCTGCGGTAACACTGTGACCTGCGCGCGCGCCGACCTGCAGGCCACGGAGAAACTAAAAACACACGCGCCCACCAGGTGCTGCTCTCCTCACCCCGTTTTCAATTGCAGGTGCAATTCCAGCGAAAGGGTTAAAAATAAATGTTGACAAATATACTTTATAGGTCGCTTTGTCTGTGTTACTGAGGCAAATTGGAGACATTTAAGTTGCTTATGCACTATATTAACTGAAACGCATGCCATGCGCCTACAAAGACTTGAAATGCATTGCTGTGGTTACCCATTTGAATGATTGTGAATGTGGTCACGCAGACTGTACTTCAGAAATGTCACACTTTTATTAATTAGTAGATTTGTATAGGTTTAATAAAATACGCCCACTGTATACCCACTGCATACCCAAAATGCGCTTTAAATGTGTGTTTGAATGCATGAAACATGCTGTCAGTGTGTGATTGAGCTACAGAAACAGATCTATCAAAAAAAGCGCAGAAGTTGTCTCTCTTTAAAGGAGTATAAAATGTATTATTTGAGTACCAACATAAGCTCTTCATATATTAGCCTAGTACCAGATACTAATGTGCAACATGTAAGGGTAGTAGCTACACATACGAAGGTGTTTCAAATATATACTTTTGTACTTTTGTCTCCTGAGAGTGCAGAAACTGATTTTGAAAGCCAGTTCTGGTCTTATGGACTTCTCCTAAACAGCGGAAAATATATAACATTTATAATAAGATAATGATTTTTTAATTCACCAGATCCTGAAGAGACTAAAGTCTACTGTATAATTCTTTTCCATCTGTCACGAGCTCCCCCGTTGCGCGCGTGCGGCAGAACTCTGTGGATGACGCTGCACGTGCGCTTTTCTCCCACCTAAAAGTTGGTCTCGCGTGCCAAACGACTCCAACGGCTCAGAAAAAAATATAAAACTGTCTGCTAATAAATACTGCATCAGGAATTACAACTGTGGCGACAAAACTTTAATAACACTCGCAAGCGTCTCAGAACTTTCAAGAACGTTCCACTTCTGTCTGTTCACGACTGCGCTTTGAATATATCACTATATTTCGAGCACAGTCGCACAACCTTTCATAAAAAACCGAACAGAACAGAGGAAAAAGCATCCATGCAAACACAAAATAAAGGACAGTAAAAGCGAGCAAATGGCCATTAAATGGTCGTTTCCTGAGACAAGCTGAGATAATAAGGTATGATTGTGGCTGAATCTTGTCTTCTTGGCACAGTGATTACATGTTCAAGAAGTTGGACGGTTTGGCACGCTCTAGCGAATTTTGTCATGCTGTAGCATTTTCTTTCACGACCCCTAATTAACCAGCCTTACAACAACAGACCCTGTATTTACGTGTAAAATAGCCACAATTGTGGTGAAGCATTTCTTCAGTTCCTGTAAACGAGTATGCGTTTGTGAAAACAGATTCGAGCAACAGCCTTTTTAATAATATCAATCAAATTAATAAAAAAAAAATAAAATCAACGTTTGCATTGCTGTTTATAATCTATACTTGCATCAACCTAAAATATGATCCCAAGATTTAAACTATTACTACTAGCAGCCTAAATAATTGGGCTTTATACGCTTTAATTGCACTGCACACTTTCATAAAAGTTTGAAGCGGCAGACTTTCAAGTGTCGTACAAATTCTATAAAAGAGAGCGAGGGAGAGAGAATCTCTGTCCTCTGTTAACGGGGACACGCACAATGTCAGCGAGCATTAAGCGCATTCTGCGCGTGTCTTGTCGCCGGGTATGTGTCGCTGCAGCTGTGCGAACTTCACCCGCATACTCTGGGGGGACGAGAAACTCACAGCAGATGTTACAGCGTCTCCCACCAGTCTCACACGGAAAAAAGCAGAGGAGAGAGAAACGACAGTCTTGTTTGTCCTCTGCGGGGTCATTATTAACAGCTTAATTAATTTTAGATATACTTTGCGAATACCAGAGTAAACCTATATACTACCAGCGCACGAGATGAAGAAATACAGTTTGCAAGTAACAAAACTTGAAAAAAGTACACAACCAAAAACTTACTCACAATATATATATATATATATATATATATATATATATATATATATATATATATATATATATATATATATATATATATATATATATATACACACACACACACACACACACACACACACACACACACTTTCAGCAGAGTTCACCAACAACTCTTGTTTAAAAAAAATAATTTGAAACTCACCTGTCCATTCTTGCACAGGTCAGCCCACATGCTGGTTCCATCGCCTCCCCTCATCAGAACGTGGTAGATAAAGAAGTATGTGCCCGGCACGCTGCAGATGAACTTGCCCGAAGTGCCATCATAGTTGTTGCCGAGGTTGGTGACCACATCGTCGAACTTGAGGATCTCATAGCCCTCGTGTGGGTTCTTGAGTCCAGCGTAGAAAGCCACCCGTGGGTGCGTGTTGTATGTAACTGTGCTGATAGCTCCATCATTGCCCAGACTCAGAACCCCGTTTCGACCCCTGTCCCCCCGGTCCCCCGGGGGCCCCATTGGACCCGGGGGCCCTGGCTCCCCTGGAGGCCCCGGAGGTCCGGGTTTGCCTGGCCGACCCGGCTTCCCCGGTGGCCCCTGGAGGAGCGTAGAGGGTGGAGGCATGTTGCTGTGGTCGGCCAGAGCCTCGGCCTCGGCCTGTACAGAAGAGCCGGTGCTGGCGATGCCCGTGGTGGTGCCCTTGTTCTGGTATGGATCGCACACCATTCGACAGGTGCCCAGCATCTCGTAGTGGCTGTTGTCATTGCTCACGGAGCTGACCAGCACGGGGATAAGCACCACCAGCACCAGCACCAGCATGACCCCTACAGCAGCCGCCACCAGGGTCTTCCTGCCCAGGCTGAGGCGCGGGAGTGGCTGGGCAGCCAGCGTGGGTCTGCCGGGAGCCGAAATGGTGACTGCTGGAGAAGAAGAGACCGCAGAAAGAGAGAAAGAGAGACAGAGGGGTGAGGGGGTCCCGATGAGGGACAGGCGCCAAGCCCTAGGAGCCCAAGCTTGTGGAGAAGCGTGTGAGGGTGAAAGAGACCCACATGTACACGCTCACCCACACTTGCCTGCTTTTCTAAGCTGATTCACTGGATCCGTTGGGTTGGCAGGAAAGAGCTTTCATACAGATCCCACATCCGCTCGATCTCACTCTCACTCACTCACACACATACGCACTCACACACACACACACACACACGCGCGCGCATGCATGCAGACGCGCTCACACACTCTCCCAAAAAGTCAATCCCATTGTCTGGTGCACAGAGTTGCACTCGGTAATGAAGAGAATGAGGGATGGCAGAGGCAGCAAAAAGGAAGAGAGGATGAAGAGAGCAAGTGTGTGCATGGGAGTGAAGGACAGCATGCACGCAAGAGAAAGAGAGAGAGTACAGATATAGAGGAGAGACAGGGTATGTTTGCAGAGGCGTTTTCTCAGACTGAGGGTTTTATACTGAGCCCCCCTCCCCTCCTCCTCTCCTCCCCCTCTCTGTGTCACAGCGATACAGCCAGAGGAAGGGAAGAAAAGTAACCAAGAGGAGAGGAGCGAACGAAACAGGAACATTTAAATGGGTGCAAATAATACAGTATGATACAGATAAAATACATCACAAAAAAAAGTCCAAAGTAAACATTGATTTGCTGTCTGGCAGGCTTTATTAAAAAGCCTCCTTTAAATAAAAACTAATTTTTTTATATAGTGTTTATATATAATAGTGTATATATAGTGTTTATATATATATATATATATGCACAAACTCATTTTGCAACCCTGATCTAGAAATTTTGACTGTACAACAAATATGTTTTGGACAAAGTTATGATGAAGATCTACCACAGCTCTAAACATAACCATTACTGGGGCATAATCAGATTGTTCAAAACCAAATGAGATGCTTCAAATTCATATGAATTAACCACCAGTTTGCAAAAATGTAGATAAGTTATGAATTTTCATTAACATTGTGTTGAATTATAAGGTCAAACCTTATCCCATTCCTGGATGGGTGTAGCAGCTCAGTGTGCAGCTCTGCAAATCCTTATGCTGAACATTAAAAAGGAAGCTGTCACATTCATATTTGTGGCACAATAAATAATATAATTCAATATTAGTAAGTTTTGGAAAAAATGCACAATAATTTTGGTTTCCCCCACAAGTCCAAAAGGCATGTGGTACAGGTGAATTGGGTAGGCTAAATTGGCCATAGTGTATGAGTGTGAATGAGTGTGTGTGAATGTTTCCCAGTGATGGGTTGCAGCTGGAAGGGCATCCGCTGCGTAAAACATAAGCTGGATAAGTTGATGGTTCATTCCGCTGTGGTGACCCCAGATTAATAAAGGTACTAAGCCGAAAAGAAAATTAATAAATAAATGAATGATAATAATGTTAATAATTTATTATTGTTATTATTATTATTATTATTATTGGTAGTAGTAGTAATAGTAGTAGTAGTACACTCTCAGAAATAAAGGTACGCGGGCTGTCACTGGGGTGGTACTTTTTCAAAAGGTATACATTTGTACCTAAAAGGTCCATATTAAATACCTCAAGGGTACGTATTAGTACCTAAAAAGTACAAAAGTGTTCCTCTTAAATTTTTTAGGTACTAATATATACTTTTGAGGTACCAATATGGACCCTTTAAGTACAAATGTGTACCTTTTGAAAAGGTACCACCTCAGTGACAGCTTGCGTACCTTTATTATTTCTGAGAGTGTAGTAGTAATAATATTAATGACCCATTTAATAGAAATGCAACCATATAATATATATTTGAAAAATATAAACCCTTTTTGTTCACTTTGAAGTGAACTCCCACTCACATGCACACAATGACATGCTGTTATTGAACTATCATGCTGTAATAATTATTTTAAATAGCATTATAATAAGATGATCGTTTAAGGACAAACTCACTTGCTATTCCTTATTGCATGTGCCTTCGACTTTGAGTTTGTCATATAGAGTCTTATTGTATTTCACTTACTTTTTTTTTCCTTGGGTGCCAATAAAGTTCCCTCCTCCTCCTCTTGCTCAGAAATGGTTTGTTATTGGCCTGTTGCGTTTTTGAGCATGGTGTCTATTGATCTGGTCTTTTGATTGAATTAAGGGTCCTGTGTGGAAAAGAAATCCATCTCTGTGGCTCATACTAGACAGCTGACATTTCTATCCAGAGTGCTGCTCGCTGGAAAGAGAACTGAAGGTTTCTGGACATATTGTATGATCTTAAATTACAGCAGGAGTGTGATGTGGATAAAGATGAGGCTTTGTTAGGATTCCCACGTGTTTTGATCTGATCATTTTGAAAGAAACATCTGTGTTTTGATTCGTTCACTATTTTATCCGAAGATAGACTCTTTCAGGCTATGAGAGAAAACAGCGAGAGCAAGCGAGAGATAAAGAAGCAATGAAAGATAGAGATGTCAATAGATAGAAAGAGCTACTGAAAGGCAAGAAAGGGAGGCAGTGATGATCCCGTGTGTTCACTGGTCTAAGCACTGTGGTAATATATGACTTGATGATGTTTTCATTGCCATTGATGGGTTCAGTAAAAGAAGTGTGATTGAATAGAGGAAGGTGTGGTGATATTTATTGGTAGGGAACTGTGAGCATTTGCGCTGCTCAGTTTCACATATTGATCTTTTCCAGGAGTTCACTGGACACCTATGTCCAATCTTCCCATTCATCCAGTAACTAGATTATTGAAAACTATGTTTTTAACCCTGAATATTTTTTTCCATTAATGTAAATACATGTTTTTTAATCTAACAAAAAACAAGCTATGAATGAGAAATAACCACTCTGTTTATAGAATCCTGATTATGCAACATAGAAATCAATGACATGCATTCAGCCAATGAAAAACAAAGAAAATGTCTCTTCAAAATTATAAATTGTTATTTAATGCCAAAAGTCATTAGAATATTAGGTAAAGACCATCTTCCATACATAAATTGTGTAAATTTCCTTCCATAAGTATATCAAACTTAATTTCTGATTCATAAAATGCATAGCTACAAACTTAATTTTAATCAATGTAATTGTGTTTTTCTTATTATTTTTTGAATCCTCATATTCCAGATTATGGTGGCTCAGTGGGTAGCGCTGTCGCCTCACAGCAAGAAGGTTGGTACTTCAAGCCTTGGCTGGGTCAGTTGGCATTTCTGTGTGGAGTTTGCATGTTCTCCCTGTGTTCACGTGGGTTTCCTCCGAGTGCTTTGGTTTCCCCCACAGTCCGAAGACATGCGCTATAGGTGAATTGAATGAGCTAAATTAGTCGTAGTGTATAGGTGTTTCCCAGTACTGGGTTGCGGCTGGAAGGGCATTCGCTTTGTAATATATTGGATAACATGGCAATTCATTCCACTGTGGCGACCCCTGATTAGTAAAGGGACTATGCCGAAAAGAAAATGAATGAATGAATCCACATTCTCAATGAGTTGTATCTCAGCCAAATATTGTCTTATCCTAACAATCCCTACATCAACAGAACACTTATTCATTCAGATTTCATGTGTTGTATAAATCTCAATATCAGGGTCACATCTTTGTCCAGAAATTGTATTCAGCATTTATTTATATAGCATATAAGCATTTAAATATTATTTTATCCAGAACGCAAAAGCAAATCTTATAAGGGGAGGGTTAAACATTAAAAAATATATACAGTAGTACTAACTAACTCACTAAAGTAATTTATTTAAAACTTCTTTGTTTGTTTTAAGTATATCCACCAGCCAACATACACTCACCGGCCACTTTATTAGGTACACCTGTCCAACTGCTCGTTAACGCAAATTTCTAATCAGCCAATCACATGGCAGCAACCAAATGCATTTAGGCATGTAGACATGGTCAAGACAATCTGCTGCATTTGAAACCGAGCATCAGAATGGGGAAGAAAGGTGATTTAAGTGACTTTGAACGTGGCATGGTTATTGATGCCAGAGGGGCTGGTCTGAGTATTTCAGAAACTGCTGATCTCCTGGGATTTTCACGCACAACCATGTCTAGGATTTACAGAAAATGGTCCAAAAAAGAGAAAATATCCAGTGAGTGGCGGTTTTGTGGACTTGATTGCCTTATTGATGACAGAGGTCAGAAGAGAATGGCCAGACTGGTTTGAGATGATTGAAAGGCAGCAGTAACTCAGCAGCAGAAGACCACACCTTGTGCCACTCATGTCAGCTAAGAACAGTAAACTGAGGCTACAGTTTGCACAGTATCCATTCTGCCTTGTATCAACGGTTCAGGCTGGTCCTGGTGGTGTAATGGTGTGGGGGATATTTTCTTGGCACACTTTGGGCCCTTTAGTACCAATTGAGCATAGTGTCAACGCCACAGCCTATCTAAGTATTGTTGCTGACCATGTCCATCCCTTTATGGCCACAGTGTACCCATCTTCTGATGACTACTTCCAGCAGGATAACATACCATAAAGCGTGAATCATCTCAGACAGGTTTCTTAAACATGACAATGAGTTCATTTACTCAAATGGCCTCCACATTCATCAGATCTCAATCCAATAGAGCACCTTTGGGATGTGGTGGAATGGGAGATTCGCATCATGGATGTGCAACTGACAAATCTGCAGCAACTGCGTGATGCTATCATGTCAATATGGACCAAAATCTCTGAGGAATATTTCCAGTACCTTGTTGAATCTATGACATGAAGGATTAAGGCAGTTGTGAAGGCAAAAAGGGGTACAACCTGATACTAGTAAGTTGTACCTAATTAAGTGGCTGGTGAGTGTATAGTGGCAACTCAACCAATAACAGTTTCTTATTTGAATATATTTTAGAATTTTCAGTATTATTATTATTATAATTAACTTCAATCTTCAATGTCACCTGATCTTTCAGAGGCCATTCTTATACTTGATGTGCTCAAGACTATTGGTGTTCAAAATGTTTTGCTGCTTTTTTCAAGAAATATATTTCAATGAACAGCATTTATGTGAAATCCTTTAAATTATATACATATAAACTGTCAATTTTATCAGCTAAATTCAAGCTTGGTGAATAAAAGTATTCATTTCTTTCAAAAAACTTTTGAAGAGAAGTGTATAAAATAGATAGATGTCTATATATACGATACTAAATCATAAGTGAACTTCAGCCCTCCTAATAATTTGATTGATTCCTCCAAGACTTTTAAAGCAAGACATTTTGTAAGAAGCGATGAGTGTGAAAGCAAAGTCAGAAGGACAGGAGTGATGCATGTTTATTTAGCCTTTGATCTGTGTGCTGTTAGGAGCCCCGTGCTTCAGAGAGACTCATATCTCCACCTACTGAAGATTACACACTAACCGTCCACACTAGAAAGGGTCTCAAATGGATTCTCTTACATTCATGCTTGTCATGGCAACCAAATAAAGTGCGCAAGACACAAAGATTAGAGACTCTTAAGAGCTATAATGTCTGAAAAAACAAAGTAACACGCAAATAAATATATAAGAGAAAAATATAGCGCTCGAGAGGAACAAATGAATAGATCACTTTTAGTGCTCGCGGGACTTTCTGGACTTTATAATACAGCAGGGGAAAAAAGGATATGACAAGAAAGCAGAATAGTTAACATTATATACACACACGCACACACATAGTCCTAATGTCTTTGACTTCTTCCCTGCATCCTTCCTGACTGCTGCTGTATCAAAGAGCTCCTTTCAGAGGCGAGCAGTGCTGAGCTTCAGAGAATAGCCAGAGAGAAACACTTTGGCTTTTGTCAGACTTGATTTGAAGTCACAACTCACATTGATAGCTTGTGCTAAATGTTAGGCACATTAGACAAATATTTACATACTCAGATAGAACTAAAATGAACATATCATTAAAGAAAGTAAAACACAAATATGGGGTTTTTAAATAGAGCAATGGAAAATTCAAGGTAAAATAAAAATAGCACTTTTGGTAGTCACTCGATTGCATTTTTACAGGACTGTAAAAGCCTCGATTTCTGTCATAAAAGCTGGCATTTGATGGTGTCATATTTAATGTTAGGACCGAGAGAGATGTACCCATTGAGGGGGTTGTATATCCAGAATTTGCGTGTTTATGTATAATTGAATGTTTGTGTAAGGCCAATCCAAAATGAAATGCAGGAAGAGCAGAGCTGAATAAGAAACACTTCCTTGACCCAGGTGGAATATATGGCAGGCGCCAATAAGCACAAACACTTTTTAGCCCATCAAAGCCAGACAATTTTCTGTGAGCTGAAAGATTTTTGCAGATTGAAAGACACTCTATTTGGAGGGCATGCTTTTTTTTTAAAAGATAGATGGCTAAATGTGAGACATTAGCACCTGCGCTGCCTCTGTGCTCCCTCTGAGCTTTAAAATGGATAGATGGATAGATAGATGAAAGTGATGGGGAAACAGGCTGGCCTCACCTCTTGCTCTCTGGGAAGCCCAGTGTGGGTAATGCATCCACTCCAGCTATTCATTCTCCTCCGCTCAATTCACAGACACTTGCGCAGAGAAAAAACAGCATGGCTGTGAGAACAATACTTTCTTGCAGTCCCTACAGTGAGTATACATTACAGTTCAAAAGTTTGAGGTCTGCAATGTGTTTCTTTAATGTTTTTGAAGTCTTTTATCCTCACCAGGGCTCAGTTTCTTTGATCAAAAATGCTGGTAAAAATAGAAAAAAAACGTGAAATTGACATTTACAATTTGTATTATTATGTACCATTGCTTATTTTTAAGTATACTTTGCAGTAGCCATTGTTGCAGGCAATGGTGTCTCACAATACTTTAGTGAATGCTTCAATGTGCTGATTTGGTGCTTCCGAAACATTTATTATTGTTGTTAATATTGAAAGAAATTGTTCAGTTTAATGCATCCAAATAAAAGCATTATTCTTTCACTGTATGTATATATATATATATATATATATATATATATATATAGATATATATATATATATATATATATATATATATATGGCTCCAAATGATACATATCCACATTAAAGAAACATTTTAAAATAGTTAGTGTCAAATAAAGAGTAACCAAACCAATCAACAATTAACCAATAACTATTTCATGCCATAATAAAAAATGCCCTAAATTCAATATATTGTAGCATGCTCTACAATTGAGCAATGCATTTTACTGTTTTTTTCTAACATGTTGGGTTATACACTACCTGACAAAAGCCTTGTCGCCTATCCAAGTTTAGGAACAACAAATAATAACTTGACATCTAGTTGATCATTTGTTATCAGAAGTGGCTTGTTTTGTCTAGATTACGCTTATTTTACCAAAATAAAATATGATCATGCCTTGATTTTTAATTATTTAATTAGGACAGTAAGGTCTGACTTTACTTAGACAAAAGTTTTGTCTTTTAATATAAATAATGTACAGTAAGTACAGAATATTAAGTCATGGTGCAGTGGAAAAATAATTAATATTGTGTACTGTATGACTCCCATGAGCTTGCAGGACTGCATCCATACATCTCTGCAATGATTAATAAAGTCATCTGGGAGGGCAAAGAATGCGTTCTTGCAGGACTCCCAGAGTTCATCAAAATTCTTTGTATTCATATTCAATGCCTCCTCCATCTTAACCTAGACATGCTTAATAATGTTCATTACTGGTGACTGGGCTGGCCAATTCTGGAGCACCTTGACCTTTGCTTTCAGAAACTTTGATGGGGAGGCAAAGGTATGAGAAGGAGCGCTATCCTGCTGAATTAAGAATTGGCCCTCTCCTGTGGTATGTAATGTCAGGTCGGGTCGCAGGAGCAGCATGTCTTAGGAGAGAACCCCAGACTTCTCTCTCCCCAGACACTTCCTCCAGGGGGATCCCGAAGTGTTCCCAGGTCAGCCGAGAGACATAGTCCCTCCAGTGTGTCCTGGGTCTTCCCCTAGGTCTCCTCCCAGTGGGACATGCCTGGAACACCTCCCTAGGTAGGCCTCCAGGAGGCATGCAAAACAGATGCCCGAGCCACCTCAGCTGACTTCTCTTGATGTGGAAAAGCAGCGGCTATACTCCGAGCTCCTCCCGGGTGACAGAGCTCCTCACCCTATAAGGGTGCACCCTGCCACCCTGTGAAGGAAACTCATTTCGGCCGCTTGTATCTGAGATCTTGTCCTTTCGGGTATGACCCAAAGCTCATGACCATAGGTGAGATTAGGAACGTTGATTCACTGGTAAATCAAGAGCTTTGTCTTTCAGATCAGTTCCTTCTTTACCACAACGGACCGGTACATCAACCGCATTAATGCTGCCACTGCACCAATCCGCCTGTCAATCTCACCTTCCATCCTTCCCTCACTTCTGAACAAAACCCCAAGATACTTTAATTCCTCCACCTGGGGTAAGGACTCTCCTCCAATCTGGAGATGGCAAACCACATTTTCCTGGTGGAGCACCATGGCCTCGGACTTGGAGTTGCTGATTCTCATCCCAGCCACGTCACACTCGGCAGCAAACCGCCCCGGGATTACAAGAAGAATAGCATAAAAACATCAACAATTATTTTTAATGAATAGTTCAGAAAAAAGAAAAGAAAGAAAAGAAAAGAAGAACATTCCCTAATGTTACTTCAAACATTGTGCTTTTTTTTCTTCTCCTGTGGAACTTTTGAAGAATAATATGGGAACTTTGATAAGTTTTTTTTAATTTTTTGTTATGTACTAAAAGCATTACCGTAAATTCCTGAAGGCATGTATATAGGAATGTTTGTGAATTCATAATTCTTAACTGGTTAATTTATAAAAAAATTATTCTCAGTTTAATCAACTTACAAAATGAACTGTAATAGGTAACTTGCAATGTGTTAAAAATCGTTGTATAAATCACTATTATGATATCTCTCATACCATTAGTGCTTTTGCAGTTCTCTTTCATTTTCTTTATACTAAAATAGTAAGCAGATTATTCTTATACATTTTACAGTCAGAAAGCAAGTCATTAAGGTTTGAAGCGACATGATGAGTCACTTCATGTCTGACACACGCTACTGTATGCATGAGACACATTTGCCCTGAACTCCACAGCTACATCACTGTCTTTCCAACAGTTTTTTCTCCTCCATTTTCTAATTAATCTCGGTGGCTGTCCTCAACAGAAACCACATCCAGCACAAACTGCTTCTGCTGGGGAATAATTACATTTATTCATTACACATCTGCATCTTGAAAAGCCACATTGATTGTAAAGCCAGAGCTCATTTGAAGAGGTCAATGTTCAGTTATCCACATCAGGATGACACCAATTATATGTTTTACACACTTTGTCAGCTTCAAATGCGCTGGACTGTGTTCACGATTTCTACTGATTTATCTAAAAGGTTTATTCAAAGTGAAGCGTGCTGTTTTTGTATTTTTCTTCCTTTGTTAAAGAAGCACCAAGGCCACAGACAACAGAGTCTTCGTGTGCACTAATGAGTCACTGACGTTATCAGTAGAAGGAATAAATAAAAGTGACATTGCCCACCCCTTTGTCCATCAATTTTTCTCTTCTTCTTTGCAAAGCCTCGACTCTGCAGAGCTGCCGGCGAGGGAATGTGGAGCTGTCAGTGGATTCTTCTGGTATGTCATCCTGCTGGTTACATTTGCCTAGACTAGAGGGCATGGCTAGATATAGTGACAGCGCTGCTAGTCATGATTATGGCTTCTCTTCCTCGGCTCAATGTTAATTTTTACAGCTTTATGTGCTGTAGTTTTGGTTCATTGTAAGCTTGAATAAAATAGTGCAGTCAACATAACTTGAAAATGCGTATTTTATTTGAACACATTGAATACCTTTTTCTCAATACAAAGGTTTTTTTTTTCATTCTAATATAAAAATACAGATTATATCAGAGATTATATCAGAGAAACTACTTAAGGGTGCTTTCACACCTGTAGATCGATTGTTTTGTTTCGAAACAGGCAGTAAAATTGTTACAATGTTGCTTTTTGTTCTTGGTGCGGTTCGCTTTCACTGGGTAAAGTTTCTAAACGGACCAAAATAGCAAAAACAAGTCACGTGTGAGTAAACTCCTCTCATACTGGTCAGAGTTTCAGGGTTTATTTTGCAGAGTCCCGCTCAGCTATCATGCATCCTTATTTAAATTTATGACGATGAGCAAAAAGATATTATAAGCGAAAAGCTGTGCTATAATTTTGACCCCACAGACATCGTCACCACATATAAATCAAAGAATGGCTAGAATTATGCATTATAGGCTTTACATTATAGAGTAAAATAACAGATAAACCAATCAATTTTTGTCAATTTTCCTAATGGATAAGCAGCTATCGTTAATAGTTAGCATGCTTTCACTTTCGTATTTGACATGAAACGCACATTTACTGGTAGGAATGACATCCCGCCCTACTCATAATTCTCTCTTCATATAGCCATATATGCCTATTACATATCTATAATACACTGTGATATGGCCTGGTTCGTTAGTTCCTTGGATTGTATTGCTTTCTCACTACAATCAATCTGCTGTAGAGTTCATTTCAATTGAGCTGAGACCACCTCATTTAGGAGCTATCGGACCGACTCGCCATCCGAGTGTGGTTGCTGTATTCAAATATGCCAAACGAACCGCACTAACTGGGGAAACGTGGCAGGTTCCAAAACAAAAGTCTAGGTGTGAAAGCACCCTAAGATGTATTATATAGAGCACTGTTTCTCAAACACGTTCCTGGAAGACCACCAGCTCTGCACATTTTCCTTTCTCCTTAACCAAACACACCTGATTCAGATCATCAGCTCATTAGCAAAGACTGAAAGACCTGTAATGGGTGTGACAGACAAAGGAGACATGTAAAACCTGCAGTGTTGGTGGTCCTCCAGAAAACGTGGTTGAGAAACACTGATATAAAGTATTATGATTTTTTTTATTTAACCTTCAAATTGGAAGGAATTGGGTATTCAACAAAAACCCCATTTGGATTAATTTTGGATTATTAATTTTGGAAATTATTGTTTCAATTTTAAATGAATTTTATTTGTGGCAATGCCATGCTATTAGAACAATATTTTGCAAAATAACCATTTTAATTAAAGCTCATTATTTTGTGGACAACACAGAGATCAATAGTAGAGAACCCCAATTGTAGCACGAGGAAATGTTTCTGAATGTTTACAGCCGCCAAAATGAGTAGTAAGTGCTTTGACCTCAAAATTTATATCTGTTGTACTAAATATTGTGGACACCAGGAAAAAGACCAATGGTTTTACCTCATTTTGCCTTGAATAATCTTCTTAGAATAAATTTAATATAATTTATGAATATTTTTAATTGGAATGTCAGCTATTAGAGAATCTACCAACTTGCTTAAAGAGAAAATCTGCTTCTCATACTGTTACTGTTATCTAAACCAACAGTGGTTCATTAATGTTCAAGTCCAGTGAATAATCTGTCAAGGGCAGAGGTTGAAGTTCGTCTTGATGCTGCAGCTTGTCTGGGTTTTAGAAATGTGACACCCTCTTTTTGCATTTATCATTGGTCACTGTGATTAAAGTTTCAGTAACTGCATCCTTTTCCATGAAATTTAGCTTTCTAAAGTGGTTGTTTTTGTCAAAACAGTCTTCCTGTTGGATATTGAGGTTTGCTGGCACATTTTCAATAGTAAGAAAACAACAGTTATATGGATAATTCTTGCCATTTCTTTGTATAGATCAGGGCTTCTCAAAGTCTGGACTGGTGAAAATTCAGTCAGTACCCAACTCCATTTCATATTTCAAGACCACTAATTGTATGTACTGTAAGGGAGTAAAAATGTTAAAACTGAAAAGCACGTGTTAAACTTGTAATCTTGCTAGATTTTAATGTCTTTTTGGCAATGATCCAAATGAAATCAAAGGCAGTAGTTTTCCCTTCTGACACTGTTGTCATGATATCAGCGTATGACGTTTGCCATAATCGTGCACACACTCTTCCCCGCAGGTAGCAATTTGATGGGTTAGGATGTCAGTTTTCCAGAAAAGAAAAGTTTATAAAGAAAATTTGAGTCTGGAAAAATTATTTGAGAGAGAGGTATGCATTCATTTTGCACCAATCCACACCAAAACTGTTCTGTTTTGATTTGTAATGAGAAGACTGGAACTTTTCCTTAGTCAGCTAATGAAATACCTAGATTGTTCTTGAATTTTATACCAGGTTATTTTTGACCTGCCTCTGTTTTTATCTTTTATTTATTTATTATTTATTTATTTATTATTTATTTATTTATTTATTTATTTATTTATTCATTTATAGGTTATTTAATAGGTGTTGATATTAATTAAGGTGTTACTTGTCATTTTGCCGCTTTTCCAGACTTTTTAACTTTTGATGAAATTCAGATTTGGAACTATGAATTGAGAACAACCCTCTTCTATAGGTGATGTATTACTCTTCTAGGTGATGTATTACTCTTCTAGGTGATATAACTAAAAACCTGTAACCACTGACTTCCAAGTGGCACAAAACAAATACTAAATAAGTCAACGGTTACTAGTTTCCAGCTTTCTTCCAAATATCTTCGTTTGTATTCAACAGAAAAAGAAAGTCAAGCAGGTTTATGACAAGTAGAGGGCGACTAAATGGATGTTAGTTTCCAGAAGTTTGAGTTTGAAAGATGATTGGGCAGAACGGTTTTACCAATCCAGCACAAAACTGTCTCTGTTTGATTTGTAATGAGATATAGTAGTTGGAGTTATGAAGGTAGAGTAGAACTTTTCTTAGTCAGCTGATGAAATATATAACGTGTCATTTCTTACATTGGACTGTTCTGAATTTTACACCAGGTTACTTTTGACCTGCCTTTGTTTGTTTTGTTTGTTTGTTTGTTGTTTGTTGTTTATTTGTTTATTTATTTATATTATATTATTATTATTTATTATTTTAATAGAAAATTGTTGATTACTTAAATTGTTTTACTTGCATTTGCCACTTTTCCATTGTCATTAATGTATATTAAATGGGAAAAAATGAATTAAATTTTCTTAATGGTTGATTTCTGTATGTGTATGTTTATAAAAATCAGTGTTACAGAAAAAAAGTGTTACAGTAGTAAACAATTTTTTTCAGACCTTTGATCTTGATGAAAATTCAGATTTGGAACTATGAATTGAGAGCAACCCCTTCTATAGGTGAGGTTTTTAAAAACTAAAAACTGTAACACTGACTTCCAAACGTGGGAAAAACAAATACTAAATAAGTCAATGGTTACTAGTTTCCAGCTTTGTTTAAATTACCTTATTTTGTGTTCAACAGAAGAAAGAAAGTAAAACAGGTTTATGTCAAGTAGAGGGTGACTAAATGATGACAGAATCTTCAGCTTTGGTTGAAATATCCCCCTTTAATGTCATTAACTAGGAGAGTAGAAAGTGGTGGATTTGTACAATTACAAAATGGCTTGCCCAAAATGCACTTCATGAAACAACGCGTTTGACAGGTCTGTTGTTGAACAGCTATGGAGAAGGACGAGGGAAGTTAAAGACTCGGAATTCCACCATTTCTTATTACAGTCAGTGTCAGTCGATTCACAGAAAAGAGTCGAGAATTGAGGATCTTTATTCACCGAAAGGGACACAACTGAATAAACTGTCTTTGAGTAGTCACTCTCTAAAGTTCAGAGATATGAGAGCAGTTTTCTCTATTGCCCACTTCTTTTCATGTTCGACACTCCACCCCTCTGCAATGTGGAGACAGCTGTCAAAATATATCTTTAAAGAAATAAATTAATAAATGAAACTTTTCCTGAGCATGTTTTTCTATTCCTCTCCTTTTATCTGACCCTGGGGAGAAATTGCAGGACGGTTTCTGTCACCCAGGCGTGGGGACGTGAGGCTGTCAGCCTTCAGGCAGATCCCAGCTGGGGTGCGTCGTGCCCGGCCCCAGTCTGTGGCTCGACCTGGAAGAATCCATCTCTCGGGGAGGGGTGTGAGGTTGCACGGATCCGGAGGGAGAGATGGGTTTCTCCAAGCGAAATCAGACACACATTCAGACAGGAATACGGTTGACCCGGACTCCCCTCTGTCTTGCACTCGCTCATCATTCCTTCAGATTGTGAAATAAAATTAGGCCGGAGGTCTGTTTCACAATACAGTGTCTGCGGCATGTGAGCGAGCTTGCCTTGCTTTTTTCACACTGCTGGTGCTTCTGTTTCCACACTCCAGCTTTAGACATATTATAAAGTCATTTCAGGCTGATCTTTTTAAATACTTATGTTTTTACTCGTTACTGCATGTAAAACAATGAAATGACTAACTGCGTGTGGCCCACTTGAATCAAGTTGCAAAATGGAGAACATGTATTATGCATAGAGAACAAAAATGTCATAAAAATCAAAGCATCATATTTTTGGCATGGTGTCAAGTCAGGCAACAACTAGTTTTTTGGTTCACAAACCCCCCTTTAATAAAAAAAAAAAAAAAAAAAAATATATATATATATATATATATATACACATATCTGTGTGTTTGACTTTTCTTCTAGGGGGAAAAAGAGCCATTTTGGGGACCATTAGTGTGCTTGAAGCACGCTCTGCTTGAGCACACTGCTAGCAGAATGCAAGGTAGATTTTACTTTTTAACATCTTTAATTTAAATAGCTTATATTAAAAATATGTGTGATGTGCATGGATATGTGAAGAAGCATGTCTTGTTGAGAAGAAAAACACTTTTTGTTATTATCTATATACTAAAATGGGTTTTTCATTTGTTGCCTCAGGGCAACATTGTGCAGTTGGACCACTTTTGTAAAAAACAATAAATCCAATGGATGGAAATGTGCCAAAATGTATAGTTATCACCATAATATATATATATATATATATATATATATATATATATATATATATTATATTATATATTATATATATATATATATATATATATATATTTTGCTTTTACTGTATACTATTACTCACAGGAAATGGATGTTCAAACATGTTACGGAGGTAAAGAACAAGATTAAGCAGTTAGGCTCATTCCCTCCGGCAGAGAGCTTGAAGAGTCACATTAGCTATGTTTCCATTCAAAGATGCTAATTGAACTTGCAAAAAGCCACAGTTCTGCACAGTTTATCTTTAACCCTGATTAAACTAATTGAGTTCTTCAGGCTTGTTTGAAACCTACAGGTATGTGTGTTGAAGCAGGGTTGAAACTAAACTCTGCAGTGCTGCGACCCTCCAGGAATTGAGTCTGATGTACATCTGGATTCAGACCACTTGATGGTCATACACAAAAAGAGAGATACAGAGTACCAGGATGCAAAGGTTCATCTAAAGGAGGGTGCCCAAACTCTGTCCTGGAGCGCCGGTGTCCTGGAGAGTTTAGTTCCACAGTTTAGTTGCCAACCTGCCAATAAGTTTCTAGTATGCTACTTAGAGCTTGAGTCGCCATATCAGGTGTGTCTATTTGGGGTTAGAGCTATACTCTGCAGGACACGTAAAGCTAAGTGACAAATATGTGGCACCCACCTCTGCTTCACATCCACCAAAAACTGCTTCCTGAGGTTCCACAGTGAATAATAAACATTGGTAATTACATTCAACTTGTACCCAACACACAATACACCATTTATGGCTGGTGTTTGATAAAATATTACTTGTTGATATTATGTTAAATTAAAAAAAAAAAATCTTATTTATTTATGGTTTGTTTGTTACTCATTTCTCATATAATAATACACAGAAAACTTTGGTGCTTTAGTGCTCTAATAGCATGTTGCTGCCCTGAGACAACAAACCAAAATCTGGTGGGGGGAGTACATTTTATAATTGTTTTATTATAAGGGACCCTCAAGCACCCAAAAATTAGGGTGAACTATTTTTTTCCTCCTAAAACAAAGAAATCATGCCATAGAGGGTTAATATTTTCTTCCACTTCCACTGACATATTTCTTTACCAACATTAGCCCTAATGATAACTATCAAAGATTAATTCATTTTATTGATTTAAACAATTGAAATTGCAGTGTAATACCACTGTTTTTATTATTTTTATTATTTTTATTTTTATTATTAATAAAAACTATAACTAGTTCACACTGTTCACACATAATTTGCCTAATTCCGTTGCATGTGCTTATTTTACATTGTTTTTGTGATCACAAATAAACATGTCTCATGTTCACACTCATTGAATCAGTTCATTCAAATACATTGATTCTTTCAAAAACAAAACAAGTGACTTCATGAGTGAATCACTGCGTGTCTCATCTATTAATTTACAGGAATGGATTCAAAACAGTGCTTCAGAAGCAAGCATAAGATTATCTGCTTCATGGACAGTGCTGTTATTATTATCCCTCTGCTCTATATGTCATGTTGATTTTAGGTTGTGTAAAAGTAGGGATGTAACGATTCATCATGAGCCAGTTGATGCACATAAATGGTCAGCACAGTGAAAAACTACTGTCATAGACGTCTATACGGAAAAAAAAAAACTATTAATAAACCAAACCAAGTGGACCGGAGGATTTGCAGCTCACTTGCTCCGACAAATGCTACAGAGATCACACAGTGCATCTGTATTTTCATAGCGAAAGTGTGAAGATGTTTTTCAGACTGAAGAGAAAGTTGTTCTGTTACAGAAATAGGTATTAGATTATTTTTACCCTCTCCTTATCAAATTAGTATGTGCACATTATTATAATTTTTAATATTATTATTGAAGATTATCTCTTCTTAAGTTTATTACACTGATACTTATACTAATTATTTATACACGTAATATTAGTTGTTCACCTTTGTAATCATGTTCAACTCCTGTCTCTATCCTACTACATAATTAGTAATTTTATAATCAGTTTTTTATGCCAGTGGCCAATCCCCTGGAGCAGAGGTCCTATTGACCACCTCTGTACACACTGCTCTCTGGTTTAGGAAAGCTTACCTCACCACACTAGCCATCTCAGTCCCCAGTGAAAGAGTTTCTTTTTTTCATCAGGGGACATTATGAATGTGCACGATGCCAGAAAACAGAAATATGCTGATATTTCGGTCACACTTTATTTTGATGGTCCGTTTGTTGAATTTAAGTTACATTGCAACTTATTATCATTAGATTATAAGTAGACTGTTAGGTTGGGGTTAGGGTTGGGGTTGGGGTTAGGGTTAGTGTAAGTTGACATGCACTTGCAAAGTTTCTTATAGTCAGTTAAATGTCTGTTGAAGGACTGTTAAATGTCAGTATCAACAGATATTAAGCAGACAGTCTACTAATACTCAAATGGACCATCAAAATAAAGTGTTACCGATATTTCTTTTAAAAATGTAAAATCCCCTAGCACAGTCACAGTTTTAGTTCATCTATATTAATGAGTCTTCTTTAGTTTGTATTAGGGATATCCTGATTAGGTTTTTTTGCCCATGAGTGCGAGTCCGAGTCATTTGATTTTGAGTATCTGCCGATACTGAAACCCGATCCGATATTTCTATAATACATAAAAAAAGAATTAGGAAGAGCAAAGAAACAGATCCAGGATGTTCTATATTTTTTATTTAATTCACCTTATTTTAACATTCAACAACTCATTTAACAAACAGAGGAACTTAAACAATTAAGTAATAAATAACATCAATTCTTCACTTTTGGACTTTAGTGCAACAGTAAATTAAAAAAAATCTAATATAAAAACAAACAGCACCTCAACTTAAAGTACCCGGCAGGCAATCCCAATTCACATATCTCACGGTTTGCTGTGGCAATGTTGTCGTCATCAAGTTTATAATACATCCAGACCACAGACAAACTCGTACTTTCCACTTCAAGCTGCTTCCATGTTCTACTTTGCCGGCATTTACCCAATAGCGTCTCTGCAACAAAGTGATGTCGTGCCGCATGCATTGCTGTTTCTGTGTGCAGTCAAGAAAGAGGTCTAATCTGTGCCACTACATTACTACAGTATAGATGTGTTATAAAATAATGAGTATGTATGTGTATATATATACTGTGTATATATATATATATATATATATATATATATATATATATATATATAAATTCGAGTCCTGATCGGGAGTCACGTCTGATTCCAATCAAGTCTGAAACCATGTGATCGGGCCTGATTTCCAACATCACTTGATCGGATCTGGACATCCCTAGTTTGCATTATTCTTTTATTTTTTATTTGTTTATTTTATTTATTTGTTTTTAAAATAGCAATTTGGTTATGGCAGAAATATATTATATAGCAAAAAATGTGCAGCATTTAAGAAAAAAATTAAAGGGCTCTTCACCTTAAATTTGTTTCAAAAAAATTTTGGTAAAAAATCGTGATTGAATCGTGAATCGTGAATAGTATTGTGAATCGTATCAAATTGTGAGTCAGGTGAATCGTTGGCGCAGTGGTTAGCTTCGAAGGTCACTGGTTCAAGCCTCTGCTGGGCCAGTTGGGTTTCTGTGTGGAGTTTGCATGTTCTCCCCGTGTTCGCATGGATTTCCTCCGGGTGCTCCGGTTTCCCCCTCAAGTCCAAAGACATGTGGTACAGGTGAATTGGGTAGGCTAAATTGTCCATAGTGTGTGTGTGAATGAGTGTGTGTGAATGTTTTCCCAGTGATGGGTTGCAGCTGGAAGGGCATCCACTGCGTAAAACATATGCTGGATAAGTTGGCAGTTCATTCTGCTGTGGCGACCCCAGATTAATAAAGGCACTAAGCCGAAAAGAAAATGAATGAATGAATGAATGAATGGATTTGTTTGAGAGTGAGTGTATGTGCTTTCTGTAGTTTTTTCGGGTGGTTGTGTGTGCGGCAAAAACAGAAATAGCTCTTTTAGTTATTTTTTGTTTTTTCAATTAATCAATTACCCAAACCATCAAAATGCTTCTCTTCTGAAGAAGAGAGACTAAAACAGCAAGAAATGCAACACAAAAGAAGCGTTATGTTTTAAGAAAAAAGTAACAATGTAAAGCATTAGGTTTATTTTGCATATTTATTCTTTGAGGAATTGAGTAAAGTATTACTTTCAAAAGTCATATTTCCACCCCCCTGTTCATATAACAAACATTTTACTTCCAAAGCAACTGAAAATACTTCAAATTTACAAGAAAAACAAAACAAGATGCATGCCTGAAGAGCACATTAGCATCTAACTGGTTCATTTAACATATCTAATAGGCACAACACCACCCTGACTCATCTAAATGTCAACTTTTCTATCAATATTGTCTATATCTGAGCTTTTTAAAGATGGCATTGTTGAGTCTTTGAGTCTTTTCTGCACACATTCTCTATGAACAGCTTCTCACACATCTTTAAAGTGCTGCTCTGCAAGCCTGGATCTTTGTAAACAGGTATTTTTCACTACTATGGCCTCCGATAACCATGCATGCATTAATATGTATGTATTCAAATGATAGCTACAATGCCTTGTGGTTATGTCAGTAGTGAATGTTTGCGGAGTTGTATAATAGCATTTCCAAGACTGTCACAAATGACCACAGAGGAGAAAACGGGCATTGTAGGAGAAAACAGGCATTGTATTATAGTGCACTATTGCTTGTGTATTTGTTTTGGCCCTCAGGACAGAGATAAAGGAAGACCTTTCTACAGAGATGTGCAGAAAACGAGAGCAGGATAAAATACTGTATTCTTTCATTTGAAGGCATATGCAGACAGCTTAATAATGCTGTAATGCTTTAGATTACAGCGCAGAATTTAGAAAAGTAAACTGAAATATGTCTGTGTAAGAATGAAGAAACAATATGAAACGTTTAGTGAATCAAAGGGGTCATTTTACAGCCTACAAATGTTATTTACCATGTTTTTATCCATTTCCATCCATCCATCCTTTCCAGCCATCTATCCATCCATTTCCATTCATCCATTCATCCATTTCCATCCATCAATTCATCCATTCATCCATTTCCATCTATCCATCCAAATCCATCCATCCATCCATCAATTTCCATCCATCCATTTCCATTCATCCATCCATCCTTTCCAGCCATCCATCCATACATTTCCATCCATCCATTCATCCATGCATCAATTTCCATCCATCCATCTATCCATCCAAATCCATCCATCCATCCATTTCCATCTATTTATCCAATCCATCCATCCATCCATCCAGCTATCCATCCATTTTCATCTATCCATCCAAATCCATCTATCCGTCTCATCAACCCATTTCCATCCATCCCAATCCATCCATCCAAATTCATCCATTTTCATCCATCCATCCTTCCATTCCATCCATCCATATCCATCATTTCCATCCATCCTTTCCATCCATCCATCCATCCATCCATCCATTCATTTCCATCCATCAATCCATTTCAATCTATCCATTTCCATCTATTCATGCAAATCAATCCATCCATCCATCCATGCATCCATTCATCCATTTATCCATTCATTATTTCATTTCCATCCATCCAAAGCCATATCAATTCATTTCTATCCATCCATCCATCCATCCATTCATTTATACATTTCCATCAATCCATTAATTCATTTCCATCCATCCAAATCCATCTATCCATCCATCCAAAGCCATATCAATCCAATTTTATCCACACACACATCCATCCATCTATTCATCCATCCATTTCCATCTATCCTTTAATTAATTTCCATCCGTCCAAATCCATCTATCCATTCATTTCCATCCATCCTAATCCATCCAGCCATTCATCCAGCCATTTTCATCCATTTTCATTCATACATCCATCCACTTCCATCCACCCATCCATCAATTCCTCCATCCACTTTCATCTACTTCCATCCATTCATCCATCCACTTGCATCCATCTATCCACTTCTATCCACTTCCATTCACCTCCATCCATCCATCCATCCACTTCCATCCATCCACTTCCTTTTTAGTAACATTTCTTAAGAAGCATAATTGATTTTTGTTGGCCAGTTGAGAAATAAATATTACAAGTTCTAAAGCATCCAATATGCTTCATTGATTTATAATAATAATAATTTATTTTGTTATTCTATTTATAATTTGTGTCTATTTCAATCATGTAAAATATTTAACATTGGGGCATACAAGTTTTTTGAGATATGTGTTTTTTTTTTTTTTATTAACACAATAATGACTTTCCTGGCAATTAAACTTTGAAAATGAAGTAACCCACATATTACTCCGTTACTATTTGTGAGAAGTAACTAGTATTATAACTATAAAGTAACCTGCCCAATGTTGGTTACCAGTAATGCATAGAAAGAGAAGAAGAAAAGTGGCAAAGAAGGAAAAGAAAAAAGAAAGCAAAGCAAATCAGGAGGACCAGAAGAGCAGAAATCACAGCGTGATAATCCAGCAAGCGCTGCGAGTCAGATTTAGCCTGAGAGCATTCTCTCCTCTACACATGTATACATCATCTTGAAGTCTTCTAAGAAACGGCTCCCCTGCCATGAGGCTTCAGCGACGTGTCATACTAAGTGAGGCTCTGCGCAGCATCTCATATGCAGGCATTTTGGGGACTGCCCTTTTCAGCACTATGAACACACAGTCTTCTTCCAGCCTGGCATCACCTTCTCTTTCTCGCTCGTACTGCTTAGCTCCTGGGCATTTCGCCCATCCGCTTACATATTAATGAGAGGCGAACAGCTATTTTCTTTTAATCATGAGGAGAGCATGACATCCAATGGGAGCGAACAGGACAGCTCTGGATATTTCTGGGAGGGTCAGAGGGGCCGACTTTTTCTACTTCTAGAAGCCAATCAGTGGAAAGATGAGACCATTAACATGCTCCATATTGTTTAGGGACGGCCTTTGGCCAAGTGGAGCTGCACCCGATAAATTTTTGAGTGAATTATAATATCCGCTGTAACTATGATGACATGGAGGGAATAATAGGTTCTAGAGCAGCACAGACTCACAAGGAATTTAATGATTCTGGTTCTATTTGTAGCTGTTGTAAGGCGAAAAAAGAAATTCCAATACCAAATAATGAGATTATTTCTTAATAACTGCTTTGGTAAAACTTTACAATAACAGTACATGAATAATGATGTGTTAATATGTAAACTAAACATTACTTTATTATGAACTAATGATGAGTTAAGGCATGTGATAATCATGTAACTTTAACTACAACATGAGTCACATGAATTCATCTGATAAACGACTACCATAATTACTTGTTAGCACATGAGTGTTTGTTGATTAATGTATTAATTACCACATTAGTTTATGCTTAATTTAACCAACATAGACTCATGATATGTTAATGTATAATTATATCATGACTTTACTTGGTGGGGCACATCATCATTAACAGTGTTGTGCAAGTTACTTCCAAACTGTAATACATTACAGATTACTTGTTACTGTTATTTAAAAGTAATCCCTTACATTACAATATTACTGTCTCAAAATTGTAATATGTTACATTACTCTTATATACTTTTTAGTTACTTTCACCAAAATAACTCCAGAATTAGAACTTAACATTCTAAAGTGACCAAATGTACTGCAGAGCATTTTACGTCCAGTAGAAAGCGATATGATGTAGCAGAATGACTGTGACCTATCCAGGCTAACAATAAAGTATATAACTGGCAACGTGAAGGCTCAAGACAATGCAGGAGAGGATGACAGTCAGATCCACAAATGATCTGTTAAAAGTATGGTAGAGGTAAAGTGGTTATCTGGCAATATCTGTGAATTCTTTCATTCATTCATTGTCTTGTCGGCTTAGTCCCTTTATTAATCCGGGGTCGCCACAGCGGAATGAACCGCCAACTTATCCAGCACAATTTTACGCAGCGGATGCCCTTCCAGCCGCAACCCATCTCTGGGAAACATCCTCACTCTCATTCACACTCATAGACTACGGACAATTTAGCTTACCCAATTCACCTGTACCGCATGTCTTTGGACTGTGGGGGAAACCGGAGCATTCGGAGAAAACCCACGCGAACACAGGGAAACGCCAACTGACCCATATCTGTGAATAGCTTGGCTATATTCATATTAGACACAACAGGCCTATATGTAAACTCCAATGCCATGACAAGATGCAGATTTCTTTTCTCTTCTTATTGTTGCCATTATTGTGTTCACTTTAAATTCAAGTGGCTCACAACACAAAACTGTCATGCACAAAGTGAGCATGATGAGCATAGCTTTCTCAATATAATGCTCGTACGCCGATTGCCTCTGTGGACAAAACTGCTTGTGAGCTCTCAAATATACGCTGCTCGCGTGCAAATTTTCTCACGCTCTCTCAAATATGCACTGCTCACGCACAAATTTCTTGCGCGCTCTCAGTACACTCGCTCAGTGAGATTATATGCAGACTCACAATTTGTCTTGTGTTCCCTTTTCCTTTTGTGCTTTTTGATATGATTTATATTGGTGCACTGTTTATTAACAATAATCAAAATACTAAAATAAACTTACATATAATTTTTTTTATCCAATAAACCATAACTTTTTTGGCTGTATGTTATATGATGAGATATTTCCAGTTTTAAACACTAAAAGACAGAGAATAGACATTGGATGTAAAGAATACGTTTTATTTTAAAAACATTTAAACATCTAAAAGGTGCACCATACTAATCAAATAAAAAACATTTAAACTAAAATATAACTAACTCATGCAGAAATGTAACTGATAGAAAATATGGATAAACTTGATAAGGTATTACTGTATAGCCTACTGTACTATTCACTCTTCAAATAAATGTCACTATAAATCCCATTTTATCATGGCAACTAAAATAAAGTGAACTAGTTTCTGCTTTTTTCACATTGTTGATAAGATTGTGCAGGACATTTTCCCTGTCATCCTCTTCATTTTGAGGAAAAGCTGTTCCACAGGGCCCCTGAACACATACTGGCATGTACTGCATGTACTATAGTAAAGTACTTCAATTAATCTGTTGTGGTAATACTATAGTTGCTATGGTAACACAAGTGTAATGTATAATAAATGACCCAATGCTGTAGTGTTTTTTTACAACATAGGGTATAATATACTACAATTCACCACACTTTACTGTAGTAAACTTTGTATTTCATTTTATGAATTCACTATTCTTAATACTACAGTATGCTGAAGCATTCATTAACAAGTTGTAAAGATTACTAGCCTAAAACAGTAGTGTACCTAACTCTCAAAAACACTTGTATTTATTATAGAATTTACCTTAACCTGTAGGTAATAGTGCAGCAATATACCTGTATAAACCATATCAACATTCTTGGGATAACAATTTAACAGGAGGATCTCTGGAGAGCAAAAGCACAAAAAGAGGAGGAAACACAAGGCACAAATTGTGAGTCTGCATCATCTGACGGAGAGAGCAGATCATTCACACGTGAGCAGCCCAGACAGTGTTTTGAGTGCACGAGAGGAGTTTTGTTCACCACACCGGCGCGTTCGCTCGCTCGTATTACATGAATGCGCTCTCGACTTGTAATACTTACGACATTTGTCAGTGAAATAACACCAAATGCACGTACGTCCATCTCGCGAATGTCTTCTGTCATTTCCATCTATTTGCCGCTTTTCCGCTGCGCGTTAGGGCTTAATGTTACTGCGAACCAGGCTGAGCCACTAGCCCCGGACCTCAAGCTCAGAGGCTGAAATCATTCCGCGTTCAAAGAAAGAAGTTCTAATAGCCAGAGGGAGATTAATGACAACACACACGTATGTTCACTCACCACGAACAGAAAATAGATCTGCGGTATTTTTATTTGTTAATGTCTTGCGGGCGAAAAGTTTGTTGTAACGCACGCGTTACTGAACATGTACCGAGTAAAATATTACTGAAAATGTAAAAGTAATGCCTTACACTACTGCGTTACTGGAAAAAGTAATATGTTACTGTAATACATTACTTTTGTAACGCATTACTCCCAACACTGATCATTAACCCATTTTTAACTACTCATGAACTCATGCACATCTGTCTAGTGTGTTTACACTGAATAACAATAGAAAAGTGTCCTGTCATCACCAACACAATAAGTTTAAACACAGGAGTTTTTGAGTAGTTAAGGATGAGTTAATGATGATGTGCGCCTCCAAGTAAAGTCATGACATAATTATACATTAACAGCTCATGAATTCATATTGGTTACATTTAGCTTAAACCTAAATGTTAATTAATACATTAATTAAAAACATGTACTAACAACTAATTAAGTTAGCCATTATTTACACTGAACTCATGTGACTCATGTTGCAGTTAAAGTTAGTTCATGATTAGCGAACGCCTTAACTCATCATTAATTCATAATAAAGTAATGTTTAATTTACATATTAAGTTGGTGCCAGTGGTGTAGTGGTTAGTGCATCGACACATGCACTCCGGTGCTCACGGCGACCCGAGTTCGATTCCCGCCTCGCGGTCCTATGCCAATCCTTCCCCTCTCTCTGCTCCCCATGCTTTCCTGTCAATACTCTTTACTGTTCTATACAATAAAGGTGAAAACCCCTAAAAAAATAATTATATAAATAAAAATTACATATTAATACATCATTATTCATGTACTGTTATTGCAAAATAACTTCCTAGTCTTCAGTTGCAGCAGCTATTTTTTGTCAGTTCTTATTACATGCCAAAAAAAAAATCTAAACCTGAAATGTTCTTGACCAACTATACTGTATGTACTGTATATACAATATGCATACTATATATTACCTTCAATTTTTAAGTGTGAATTCCAAATGTGGAGTGACACTCAATGGGTTAAACACCAATAACAAAAGAAAACCTTTCACTTCTGCCTGTCACAATAATCTTGTATTGAAAACAAGTGTGGCATTTACAAAGGAAACATGGTTATTGTGTTTCAGATGTTGCAAAATGCCCACTTACAAAAAAACTACATGTGTGGTCATATCTTGTGAATTGTGATTTTGGAATGTGAACTTATGGTCACGTGTACATAAATGTGAACATATGTGGGAATGGGCTCACGTTGATTTCACATTAAAAAGTTTTACCTGTGTTTCACATGTGCAGCACATACAGTACATCACATGATTTTTCTGTAGGGGCCAGAACTGGCAATAACTATGATACTTAAAAAGCATATTTAGCACCAGCACAGAAATAAATGTTTCATTCATACTTGACACCGGAGGGCGCCCCTTGCAGAGAAAGTCTGCAAGCAAGACTATAAAACTTACGACTTTTCAAGAAATCCAGCTTCAGCTTTAGCTGAATGAAATGCAAGTAGAATGACTGCTGATACATGAAGAGGATCAAAACTGTGTAATGCAACCATATGGTTTATCTGTGCTCTTCCTGTCATCGTGGGTATTTCATAAGGATAATGTATCTTTATAATGCAATGCCTTTACCACTAAATAGAATATCCTAAAATAATTTTGTCAACTATCTGTAACAGGCAACCACATCAGTGAAGTGATTATTCGACAACCTGGAAATCAATGTTTATGTATGTTTTTTTTTCATTAAGGTTTCTATAGATACTGTGATTTATTGTTTTGGTAAATTCTTTCAGCAGTATAATTATGTGAAAAATCCGATATTGTGACAGCACTTTCATTGTTTCATGGTACTGACTTAATTCATAATGTGTATTGTTATATTAAAAATTACGTCTATTCAATAACCAAATTTCTTAATTAGAAGCTTCATGATTTCATAAAAAAAACTCATAAGATCCATTCGTTCAAAATTAATCTTCACTGATAGCTCTATATGTTTTTATTTTCTGAAAAACATACTGATTACAGAGATTATTCAGGAATCAGGCTACACTGATAGCTGCATGCCTTCTGATTTTCTAAATAACACTACTTGTCATTTTTGCAGGACAACACACATACAGTTGAAGTCAGAATTATAAGCCCCCAGCTTATTTTTCACCAATTTCTGTTTAACGGAGGAAAGATTTTTTTCAACACATTTCTAAACATAATATTTTTAATAACTCATTTCGAATAACTGATTTATTTTATCTTTGCCATGATGACAGTGAATAATATTTTACTAGATATTTTTCAAGACACTTCTATACAGCTTAAAGTGACATTTAAAGGCTTACTAGGTTAATTAGGTTAACTAGGCAGGTTAGGGTAATTAGGCAAGTTATTGTATAATGATGGTTTGTTCTGTAGACTATCGAAAAATATATAGCTTAAAGGGGCTAATAATTTTGACCTTAAAATGGTTTCAAAAAAATTAATAACTGCTTTTATTCTAGCCGAAATAAAACAAATAAGACTTTCTCCAAAGAAAAACTTATCAGACATACTGTGAAAATTTCCTTGCTCTGTTAAACATCATTTGGTAATATTTAAAAAAGAAAAAAGAATTCAAAGTAGGCTAATAATTCGTTGACTTTAACTGTATGTACGTACAGTAGTATTCTTATCATTTAGTGTATGAGGTTTTTCCAGCTTTACACACACACACAAAAAAAAACTATTCAGTTCATGAACAAAATAGTGATACACTACACAGTCCACATTTTTGCAAATCTGAAATGCGTTTTGGTATGTTTTGTTGTAGTACAGATTACCTAGACCAGGGGTGGGCTGCAGAGTTGACCTCCAACCCTAATCAAATACACCTGCCTATAGCTTTCTAGTGATCTTGAAGACACTGCTTAGCATGCTCTCTGGGTGTTTGATTAGTGTTGGAGAAAAACTCTGCAGCACACCAGCCCTCCAGGACCAAGTTTGACCCACCCCTGACCTAGTCTAATGAACCACTGAACTAAATCCTTTCCTATATACTCAAACAATAGTGTTTTCAAAAGCAAATGTAAGAGAAAAGTGCTCTGCAACAACATAGTACCTTCATTTTACATTGCTTTAATCTCTGTTGTGGAACTACACCAGACTTCAACCTGAGTGCTCTGCATCACAAGTACAACACCGTACAAAGTGAGCTACAGAGCATGCTGACCATGCCAGAAATGTTATCCAAATAGAGGTAGATTAGTGGGGCAAACGTATTTAATTACAAATCATAAGCCCCTTTCACACAGTGATACCAGAAAATATCCGGAAAATTACCAGAACTACTTTACCAGTAAATTTTAAAAAAGTGCTGTTCACACAGGCTAGAACGTTCCAGAATCTTTCCGGAAAAGACCATTCACTCATTCATTCCAAAATACTGGTAAAATTCAGACATCATTACCAGAAATGGCCTCTAAACGGCTGCGTTTGTATTTGTAAACACAGAAGGGTCAGGCTTTTGTTGATGGTTCATAATATGTGTGTGTGCTGGTGCTCACCAGCTGCTTGACATGCGCACGTGTCGAACAACTGAAGCAGAGCTTGTAGGTAAACAAACAGGGGGTGTCATAAGCATTTTATTGATACTTTTTCCACAGTTGGCATGATGAAGGAACATAGAAATGTTATGACTAACATCTAGTGGCTAAATGCGTCTGGAAAAATATTCAAAGGTTTTTACTTTTGTAAAATGTGCAGATGTGAATGCGTCTGAGGGTTCTGATTGGCTGGAGTAGCCATCTCATGTCAGCACGTTCTAATCGTGAATGCGCTCTTTCCGGCAATTTTCCTTCTGCGTTCACACAGAGCAGCATTCCGGCATATTACAAGTATGCTATACACTTCTCTTTCTGGAAAAATGAATTTAACAGTATTTTCAAAAAGGACCTGTTCACACATACAGACCTTTCTTGAAAATTGCTAATTTATCTGGTGTTGTACAAACAACTGTGTTTAAGACAATATTTTTCATGAGACCAAGTTGAGTAATATCTTGTATGCACTCAAAAATGACATTTGTTTGTTTAAACTACTTATTTAAAATGAGCTGAAAAACTGCAATTCTTGAGGACTTATTGTTTTATGTTAAATCCACTTAAATTTGTAAAAAAAATAAAAAAAACATAATAAGTTAACTTAATGCTTTCATGTTGTCCCAACACAAATCCAATGTGTGGAACCCAGAATTATTTGCAGCTTGGGTCAGAGTTCAGCACAGAACTAAACAGAGTTCTCAGCTCAACTCCCAACATGTTGTTCATTTGTCAACCTTCTAAAATGTTAACCAATGGGTCTGTTCTGCTTGTAACTTGTAATATATAATAAATGATGTAGTACACTGAGTCTACTTAGTAAACAAATGCCTTTTTGTACTTTGTAAGTTGTACAATACAGCTGATTCCCAAACATTTCACCTAAGCTAATTAGGCAAAAGAAAAAAATCAATGCTATCAGCAGCCTTGTAGCAGAGTCTTGATCTCTTTGCCTGATTCAATATGCTGGTAGCAACTATACCTGCTTTCCACAAGACTATCTTTCTTTTATTTAATTGACCATCTTTGGGTTTTCTTTATTAACAACTTTCAGTTTTTTTTCTCACTTTAGCAGTTCGACCACAGACTCTCTGGTGATGGCTCATGTGAGACGCAGACTCATGCATGGGTGGCATGAACCATGGAGGTGTTGTAATGGTAAGCCTTGGCTTTAAATGCTGGATTTGTACATTCTTCGAAACATTTGGGATAATTTAAGTAGTTGCAATCAGAATTATTGAACCCCTTTGAATTTGTTTTTCTTTTTTAAATATTTCCCAAATGATGTTTAACAGAACAAGGAAATTTTCACAGTATGTCTGATAATATTTTTCTTCTGGAGAAAGTCTTATTTGTTTTATTTCGGCTAGAATAAAAGCAGTTTTTAATTTTTTAAAACCCATTTTAAGGTCAAAATTATTAGCCCCTTTAAGCTATTTTTTTCATTAGTCTACAGAACAAACCATCATTATACAATAACTTGCCTAATTACCCTAACCTGCCTAGTTAACCTAATTAACCTAGTTAAGCCTTTAAATGTCACTTTAAGCTGTATAGAAGTGTCTTGAAAAATATCTAGTCAAATAATTTACTGTCATCATGACAAAGATAAAATAAATCAGTTATTAGAGATGAGTTATTAAAACTATTATGTTTAGAAATGTGTTGAAAAAATGTTCTCTCCGTTAAACAGAAATAGGAGAAAAAAATAAACAGGGGGGCTAATAAATCAGGGGGTTGAATAATTCTGATTACAACTGTACATGAGGCTTTTGGATATTTTAATGAAAACATCTTACATTAAGAAACCGAGAATTTATTTAAAGTGTAAGCAGAGAACAAAAGAGTCCCCACAATTGTGTCAGGTTGGTCATCTTTCATCTGAGATCACCTAAAATCTTACATTGTATACTGGGCATTATCATGGAGACAAAAGTCTGATATTCACTTAAATACAATAACAAAACAAAAAAGAACAGATTTTAGATTCTTTAGTGAACCCACATTGCTGTGTTTATTGCACTGCTGTGAAAATGAGATATTAAGTGTGTGTTCAGAGGTAAAGCTTGCTTGGATGGCACATTCAGTGCAATAAAGCAGCTGTTGAGCTCCTATGGTGTCTTGTTGTTGTAAAAGCCTCTGTCGGTCAAACGGAAGAGGACTTGCCCATCACTCAACTTAGATGACTCTGTGTTGCTCTCTCTGCCTTTTTATTCTCTATCTTTTTTCTTTTCATTGTTTACCTACTTGATTAAATCTGGTGAGTCTAATATCGATGTGCAAACAAAGTCTGCTATTCTGAATCCATGGTGACGATCGTCCGGTGCATATTAATATCAAATAATCCGCCTTTAGCACACACAGCCTGCACAGCAGCCTTATTAAAGGGTGAGCTCTTAGTGCCCTGGGAGCGTGTGGGATTTGTTGGAGAGGATTTCCATGAAACATGTTTTTAATTTTTTTTTCTTATTAGTATTCTCTGGGAGGTTGGACTTCCATTGTTGGCTGTGTTTTGGATATCATTTCAGGGTAATTAAAATGCAATTGAACTGTTCAAAATCAAAGCTGACAATAACTGTTCTGATTGACAATACTGTAAAACTGATTTCACTGGTAAAGTCATCATGAATTTAAATGATATTCAAAGCAATGAGGAGACACCGCAAGGCATATCAAACTCTGTGTAAACAGAAATCAAATAGAATGAAGGATATATCAATTGCCTCTTAGAGGACCAAAGTAAATCCTTACTTTATGATGCCCTCAGAGAATCTGTGTAAGCCTAAACTAAATAATTAACAAAGACAGTCGATGCAATAAACATTGAGATTTAAATGAATATTCTGGTCACTTTACTATGGGCTCTGTTTATTTATTTGGTAAAATGAAAAGTGAAAATGCTTACTTGAAAAGCAAAATGAGATCAAATATAATGTCTTTTTTCTAGGAAAAATGGGAGGATTAATTATTTATACCCCATGGCAGATTTTAAATATAACCTCACTTTCCCTGAAGAAAAGTAAATGTACAGTTTCTTGATTTATAGCTATAGTTAACACAAAACTGAAAATTCTGTCATCATACGCTCACCCTTTACTCAATTTGGGTTTATGTTCTATTGAGCACAAAAGAAGATGTTTTGAAGAATGTTGGAAACCTGTAACCATTAACTTGCACATTATTTGTTTTTCCTACTATACAGTAAGTCGTAATGGTTACAGGTTTTCAGCTTTATTCAAAATATTTTGTTTTGTGGTCAACAGAAAAAAAATTCAAACTGATCAAGGATGAGTAAATGATGGCAGAGTTTTCATTTTTGGGTGAACTATCCCTTTAACCAAGTATTTATTTTTGTACTGTGAATCAACAATATTAAGAAAATCTTTTATATAATATTTTTATTATCTTATTTACTGCAATTTTAAACATTTTAAAAAACTAAATAATATCAATAATTGTTTATCAGACTGAGTTAATGATATGTTGTGATAATCAGCATAATGACACATATACTATTATATACAGTACACACAAAATATTTAACCCAGAATATTCCTTCAACATGGAGTGAAATAGCTGGAAAACAGGTCTGTGGGGAACAGATGAGGGAGGGAGGCGGTAAACTTGGGCAAAGTCAAAGAATGTAAGTCCAAAGACATCGCTGGGCTGTAGGGCTGGGTTAGGGGGACAAACAGCCTGCATTTAGCATTTCAAACAGACAGAAACCGCCGGCCCTGCTCTGACACACATCTGTTTGTCCCTGTTTAGAAAACAGTTGGTGTGTGCTCAGAGCACATACATGTCATGTGTTTATAAACTTCATCATTGAGGAGCTATGTGACTTTCAAACCATGACCTCTCTCTCCGAAATCTGCACGATGTTTGTGACTAATCACTGACCTAAATGCGTAACATGTATGTGGATACATTATAAGTAGGCCCACACGGAATCTGTGCTCTCAGAAGTCCATATAGATTTCCACAGATTTTTAGTCTTTGAGTCTGTTTATTTGCTAAAATGAAATGTGTTAAAATGTATATTTATTCGGTTTTAAAATTAATTTCAGTAATATTATGACTAATATAAAAATTTTCATATGATTTATCTATAATACAGTTTGTAAAGTAATATTTTCTGTCTTTTGGTAGATATTATATGAAAGACTTGCTTTATTCACCGAATAAGTGAATCTAATTGTATATCTATTGTAAAGATTAAATAAAAGTTAAAAAGGTGTTATTTTTTTATTTTATATATTAAGTTTTAGTAATGATACTCCCAAAACCATTCCACATAAACCTGCAGATTTTTTAAAAATTCTGCTCAGAAATAGCTAAAAATGTCCGCAGATTCTGTCTGGCCCTAATTATAAGACAAAGTAGCATTGAATTTATTCCTCCATTTAAATAATTAAGATTCTATATGCATTCTGGGTGATGAGATTTTAAAGTAATTAAATGCATATCTATTTTTTATTTACAACTACAGTATTCACAAATGCATTTACAATTTTGTAGCAATAATAGTAAATTATGCATAATATACTTAAATTATAATATAAAACATTCCTTGAAACTCACCCATACAAAACCTATCCCTAAAGCTAACCATATAGTATGTATATAATCTTAATTAATAATAATTGATATGTAAAAGTAAAATTGCCACCCTAAAAATTGTAACGTAAATGAATAGTTCACCCAAAAAATCTAAATTTACTCACCATTTACTCACCCTCAAGTGGAACTACCATGGAAGTCAATGGTTACAGGTTCCCAACATTTCTCAAAATAGCTTATTTTGTGCTTAACAGAAAAAAATTAACTTGATTTGATACAAGTTGATACAAGGGAGTAAACGGAACTATCCCTTTAACATTTGAACCTTACATCAAACATAAGTGCTAAAACATAAACAATACAACTTTATTTTAAACAGTCCTCAAACTCCAGATTGTTATTTGAGTAATAAAGCAAAATCAAGCACAACCTCAATGCATCTTTAGTTTCACTGTAAAATGAAAAATATCCTTAAAACCAACATACAGCCTTATATTTCAGCAACAAACCACAGCAACACCACGGCCTTTGAAATTCCTGGCTCAGTTTTAATACAGTCAATGGAGAGATTAAGCGCGCCGTGACTGAAACGCAGTAGTAGCCAGTGGATATTCTTACAGATGTCAGCAGTGTCTCCCAGCCGGAGACTGATCTGTCTCTGAACGATACCAAACATTTCATCTATAAAAAGTGACCTTAATCCTGATGGACACATCCTGCCGTCTCCATGTCCCCTCGTTCCTTCCATCCTTCTTGCTTTTTATCTTTTTTTTTTAGTATAGTGACTGACACCAGTTGACTTCTGTAGCCCCATTACAGGCTCTTAGTGGGTTATTGGTAGTGTGGTTGAATTAAAGCAAGCGCCTGTCTCTAATTATACTTAAAAGGTGGACCGTGAGCTGCATTTCTGATTGAGGCTTAGAGAAACACTTCATACGGAGCTCAGATATAAAAAAATCCCCCCTGTGGACGAAAGCCAGCCAGATGCTCTCCGCTCGTGCGAAATTCCTGAGGACATTAGAGACCTCCGTGTGCTCTATTTCACTTGGGTTTATTAGCAAAGCAAACCTGATTAAGGAGGAGATAAGTTGTGGAGAACAAAAGTGAAGGTGCCACACTTTCATTTCCATCTGTCGCAGAGATTAATCTGCCCAGCTGCTCTTTGTCTTGTCAGCGAACTCCAGGAATAGTTAAATAACACTGATATAATGTTTAAATGACGATTAAAGCTGTTTGAGGAGAAGGACGGTGGTGTTTTATTTGGGGGTGTTGAGAATGAACGATAAGTAAAGGTGGAAGAGAAGTGTTTTAAGGAAACTTCTGAAGTGCTGCTAATTAAGTTATTACTGAGAAGAAGTTTAAATAATAATGTTGTCTGCTGATGGCCATGATGATAGACGAGGGCCAGCTGGCTAGAAAAGAGGATGCCAGCAGCCATCAGCTAATGCCAGAGCAGCTTTCCATCAGTTACTCACACTTATGCTCTCTAAGAAATTTAAGCAGGCTGATTCATGCACAGTTCAAGTAGATGAAGTCGAGGGAGACAGTTGACAAACTAGCCCCCGCAAAAACATAAACACTTCTGGGGGGAAAAAACGATTTTCTGAGAATTTTAAACTGCTCAGAAAAGACATTTGTGCATCATTTTTTGTAATAAAAGTCTTTGCCAAAACAGCCAGGAAGTGTAGCCTATTATGTATGAGCCCATCTATTATTAATCTCTTTACGTTTTGGTGATTTTACACTCTGTTTGGGGTTATTTTGGGTCACACTTTATTTTTATGGTCCGTTTGTTGAATTTAAGTTACATTGCATCTGCATGCCAACTAATTCTTATTAGATTATAAGTAGACTGTTAGGTTGGGGTTAGGGTTAGTGTAAATTGACATGTACTGTACTTGCAAAGTTTCTTATAGTCAGTTAAATGTCTGTTAAGGAGATATTAAGCAGACAGTCTACTAAGTTAATGGACCATCAAAATAAAGTGTTACCTATTTTTGTTGTGTCAGTTGCACCAAAATGTGTTGCACATTAAAGAAAATCTCTTTATTTAAATGGGCCTCTGTACGTGATCTGTAGAAAATTAATAGAAATTATTATTGATTAAATATTAAAATAAAGTATTTGCAGAAAGTTTTTTTTTTTTTGAGAGTACAGTATTACATCTTTTTTTGCTTTCTATTTTTGGGACTAAACTATGTTTTGTAGCCTATTATAAGCCCATCCATTGTCAATCTCTGTGATTTTAGACTCTGTTTAGGATTATTTTTGTTGTGTCTGTTGCACCAAAATGTGTTAGAGATTAATTTAGTTGATTTAAAATTTGACAGGACAGAGTATTGCAGCACAATTCCCTGAAATGCATCTAACACACTCAAAACAATATTTGACTAATAAAAATACTAGTATATAACATGATAAACAAACAAAGTAAAAACAATAATTAAAAAACATCAAGCACTATAAATTATACGTTTTCTATGCAACAATTTTTGAGCATGAGGAATGAAGGAGTTCATGATGTTTAGTTTTACTCCTGGGTATAGCAAATGTCTTTTGTTGCCCAAGAAGGTAGGATGACACTGAAGCCTTAAGCAGGAAACAATGCAGTGATGATAACTGTCATTAAGTATTTTAGTGAGAGTACGTATGGTGTAATTTAAAAAAAAAAAAAAAATCTGTTTTATTTAAATGACACTCTGTAAGTGATCTATAGAAAATTAATCTTTTATTACTTTTTTTGAGATTATAGTATTACATTTTTTTTGCTTCCCATTTTTGGGACTAACCTACATTTTTGTAGTTATAGTCAATTTATGACCTTTTAATCATTTGTCCTAAAAAAGTCAATCTTAAGTATTTTAAAGTAAACACTTTGCAGATTGCTGCTAAAGTAAAAAAAATATATTATTTTATATGTTATATTATATTCATATTTTTATGAAAAATGCTATTTTCAAATTTAGTAAGCTAATTTCTATCAGATGTTTTACTTAAACTGTGAAAACTAAAATTGAAGTCATATATCTAATCATCTTGTTTCAAATTTGAGGATGATATCTCAAATAATTCGCTTTCCATGAGATTTTGTTTGGCTAGAGCTCCAAACATCTCTACTGAAATTATTTTCCATTTGTGAGATAATGTTTGACCACAAACAACACATGTGACTATTTTTTCTCTCAAAATATGTTCATGTTTTTTTGTGCCATGAATCCAAACCAGAAAAAAAAAATAATGATAATGAAAATAATAATAACAACAATAATAATAATTAATAAATAATGTAATTCTTTTTTTGTCAAAAATTATTGAATGACACCAAAATGTTGCTTGGTGTTTTTAATGACAAAAAGCTGATCTACAAATAAATAAAATGGAGCGATAAATAAAGCATACAGTAATACAACACATTTGATGTTTTAGATTGCAATGACTGTACAAATATTATAATTAGACACATATTTAATCCATATTTCTATTTTAACATATTATAAATGGTCTACTATATGTGAAATATTTACCTACAGTTAAAGTCAGAATTATTAGCCCCCCTGAATTATTTTTTTCCCCCAATTTCTGTTTAACGGAGAGAAGATTTTTTCAACACATTTCTAAACATAAAAGTTTTAATAACTCATTTCTAATAACTGATTTATTTTATCTTTGTCCTGATGACGGTACATAATATTTACTAGATATTTTCAAGACACTTCTATACAGCTTAAAGTGACATTTAAAGGCTTAACTAGGTTAATTAGGTGGGATTTAATAGTAATTAGGCAAGTTATTATATAATGATGGTTTGTTCTGAATACTATCGAAAAAAAATATAGCTTAAAGGGGCTAATAATTTTTACCTTAAAATGGTTTTTCAAAAAATTTAAAACTGCTTTTATTCTAGCCGAAATAAAACAAATAAGACTTTCTCCAGAAGAAAAAAACATTATCAGACATACTGTGAACATTTTCTTGCTCTGTTAAACATCATTTGGGAAATATTTAAAAAAGAAAAAAAATTAAAAGGGGAGCAAATAATTCTGACTTCAACTGTACTTTTACACATCATGTATGGAAACTTGTCTTAGTACTTAGCTCTTCTCAGCTGAATTTCTACCAATTAAAAAAAATGTAACTCAAAAAAGTTTGATTCACTGAGTGCACTCCTTTTCTTTAGAAAACAGTATCTAAACACAAGCCACAAACTAAAAGTTATGATATAACTGACAAACACATACATTATAATTGGCTTGTTTAAAAAATAAAAAAACATCATTCTCAAACTATAGTGGCCTCCCACTTAAACCAGTAATTATTCCCATATTTCCAATTTCCCATAAAGCACTGCTGGCGGATCCCCCTAAAGATGAAGTGCCCTCCAAAGCGACACAGTGACCTGACCTCTACGCAAAGAAGGGCGCAACTGCATAATGAAACATCTCACTGCATTATAAAGCATTATATCGGCTGATAGAGTATCCTCACCTCCTCTCAGCTCCATAATGAGGAGAGTGCAGTAATTCTGGTCTTGGGGGAGAGCGAAGGGAGCGGAAGATGAGGAGAGGGAGTGAGGGAGAAACGCATGATTTCTGCTGCAGCATACATTTTCATGAATTGCCCTATTCATCATTTGGCGGCGGGCGGAGAGCTGTTATCTTACAGTAGCTGTTGTTTATTTTCCGAGGTGATCGAGGTGTTAAACACGCACATATACGGCGCTGACTAATTCGACTGAGTAAGTGGGCCGAGTGAGGGAGTACATAGAGGAGTCGTTTGAAAGCATCATCTAGATGTTTACAAAGGATCTTTGCCGAGGGGCAAGTTGTTATTCCCCGAGAGAGCATGACTGTGTGTGTGTATGGAGAAGGGCTTTGGGTATCAGTGTTGACTTGTGCTCATTAAAAGAGAAAGAGGGTCCCCCTCCTGAGTCACCATCCCGGCCACAGTCACTCACACAAGGAGGCGCAGCTATTTTAGTGCATGCATTCAACAATCACGCTCACAACAGTATCACTGAAGTCTCTCCGGGCCGGAGATTTGACTGATAGGGCTGAGGTGCAGAAAGGACGCTGCTTTAAAAGTGTAGTTCCGTCGCCTATAAATAAATGATGGATTCCTCCACAGCTTTTGTTCCATCTCACCCAAACACATCTGACACGTGTGGCATTTCTTTGGTGCGCAGGCAAATCCAGTGCTAATAACCCTACAGCACCCAATTAGACTGGTTTTAATGTTCTGCTCCACTGGGTGGCAAATTTAGTGTCCAATTAGACATCACATCAGGGGCAAAGGCGCCGCCCCTGCGCCTCAACAGCTGATTAAAAGAGTGGAGAGCAGGATAAGTGTGTTTGACTATATCACAAGTACACCACCGACACTGATGCAAATTAACAAGCTGTTATTGAAGAGGACCGCTTATTGGACTTGTTAAAAGATACTGGAGTTTTGTTTTTCAGGAGATTATTTCGAGGATAACAAGTTAGTTTGGTGACTGGAAAGACAAGTGAAAGATTTTGTATACTTTAACTGAAATAATGATCGCACGCGCTATACTGTATGTTCTTTTCTCCTGTTTGCTGCAAAAACAGTATTGATCCGGGGGATGTTTTCGCTGTGGAAGTGTGTTGCTTGTCTCTCTCCTCGCCCAAATACCAATGAACAACACTTGCATTTATGTACGGCGTGTAATTAAACATGAGTAATTTGTTTGACTCTAATAACTCTGTAATTAAAAACATGTTTTTTTTTGCTGTTCCAGATGGTGGTGTTCTCCCCCCTCCCCCCCATACACACACACATACTGTACATGTCTATTATATTGAACACATTGCGCTTAGTCATATTAATTATATTTGCAAATTTTATAGTTAACACAATTGCCCTAAAGCATACAATATGTCCAAAGACATTAAAGTGAGTGAGTGATAAAAAAGCAAGGGAAGTGACAAGACTGTATGTTGTCACAATTTACTCGTACAGATGCTGCTGTGCTCTGTTAATTCTTTTTTATTATTATTATTATTATTCATTTTTTTGCTGTGTACTCTTAAAGTCCCGATGAACCGGAAGCTGCGATCGTTATTTTTTTTATGTGACGCAGTTCCTAGAGAAACTGAATTATAAATGAGCAAACAGTGGGTGTGGCTTTTTTTTACCACGGCTGATTGGATGTAGTAAAGTAGGCATTTCCTGTTGTTTAGAAATGTGTTGAAAATCTTCTCTCTGTTAAACAGATATTGGGGAAAAAATAAACAGGGCTAATAATTCAGTGGGGCTAATAATTCTGACTTAACTGTACAGTTAAAACAAAATCAGAGGACATAATTGATTAAAACGTAAAATTATTGTTATTTTGATGGATAAAGCCAGGACAGGAAGTGAAACGCATTTTAAAACGCACTAGGTTTACAAATAAATGTAAAATTAATATTGACTGTAGTGTAGCCTAAATTTGCCTTTTTGGTGGGTTTTAAACAGACACTTAGGCTACATGGAGCACATAAAATGGTTGTTGCTGTTTTAAACTAAACCCACATCAAACAATTTACTTAATCTTATCGGTATTTAAAGTCAATCTATTTAATTTATTATTTATATATCTTCTGCAAGGGAAGGGTTCCATTCATGAAACTCACCTCAGTCACTCTCATTAGTGTCCTAACTTTTTATAATTTTTTTTTTTTTTTATAATTTCAGTTAATAAATGCACATTTCAGAGGGGGTGCATTTTACGGCAGGGGTGCGCCTCCCGGCACAACACATTTAATTCTGAAAGATCGGGAACGGGGTTTTAGAAGAGTTATTACAACCTAACAGACTTCTCCTGCTCACTTTTCTGTTTGTTATCAAAACTGACAGTTGAACCAGCGTGGTCAAGAATTTTAGCCACACCCATTACCCAAAATCACGTAATCTGAGAATAAACTGAAAACACACAGGATGCACATTTTCAGATTTCAATTAAAGATCAGAAGGGCAATCTATTTTATTTTTCTTAACAACATGCACAGATGAATTGTTCACCACCAAACTAGCAATGTGAGCTAACAAAATCATATTGTTAGTTTTGATTTCTTGGGGACTTTAAAAAGAAAGATTCCACTGAAAGGTTCACTGTTTTTACAGTGATGCCAGAACCCTTTTGGTTCCCCAGAGCATTTTGTTCTTTGTGTAAAAAACATTTTAATCCAACATTTTTTGCGGACAAAATGCCATAGAATAATCACTTAATGTAGAATAACATTTTCTGTAAGTCAACGGTTCTTAAGAAAGAAGAACATTTTAATCATCTAAAGAACATGTTTTCACTTTTATGAGTATGTGCAAAAACTTTTTTGGAAAACCATATTTTGAATGTTTTAAATAATGACTGTTAAAGAATGAAGCATTGTTGGTTTACAAAAAAAAAAATCAAACAAACATAATCTTGTTGCACTACTACACTTGATTTTGGTTTTATTGTGGAACAACAAAACATGTTAAATGAGAATATGAAATATTTTATAGAATACTTCAAAAAATAAAGATGATATATTATTCAATTTTTTTATTTTGATTATGTTTTTAAATAAATAGGTCTTAAATTTGATATTTTCTGATTTTTCATAGTATATGTATTAATTCGGGACTTTTACAATAAACCGACATAGTGTACAGTTGAAGTCAGAATTATTAGCCTCCCTGTTTATTTTTTCCCGAATTTCTGTTTAACAGAGACAAGTTTTTTTCAACACATTTCAAAACATAATAGTTTTAATAACTCATTTCTAATAACTGATTTCTTTTATCTTCGCCATGATGACAGTAAATAATATTTTACTAGATATTTTTCAAGACACTTCTATACAGCTTAAAGTGACATTTAAAGGCTTAACTAGGTTAACTAGGTGGGATAGGGTAATTAGGCAAGTTATTATATAATGATAATTTGTTCTGTAGACTATCGAAAAAATGTAGCTTAAAGGGGCTAATAATTTTTACCTTAAAATGTTTTTTAAAAAATAAAACAAATAAGACTTTCTCCAGAAGAAAAAAAATTATCAGACATACTGTGAAAATTTCCTAGCTCTGTTAAACATCATTTGGGAAATATTTGAAAAAGAAAAAAAAATTCAAAGGGGAGCTAATAATTCTGACTTCAACTGTATCGACCATTTGGTAGAGGTTGATATTTTAGAAATTATGGTATGTGTTGATAAAAAAAAAACCCATTGAGTGTGTTAACTAGCGACATTAGGAGTTAAGAAATGCAATAAAAAAAATGTTTTTCTTGGTATTTAAAATGTGTCTTTAAAGTCAGTGTGTCTGTTTTGTGGATCCTACTGACATTTGCAAAATGGACAAAAACAGTTGATTAATATGTCTTCTCTTGTGGAAGACAATGTCAAACAGATACACAAGAGTGAATAAATTATGACAGAATTACATTTTTGGGGGGTGAAATATCTGTGCAACGCATTGCAAACCATTGTAAATCAGCTGTAAACCAAACAGGTGATTTTCAGATGACTATTTGAGACAGTCTGCGCATGTGTAAGTGTGTTTGCGAGTGTGTGAGTGTGGTCTGAGACAGCAAGATTATCCCGAAGCAGCCTCTTGAGGAGCACAAAGAGTGCCTGGATGCATTTGCTTATAATGAAGTCAGAATGGGTTTGGGTGGATTAATGACAATACCAACAGAAGGAACACGAGGACAGGTGCCAGCGCATCCTGGATGCGGTTCAAAGTTTTTAATTACGATTAAAAAGACTCTCTGGCACACCACAAACGCCTTTTCTTTTCACAGTCTTTCACCCCCCCTCCCTCCATTATCACATTTGAAGTGGAATTCCTTGTAAAGCCGATGGAGTTTCAAAAAGGAACGCACAGGCATCTGTACAAGTCCATCTGGCAAAACTGGAGTTTTTTTCCAGAAAATATTTGGCAAATTAAGAAAAGAAAGTCAAGATGGCAAGGAATAAACAGAAGGAGTGGAGTGGAAATGGATGAAAAGAAATGCGTCCTGTGAATAAAACCCATTAAACACAGACAAAAGTGTGGCAGTGCTAATGTTTCCCCACACAGATTGCAAGACGAAAAGGTTCTTCACTCACGTACTGTATACATCCTGCACAGCAGCTGTGTGGGTTTGTATGGCGGTATGGTCAGTGGCCGCTTGAAGAATAGAGCAAGTCCACAGGGATCCAGCAGACTAGCTGAAAGTCTGTTTGCACTCCATCACTGCCACTGAGAAACACTACGCTGCGCTCTCATACGTTCACATGTAAGATGGTTACAACAAAGTTAAATAGTGAAAATTTCCTTTAAACAATGTGAGACTCCAAAAATCAGCACATCCAACAGCAGCTCGCCTGCGGTCCTCTTTGCCCACACACACACACACACACATCACTGCTGCAGTTTCTCTGATCTGGAATAGCGGTTTAATTAGTGAGGCGGTAACCACTTTATAAAGATTAGCTTGCTCTCAGGAGGAAGACTCATCGCCCATGTCTGCCTAAAGTGTCTGTGAGGAGGGTCTCTGGAGATCAAGACCCATTGTGTTCAACAGACGGTGCTTTACGACAACATATGCTTCGCTCCCCAATGCTCTTCCTCCACACACTCCATAAATGCTGTACTGTGCTCCCAGCAGTTTTTCGCCTTTGCCATTAGTGTACTTCTTTTATGGTTTTGCTTAGGCAATCTAGTTAGGGCACGGGCAAAACAAAGAAACCTTAAAACAGCACTTGGGAAGATTGCAAGTTGCAGACAAACTTTTTTCAAGCAAAGTTTAGCGATACGTCTCCTGCGTTTGATAGACTTTGCGAGTAGTTGATTAGTAGCACTGGATTCAGAGTAAGACGTGATTAATCAAATCAAAGACGTGTTTGTAACAGAAGCAAGTGTTCGTCTCAATTAAGAGAAAGAGATCTGCCTACATTGTTATGGCACCATGGGACCAGACGAGTTAAATGAATATGGCAACTGGAGTATAAAAAGACAGGCAGCGCTTAAGGACTCTGTTTCTGCTAGCTGCCTGGTTTGATCTAATAAAAAACATGATTAACTTTAAATAAGGTTTAGAAAGAGATAGAAAAAAGGAGTAGTGAAACGTGAGCAGAGAAGGAGGGAGGGAGGGATAGAGAAAGAGGCATGTTAGGGACAAGAAAACATATTTCAGCTTCAGATATTACAGTGACCGTTTAAGTTCCTTTTATTATATCTTTCATTTCTTCCGCTTACCCTCTGGGCTATCTTTGAAACGTCTGGCGGTCTTTCCTCTGTCACAATTTCTTTATGGGAGTTGAACTGTTTCCTCCACGAGAGGCGGCAGGCGGATAACCCTTGGTAATTGTATTTATCTGGCTGAAATATCGGCGGTGTCGCGCAAGCTCCGGTTGCTGCGGTAACACTGTGACCTGCGCGCGCGCCGACCTGCAGGCCACGGAGAAACTAAAAACACACGCGCCCACCAGGTGCTGCTCTCCTCACCCCGTTTTCAATTGCAGGTGCAATTCCAGCGAAAGGGTTAAAAATAAATGTTGACAAATATACTTTATAGGTCGCTTTGTCTGTGTTACTGAGGCAAATTGGAGACATTTAAGTTGCTTATGCACTATATTAACTGAAACGCATGCCATGCGCCTACAAAGACTTGAAATGGATTGCTGTGATTACCCATTTGAATGATTGTGAATGTGGTCACGCAGATTGTACTTCAGAAATGTCACACTATTATTAATTAGTAGATTTGTATTGGTTTAATAAAATACGCCCACTGTATACCCACTGCATACCCAAAATGCGCTTTAAATGTGTTTTGAATGCATGAAACATGCTGTCAGTGTGTGATTGAGCTACAGAAACAGATCTATCAAAAAAAAAGCGCAGAAGTTGTCTCTCTTTAAAGGATATAAAATGTATTATTTGAGTACCAACATAAGCTCTTCATATATTAGCCTAGTACCTTCAGATACTAATGTGCAACATGTAAGGGTAGTAGCTACACATACGAAGGTGTTTCAAATATTACTTTTGTACTTTTGTCTCCTGAGAGTGCAGAAACTGATTTTGAAAGCAGTTCTGGTCTTATGGACTTCTCCTAAACAGCGGAAAATATAACATTTAGAATAAGATAATGTTTTTTAATTCACCAGATCCTGAAGAGACTAAAGTCTACTGTATAATTCTTTTCCATCTGCCACGAGCTCCCCCGTTGCGCGCGTGCGGCAGAACTCTGTGGATGACGCTGCACGTGCGCTTTTCTCCTCCTAAAAGTTGGTCTCGCGTGCCAAACGACTCCAACGGCTCAGAAAAAATATAAAACTGTCTGCTAATAAATACTGCATCAGGAATTACAACTGTGGCGACAAAACTTTAATAACACTCGCAAGCGTCTCAGATCTTTCAAGAACGTTCCACTTCTGTCTGTTCACGACTGCGCTTTGAATATCACTATATTTCGAGCACAGTCGCACAACCTTTCATAAAAAACCGATCAGAACAGAGGAAAAAGCATCCATGCAAACACAAAATAAAGGACAGTAAAAGCGAGCAAATGGCCATTAAATGGTCGTTTCCTGAGACAAGCTGAGATAATAAGGTATGATTGTGGCTGAATCTTGTCTTCTTGGCACAGTGATTACATGTTCAAGAAGTTGGACGGTTTGGCACGCTCTAGCGAATTTTGTCATGCTGTAGCATTTTCTTTCACGACCCCTAATTAACCAGCCTTACAACAACAGACCCTGTATTTACGTGTAAAATAGCCACAATTGTGGTGAAGCATTTCTTCAGTTCCTGTAAACGAGTATGTTTTGTGAAAACAGATTCGAGCAACAGCCTTTTTAATAATCAATCAAATTAATAAAAAAAAAATAAAATCAACGTTTGCATTGCTGTTTATAATCTATACTTGCATCAACCTAAAATATGATCCCAAATTTAAACTATTACTACTAGCAGCCTAAATAATTGGGCTTTATACGCTTTAATTGCACTGCACACTTTCATAAAAGTTTGAAGCGGCAGACTTTCAAGTGTCGTACAAATTCTATAAAAGAGAGCGAGGGAGAGAGAATCTCTGTCCTCTGTTAACGGGGACACGCACAATGTCAGCGAGCATTAAGCGCATTCTGCGCGTGTCTTGTCGCCGGGTATGTGTCGCTGCAGCTGTGCGAACTTCACCCGCACTCTGGGGGGACGAGAAACTCACAGCAGATGTTACAGCGTCTCCCACCAGTCTCACACGGAAAAAAGCAGAGGAGAGAGAAACGACAGTCTTGTTTGTCCTCTGCGGGGTCATTTTAACAGCTTAATTAATTTTAGATATACTTTGCGAATACCAGAGTAAACCTATATACTACCAGCGCACGAGATGAAGAAATACAGTTTGCAAGTAACAAAACTTGAAAAAAGTACACAACCAAAAACTTACTCACAATATATATATATATATATATATATATATATATATATATATATATATATATATATATATATATATATATATACACACACACACACACACACACACACACACACACACACACACACACACACTTTCAGCAGAGTTCACCAACAACTCTTGTTTAAAAAAAATATTTGAAACTCACCTGTCCATTCTTGCACAGGTCAGCCCACATGCTGGTTCCATCGCCTCCCCTCATCAGAACGTGTAGATAAAGAAAGTATGTGCCCGGCACGCTGCAGATGAACTTGCCCGAAGTGCCATCATAGTTGTTGCCGAGGTTGGTGACCACATCGTCGAACTTGAGGATCTCATAGCCCTCGTGTGGGTTCTTGAGTCCAGCGTAGAAAGCCACCCGTGGGTGCGTGTGTATGGAAACTGTGCTGATAGCTCCATCATTGCCCAGACCATCAGAACCCCGTTTCGACCCCCGTCCCCCCGGTCCCCCGGGGGCCCCATTGGACCCGGGGGCCCTGGCTCCCCTGGAGGCCCCGGAGGTCCGGGTTTGCCTGGCCGACCCGGCTTCCCCGGTGGCCCCTGGAGGAGCGTAGAGGGTGGAGGCATGTTGCTGTGGTCGGCCAGAGCCTCGGCCTCGGCCTGTACAGAAGAGCCGGTGCTGGCGATGCCCGTGGTGGTGCCCTTGTTCTGGTATGGATCGCACCACCATTCGACAGGTGCCCAGCATCTCGTAGTGGCTGTTGTCATTGCTCACGGAGCTGACCAGCACGGGGATAAGCACCACCAGCACCAGCACCAGCATGACCCCTACAGCAGCCGCCACCAGGGTCTTCCTGCCCAGGCTGAGGCGCGGGAGTGGCTGGGCAGCCAGCGTGGGTCTGCCGGGAGCCGAAATGGTGACTGCTGGAGAAGAAGAGACCGCAGAAAGAGAGAAAAGAGACAGAGGGGTGAGGGGGTCCCGATGAGGGACAGGCGCCAAGCCCTAGGAGCCCAAGCTTGTGGAGAAGCGTGTGAGGGTGAAAGAGACCCACATGTACACGCTCACCCACACTTGCCTGCTTTTCTAAGCTGATTCACTGGATCCGTTGGGTTGGCAGGAAAGAGCTTTCATACAGATCCCACATCCGCTCGATCTCACTCTCACTCACTCACACACATACGCACTCACACACCACACACACACACCGCGCGCATGCATGCAGACGCGCTCACACACTCTCCCAAAAAGTCAATCCCATTGTCTGGTGCACAGAGTTGCACTCGGTAATGAAGAGAATGAGGGATGGCAGAGGCAGCAAAAAGGAAGAGAGGATGAAGAGAGCAAGTGTGTGCATGGGAGTGAAGGACAGCATGCACGCAAGAGAAGAGAGAGAGTACAGATATAGAGGAGAGACAGGGTATGTTTGCAGAGGCGTTTTCTCAGACTGAGGGTTTTATATCTGAGCCCCCCCCCTCCTCCTCTCCTCCCCCTCTCTGTGTCACAGCGATACAGCCAGAGGAAGGGAAGAAAAGTAACCAAGAGGAGAGGAGCGAACGAAACAGGAACATTTAAATGGGTGCAAAAATACAGTATGATACAGATAAAATACATCACAAAAAAAAGTCCAAAGTAAACATTGATTTGCTGTCTGGCAGGCTTTATTAAAAAGCCTCCTTTAAATAAAACTAATTTTTTTATATAGTGTTTATATATAATAGTGTATATAGTGTTTATATATATATATATATGCACAAACTCATTTTGCAACCCTGATCTAGAAATTTTGACTGTACAACAAATATGTTTTGGACAAAGTTATGATGAAGATCTACTCTACCAGCTCTAAACATAACCATTACTGGGGCATAATCAGATTGTTCAAAACCAAATGAGATGCTTCAAATTCATATGAATTAACCACCAGTTTGCAAAAATGTAGATAAGTTATGAATTTTCATTAACATTGTGTTGAATTATAAGGTCAAACCTTATCCATTCCTGGATGGGTGTAGCAGCTCAGTGTGCAGCTCTGCAAATCCTTATGCTGAACATTAAAAGGAAGCTGTCACATTCATATTTGTGGCACAATAAATAATATAATTCAATATTAGTAAGTTTTGGAAAAAATGCACAATAATTTTGGTTTCCCCCACAAGTCCAAAAGGCATGTGGTACAGGTGAATTGGGTAGGCTAAATTGGCCATAGTGTATGAGTGTGAATGAGTGTGTGTGAAATGTTTCCCAGTGATGGGTTGCAGCTGGAAGGGCATCCGCTGCGTAAAACATAAGCTGGATAAGTTGATGGTTCATTCCGCTGTGGTGACCCCAGATTAATAAAGGTACTAAGCCGAAAAGAAAATTAATAAAATGAATGATAATAATGTTAATAATTTATTATTGTTATTATTATTATTATTATTATTGGTAGTAGTAGTAATAGTAGTAGTAGTACACTCTCAGAAATAAAGGTACGCGGGCTGTCACTGGGGTGGTACTTTTTCAAAAGGTATACATTTGTACCTAAAAGGTCCATATTAAATACCTCAAGGGTACGTATTAGTACCTAAAAAGTACAAAGTGTTCCTCTTAATTTTTTAGGTACTAATATATACTTTTGAGGTACCAATATGGACCCTTTAAGTACAAATGTGTACCTTTTGAAAAGGTACCACCTCAGTGACAGCTTGCGTACCTTTATTATTTCTGAGAGTGTAGTAGTAATAATATTAATGACCCATTTAATAGAAATGCAACCATATAATATATATTTGAAAAATATAAACCCTTTTTGTTCACTTTGAAGTGAACTCCCACTCACATGCACACAATGACATGCTGTTATTGAACTATCATGCTGTAATAATTATTTTAAATAGCATTATAATAAGATGATCGTTTAAGGACAAACTCACTTGCTATTCCTTATTGCATGTGCCTTCGACTTTGAGTTTGTCATATAGAGTCTTATTGTATTTCACTTACTTTTTTTTCCTTGGGTGCCAATAAAGTTCCCTCCTCCTCCTCTTGCTCAGAAATGGTTTGTTATTGGCCTGTTGCGTTTTTGAGCATGGTGTCTATTGATCTGGTCTTTTGATTGAATTAAGGGTCCTGTGTGGAAAAGAAATCCATCTCTGTGGCTCATACTAGACAGCTGACATTTCTATCCAGAGTGCTGCTCGCTGGAAAGAGAACTGAAGGTTTCTGGACATATTGTATGATCTTAAATTACAGCAGGAGTGTGATGTGGATAAAGATGAGGCTTTGTTAGGATTCCCACGTGTTTTGATCTGATCATTTTGAAAGAAACATCTGTGTTTTGATTCGTTCACTATTTTATCCGAAGATAGACTCTTTCAGGCTATGAGAGAAAACAGCGAGAGCAAGCGAGAGATAAAGAAGCAATGAAAGATAGAGATGTCAATAGATAGAAAGAGCTACTGAAAGGCAAGAAAGGGAGGCAGTGATGATCCCGTGTGTTCACTGGTCTAAGCACTGTGGTAATATATGACTTGATGATGTTTTCATTGCCATTGATGGGTTCAGTAAAAGAAGTGTGATTGAATAGAGGAAGGTGTGGTGATATTTATTGGTAGGGAACTGTGAGCATTTGCGCTGCTCAGTTCACATATTGATCTTTTCCAGGAGTTCACTGGACACCTATGTCCAATCTTCCCATTCATCCAGTAACTAGATTATTGAAAACTATGTTTTTAACCCTGAATATTTTTTTCCATTAATGTAAATACATGTTTTTTAATCTAACAAAAAACAAGCTATGAATGAGAAATAACCACTCTGTTTATAGAATCCTGATTATGCAACATAGAAATCAATGACATGCATTCAGCCAATGAAAAACAAAGAAAATGTCTCTTCAAAATTATAAATTGTTATTTAATGCCAAAAGTCATTAGAATATTAGGTAAAGACCATCTTCCATACATAAATTGTGTAAATTTCCTTCCATAAGTATATCAAACTTAATTTCTGATTCATAAAATGCATAGCTACAAACTTAATTTAATCAATGTAATTGTGTTTTTCTTATTATTTTTTGAATCCTCATATTCCAGATTATGGTGGCTCAGTGGGTAGCGCTGTCGCCTCACAGCAAGAAGGTTGGTACTTCAAGCCTTGGCTGGGTCAGTTGGCATTTCTGTGTGGAGTTTGCATGTTCTCCCTGTGTTCACGTGGGTTTCCTCCGAGTGCTTTGGTTTCCCCCACAGTCCGAAGACATGCGCTATAGGTGAATTGAATGAGCTAAATTAGTCGTAGTGTATAGGTGTTTCCCAGTACTGGGTTGCGGCTGGAAGGGCATTCGCTTTGTAATATATTGGATAACATGGCAATTCATTCCACTGTGGCGACCCCTGATTAGTAAAGGGACTATGCCGAAAAGAAAATGAATGAATGAATCCACATTCTCAATGAGTTGTATCTCAGCCAAATATTGTCTTATCCTAACAATCCCTACATCAACAGAACACTTATTCATCAGATTTCATGTGTTGTATAAATCTCAATATCAGGGTCACATCTTTGTCCAAAATTGTATTCAGCATTTATTTATATAGCATATAAGCATTTAAATATTATTTTATCCAGAACGCAAAGCAAATCTTATAAGGGGAGGGTTAAACATTAAAAAATATACAGTAGTACTAACTAACTCACTAAAGTAATTTATTTAAAACTTCTTTGTTTGTTTTAAGTATATCCACCAGCCAACATACACTCACCGGCCACTTTATTAGGTACACCTGTCCAACTGCTCGTTAACGCAAATTTCTAATCAGCCAATCACATGGCAGCAACCAAATGCATTTAGGCATGTAGACATGGTCAAGACAATCTGCTGCATTTGAAACCGAGCATCAGAATGGGGAAGAAAGGTGATTTAAGTGACTTTGAACGTGGCATGGTTATTGATGCCAGAGGGGCTGGTCTGAGTATTTCAGAAACTGCTGATCTCCTGGGATTTTCACGCACAACCATGTCTAGGATTTACAGAAAATGGTCCAAAAAAGAGAAAATATCCAGTGAGTGGCGGTTTTGTGGACTTGATTGCCTTATTGATGACAGAGGTCAGAAGAGAATGGCCAGACTGGTTTGAGATGATTGAAAGGCAGCAGTAACTCAGCAGCAGAAGACCACACCTTGTGCCACTCATGTCAGCTAAGAACAGTAAACTGAGGCTACAGTTTGCACAGTATCCATTCTGCCTTGTATCAACGGTTCAGGCTGGTCCTGGTGGTGTAATGGTGTGGGGGATATTTTCTTGGCACACTTTGGGCCCTTTAGTACCAATTGAGCATAGTGTCAACGCCACAGCCTATCTAAGTATTGTTGCTGACCATGTCCATCCCTTTATGGCCACAGTGTACCCATCTTCTGATGACTACTTCCAGCAGGATAACATACCATAAAGCGTGAATCATCTCAGACAGGTTTCTTAAACATGACAATGAGTTCATTTTACTCAAATGGCCTCCACATTCATCAGATCTCAATCCAATAGAGCACCTTTGGGATGTGGTGGAATGGGAGATTCGCATCATGGATGTGCAACTGACAAATCTGCAGCAACTGCGTGATGCTATCATGTCAATATGGACCAAAATCTCTGAGGAATATTTCCAGTACCTTGTTGAATCTATGACATGAAGGATTAAGGCAGTTGTGAAGGCAAAAAGGGGTACAACCTGATACTAGTAAGTTGTACCTAATTAAGTGGCTGGTGAGTGTATAGTGGCAACTCAACCAATAACAGTTTCTTATTTGAATATATTTTAGAATTTTCAGTATTATTATTATTATAATTAACTTCAATCTTCAATGTCACCTGATCTTTCAGAGGCCATTCTTATACTTGATGTGCTCAAGACTATTGGTGTTCAAAATGTTTTGCTGCTTTTTTCAAGAAATATATTTCAATGAACAGCATTTATGTGAAATCCTTTAAATTATATACATATAAACTGTCAATTTTGTCAGCTAAATTCAAGCTTGGTGAATAAAAGTATTCATTTCTTTCAAAAAAACTTTTGAAGAGAAGTGTATAAAATAGATAGATGTCTATATATACGATACTAAATCATAAGTGAACTTCAGCCCTCCTAATAATTTGATTGATTCCTCCAAGACTTTTAAAGCAAGACATTTTGTAAGAAGCGATGAGTGTGAAAGCAAAGTCAGAAGGACAGGAGTGATGCATGTTTATTTAGCCTTTGATCTGTGTGCTGTTAGGAGCCCCGTGCTTCAGAGAGACTCATATCTCCACCTACTGAAGATTACACACTAACCGTCCACACTAGAAAGGGTCTCAAATGGATTCTCTTACATTCATGCTTGTCATGGCAACCAAATAAAGTGCGCAAGACACAAAGATTAGAGACTCTTAAGAGCTATAATGTCTGAAAAAACAAAGTAACACGCAAATAATATATAAGAGAAAAATATAGCGCTCGAGAGGAACAAATGAATAGATCACTTTTAGTGCTCGCGGGACTTTCTGGACTTTATAATACAGCAGGGGAAAAAAGGATATGACAAGAAAGCAGAATAGTTAACATTATATACACACGCACACACATAGTCCTAATGTCTTTGACTTCTTCCCTGCATCCTTCCTGACTGCTGCTGTATCAAAGAGCTCCTTTCAGAGGCGAGCAGTGCTGAGCTTCAGAGAATAGCCAGAGAGAAACACTTTGGCTTTTGTCAGACTTGATTTGAAGTCACAACTCACATTGATAGCTTGTGCTAAATGTTAGGCACATTAGACAAATATTTACATACTCAGATAGAACTAAATGAACATATCATTAAAGAAAGTAAAACACAAATATGGGGTTTTTAAATAGAGCAATGGAAAATTCAAGGTAAAATAAAAATAGCACTTTTGGTAGTCACTCGATTGCATTTTTACAGGACTGTAAAAGCCTCGATTTCTGTCATAAAAGCTGGCATTTGATGGTGTCATATTTAATGTTAGGACCGAGAGAGATGTACCCATTGAGGGGGTTGTATATCCAGAATTTGCGTGTTTATGTATAATTGAATGTTTGTGTAAGGCCAATCCAAAATGAAATGCAGGAAGAGCAGAGCTGAATAAGAAACACTTCCTTGACCCAGGTGGAATATATGGCAGGCGCCAATAAGCACAAACACTTTTTAGCCCATCAAAGCCAGACAATTTTCTGTGAGCTGAAAGATTTTTGCAGATTGAAAGACACTCTATTTGGAGGGCATGCTTTTTTTTAAAAGATAGATGGCTAAATGTGAGACATTAGCACCTGCGCTGCCTCTGTGCTCCCTCTGAGCTTTAAAATGGATAGATGGATAGATAGATGAAAGTGATGGGGAAACAGGCTGGCCTCACCTCTTGCTCTCTGGGAAGCCCAGTGTGGGTAATGCATCCACTCCAGCTATTCATTCTCCTCCGCTCAATTCACAGACACTTGCGCGAGAAAAAACAGCATGGCTGTGAGAACAACTACTTTCTTGCAGTCCCTACAGTGAGATACATTACAGTTCAAAAGTTTGAGGTCTGCAATGTGTTTCTTTAATGTTTTTGAAGTCTTTTATCCTCACCAGGCGTCAGTTTCTTTTGATCAAAAATGCTGGTAAAAATAGAAAAAAAAACGTGGAAATTGACATTTACAATTTGTATTATTATGTACCATGCTTATTTTTAAGTATACTTTGCAGTAGCCATTGTTGCAGGCAATGGTGTCTCACAATACTTTAGTGAATGCTTCAATGTGCTGATTTGGTGCTTCCGAAACATTTATTATTGTTGTTAATATTGAAAGAAATTGTTCAGTTTAATGCATCCAAATAAAAGCATTATTCTTTCACTGTATGGATATATATTATATATATATATATATAATATATATATATATATATATATATATATATATATATATATATGGCTCCAAATGATACATATCCACATTAAAGAAACATTTTAAAATAGTTAGTGTCAAATAAAGAGTACCAAACCAATCAACAATTAACCAATAACTATTTCATGCCATAATAAAAAATGCCCTAAATTCAATATATTGTAGCATGCTCTACAATTGAGCAATGCATTTACCTGTTTTTTTCTAACATGTTGGGTTATACACTACCTGAACAAAAGCTTGTCGCCTATCCAAGTTTTAGGAACAACAAATAATAACTTGACATCTAGTTGATCATGTGTTATCAGAAGTGGCTTGTTTTGTCTAGATTACGCTTATTTTACCAAAATAAAATATGATCATGCCTTGATTTTTAATATTTAATTAGGACAGTAAGGTCTGACTTTACTTAGACAAAAGTTTTGTCTTTTAATATAAATAATGTACAGTAAGTACAGAATATTAAGTCATGGTGCAGTGGAAAAATAATTAATATTGTGTACTGTATGACTCCCATGAGCTTGCAGGACTGCATCCATACATCTCTGCAATGATTAATAAAGTCATCTGGGAGGGCAAAGAATGCGTTCTGCAGGACTCCCAGAGTTCATCAAAATTCTTTGTATTCATATTCAATGCCTCCTCCATCTTACCTAGACATGCTTAATAATGTTCATTACTGGTGACTGGGCTGGCCAATTCTGGAGCACCTTGACCTTTGCTTTCAGAAACTTTGATGGGGAGGCAAAGGTATGAGAAGGAGCGCTATCCTGCGGAATTAAGAATTGGCCCTCTCCTGTTGTATGTTAATGTCAGGTCGGGTCGCAGGAGCAGCATGTCTTAGGAGAGAACCCCAGACTTCTCTCTCCCCAGACACTTCCTCCAGGGGGATCCCGAAGGTTCCCAGGTCAGCCGAGAGACATAGTCCCTCGTGTGTCCTGGGTCTTTCCCCTAGGTCTCCTCCCAGTGGGACATCCTGGAACACCTCCCTAGGTAGGCCTCCAGTAGGCATGCAAAACAGATGCCCGAGCCACCTCAGCTGACTTCTCTTGATGTGGAAAAGCAGCGGCTATACTCCGAGCTCACTCCCGGTGACAGAGCTCCTCACCCTATAAGGGTGCACCCTGCCACCCTGTGAAGGAAACTCATTCGGCCGGCTTGTATCGAGATCTTGTCCTTTCGGGTATGACCCAAAGCTCATGACCATAGGTGAGATTAGGAACGTGATTCACTGGTAAATCAAGAGCTTTGTCTTTCAGATCAGTTCCTTCTTTACCACAACGGACCGGTACATCAACCGCATTAATGCTGCCACTGCACCAATCCGCCTGTCAATCTCACCTTCCATCCTTCCCTCACTTCTGAACAAAACCCCAAGATACTTTAATTCCTCCACCTGGGGTAAGGACTCTCCTCCAATCTGGAGATGGCAAACCACATTTTCCTGGTGGAGCACCATGGCCTCGGACTTGGAGTTGCTGATTCTCATCCCAGCCACGTCACACTCGGCAGCAAACCGCCCCGGGATTACAAGAAGAATAGCATAAAAACATCAACAATTATTTTTAATGAATAGTTCAGAAAAAAAAGAAAAGAAAAGAAAAAGAAAAAGAAGAACATTCCCTAATGTTACTTCAAAACATTGTGCTTTTTTTTCTTCTCCTGTGGAACTTTTGAAGAATAATATGGGAACTTTGATAAGTTTTTTTTAATTTTTTGTTATGTACTAAAAGCATTACCGTAAATTCCTGAAGGCATGTATATAGGAATGTTTGTGAATTCATAATTCTTAACTGGTTAATTTATAAAAAAATTATTCTCAGTTTAATCAACTTACAAAATGAACTGTAATAGGTAACTTGCAATGTGTTAAAAATCGTTGTATAAATCACTATTATGATATCTCTCATACCATTAGTGCTTTTGCAGTTCTCTTTCATTTTCTTTATACTAAAATAGTAAGCAGATTATTCTTATACATTTTACAGTCAGAAAGCAAGTCATTAAGGTTTGAAGCGACATGATGAGTCACTTCATGTCTGACACACGCTACTGTATGCATGAGACACATTTGCCCTGAACTCCACAGCTACATCACTGTCTTTCCAACAGTTTTTTCTCCTCCATTTTCTAATTAATCTCGGTGGCTGTCCTCAACAGAAACCACATCCAGCACAAACTGCTTCTGCTGGGGAATAATTACATTTATTCATTACACATCTGCATCTTGAAAAGCCACATTGATTGTAAAGCCAGAGCTCATTTGAAGAGGTCAATGTTCAGTTATCCACATCAGGATGACACCAATTATATGTTTTACACACTTTTGTCAGCTTCAAATGCGCTGGACTGTGTTCACGATTTTACTGATTTTATCTAAAAGGTTTATTCAAAGTGAGCGTGCTGTTTTTGTATTTTTCTTCCTTTGTTAAAGAAGCACCAAGGCCACAGACAACAGAGTCTTCGTGTGCACTAATGAGTCACTGACGTTATTCAGTAGAAGGAATAAATAAAAGTGACATTGCCACCCCTTTGTCCATCAATTTTTCTCTTCTTCTTTGCAAAGCCTCGACTCTGCAGAGCTGCCGGCGAGGGAATGTGGAGCTGTCAGTGGATTCTTCTGGTATGTCATCCTGCTGGTTACATTTGCCTAGACTAGAGGGCATGGCTAGATATAGTGACAGCGCTGCTAGTCATGATTATGGCTTCTCTTCCTCGGCTCAATGTTAATTTTTACAGCTTTATGTGCTGTAGTTTTGGTTCATTGTAAGCTTGAATAAAATAGTGCAGTCAACATAACTTGAAAATGCGTATTTTATTTGAACACATTGAATACCTTTTTCTCAATACAAAGGTTTTTTTTTTCATTCTAATATAAAAATACAGATTATATCAGAGATTATATCAGAGAAACTACTTAAGGGTGCTTTCACACCTGTAGATCGATTGTTTTGTTTCGAAACAGGCAGTAAAATTGTTACAATGTTGCTTTTTGTTCTTGGTGCGGTTCGCTTTCACTGGGTAAAGTTTCTAAACGGACCAAAATAGCAAAAACAAGTCACGTGTGAGTAAACTCCTCTCATACTGGTCAGAGTTTCAGGGTTTATTTTGCAGAGTCCCGCTCAGCTATCATGCATCCTTATTTAAATTTATGACGATGAGCAAAAAGATATTATAAGCGAAAAGCTGTGCTATAATTTTGACCCCACAGACATCGTCACCACATATAAATCAAAGAATGGCTAGAATTATGCATTATAGGCTTTACATTATAGAGTAAAATAACAGATAAACCAATCAATTTTTGTCAATTTTCCTAATGGATAAGCAGCTATCGTTAATAGTTAGCATGCTTTCACTTTCGTATTTGACATGAAACGCACATTTACTGGTAGGAATGACATCCCGCCCTACTCATAATTCTCTCTTCATATAGCCATATATGCCTATTACATATCTATAATACACTGTGATATGGCCTGGTTCGTTAGTTCCTTGGATTGTATTGCTTTCTCACTACAATCAATCTGCTGTAGAGTTCATTTCAATTGAGCTGAGACCACCTCATTTAGGAGCTATCGGACCGACTCGCCATCCGAGTGTGGTTGCTGTATTCAAATATGCCAAACGAACCGCACTAACTGGGGAAACGTGGCAGGTTTCCAAAACAAAAGTCTAGGTGTGAAAGCACCCTAAGATGTATTATATAGAGCACTGTTTCTCAAACACGTTCCTGGAAGACCACCAGCTCTGCACATTTTCCTTTCTCCTTAACCAAACACACCTGATTCAGATCATCAGCTCATTAGCAAAGACTGAAAGACCTGTAATGGGTGTGACAGACAAAGGAGACATGTAAAACCTGCAGTGTTGGTGGTCCTCCAGAAACGTGGTTGAGAAACACTGATATAAAGTATTATGATTTTTTTATTTAACCTTCAAAATTGGAAGGAATTGGGTCATTCAACAAAAACCCAATTTGGATTAATTTTGGATTATTAATTTTGGAAATTTATTGTTTAAATTTTAAATGAATTTTATTTGTGGCAATGCCATGCTATTAGAACAATATTTTGCAAAATAACCATTTTAATTAAAGCTCATTATTTTGTGGACAACACAGAGATCAATAGTAGAGAACACCAATTGTAGCACGAGGAAATGTTTCTGAAGTTTACAGCCGCCAAAAATGAGTAGTAAGTGCTTTGACCTCAAAATTTATATCTGTTGTACTAAATATTGTGGACACCAGGAAAAAGACCAATGGTTTTACCTCATTTTGCCTTGAATAATCTTCTTAGAATAATTTAATATAATTTATGAATATTTTTAATTGGAATGTCAGCTATTAGAGAATCTACCAATTGCTTAAAGAGAAAATCTGCTTCTCATACTGTTACTGTTATCTAAACCAACAGTGGTTCATTAATGTTCAAGTCCAGTGAATAATCTGTCAAGGGCAGAGGTTGAAGTTCGTCTTGATGCTGCAGCTGTCTGGGTTTTAGAAATGTGACACCCTCTTTTTGCATTTTATCATTGGTCACTGTGATTAAAGTTTCAGTAACTGCATCCTTTCCATTGAAATTTAGCTTTCTAAAGTGGTTGTTTTTGTCAAAACAGTCTTCCTGTTGGATATTGAGGTTTGCTGGCACATTTTCAATAGTAGAAACAACAGTTATATGGATAATTCTTGCCATTTCTTTGTATAGATCAGGGCTTCTCAAAGTCTGGACTGGTGAAAATTCAGTCAGTACCCAACTCCATTTCATATTTCAAGACCACTAATTGTATGTACTGTAAGGGAGTAAAAATGTTAAAACTGAAAAGCACGTGTTAAACTTGTAATCTTGCTAGATTTTAATGTCTTTTTGGCAATGATCCAAAATGAAATCAAAGGCAGTAGTTTTCCCTTCTGACACTGTTGTCATGATATCAGCGTATGACGTTTGCCATAATCGTGCAACACTCTTCACCGCAGTTAGCAATTTGATGGGTTAGGATGTCAGTTTCCAGAAAAGAAAAGTTTATAAAGAAAATTTGAGTCTGAAAAATTATTTGAGAGAGAGGTATGCATTCATTTTGCACCAATCCAACACAAAACTGTTCTGTTTGATTTGTAATGAGAAGACTGGAACTTTTCCTTAGTCAGCTAATGAAATACATAGATTGTTCTGAATTTTATACCAGGTTATTTTTGACCTGCCTCTGTTTTTATCTATTTATTTATTTATTTATTTATTTATTTATTTATTTATTTATTTATTTATTTATTTATTTATTCATTTATAGGTTTATTTTAATAGGTGTTGATATTTAAATTAAGTGTTACTTGTCATTTTGCCGCTTTTCCAGACTTTTTACTTTGATGAAAATTCAGATTTGGAACTATGAATTGAGAACAACCTCTTCTATAGGTGATGTATTACTCTTCTAGGTGATGTATTACTCTTCTAGGTGATATAACTAAAAACCTGTAACCACTGACTTCCAAAGTGGCAAAAACAAATACTAAATAAGTCAACGGTTACTAGTTTCCAGCTTTCTTCAAAATATCTTCGTTTGTATTCAACAGAAAAAAGAAAGTCAAGCAGGTTTATGACAAGTAGAGGGCGACTAAATGGATGTTAGTTTCCAGAAGTTTGAGTTTGAAAGATGATTGGGCAGAACGGTTTTACCAATCCAGCACAAAACTGTTCTGTTTGATTTGTAATGAGATATAGTAGTTGGAGTTATGAAGAGTAGAACTTTTCTTTAGTCAGCTGATGAAATATATAAAGTGTCATTTCTTACATTGGACTGTTCTGAATTTTACACCAGGTTACTTTTGACCTGCCTTTGTTTGTTTGTTTGTTTGTTTGTTTGTTTGTTTGTTTGTTTATTTGTTTATTTATTTATTATTATTATTATTATTATTTATTATTTTAATAGAAAATTGTTGATTACTTAAATTGTTTTACTTGCATTTGCCACTTTTGCCATTGTCATTAATGTATATTTAAATGGGAAAAATGAATTAAATTTTTTAATGGTTGATTTCTGTATGTGTATGTTTATAAAAATCGTGTTACAGAAAAAAAAGTGTTACAGTAGTAAACAATTTTTTTCAGACCTTTGATCTTGATGAAAATTCAGATTTGGAACTATGAATTGAGAGCAACCCCTTCTATAGGTGAGGTTTTTAAAAAACTAAAAACCTGTAACCACTGACTTCCAAAGTGGGAAAAACAAATACTAAATAAGTCAATGGTTACTAGTTTCCAGCTTTGTTTAAATTACCTTATTTTGTGTTCAACAGAAGAAAGAAAGTAAAACAGGTTTATGTCAAGTAGAGGGTGACTAAATGATGACAGAATCTTCAGCTTTGGTTGAAATATCCCCCTTTAATGTCATTAACTAGGAGAGTAGAAAGTGGTGGATTTGTACAATTACAAAATGGCTTGCCCAAAATGCACTTCATGAAACAACGCGTTTGACAGGTCTGTTGTTGAACAGCTCTGGAGAAGGACGAGGAAGTTAAAGACTCGGAATTCCACCATTTCTTATTACAGTCAGTGTCAGTCGATTCACAGAAAAGAGTCGAGAATTGAGGATCTTTATTCACCGAAAGGGACACAACTGAATAAACTGTCTTTGAGTAGTCACTCTCTAAAGTTCAGAGATATGAGAGCAGTTTTCTCTATTGCCCACTTCTTTTCATGTTCGACACTCCACCCCTCTGCAATGTGGAGACAGCTGTCAAAATATATCTTTAAAGAAATAAATTAATAAATGAAAACTTTCCTGAGCATGTTTTTCTATTCCTCTCCTTTTATCTGACCCTGGGGAGAAATTGCAGGACGGTTTCTGTCATCCAGGCGTGGGGAAGTTGAGGCTGTCAGCCTTCAGGCAAGATCCCAGCTGGGGTGCGTCGTGCCCGGCCCCAGTCTGTGGCTCGACCTGGAAGAATCCCATCTCTCCGGGGAGGGGTGTGAGGTGCACGGATCCGGAGGGAGAGATGGGTTTCTCCAAGCGAAATCAGACACACATTCAGACAGGATCCGGTTGACCCGGACTCCCCTCTGTCTTGCCACTCGCTCCATCATTCCTTCAGATGTGAAATAAAATTAGGCCGGAGGTCTGTTTCACACATACAGTGTCTGCGGCATGTGAGCGAGCTTGCCTTGCTTTTTCACACTGCTGGTGCTTCTGTTTCCACACTCCAGCTTTAGACATATTATAAAGTCATTTCAGGCTGATCTTTTAAATACTTATGTTTTTACTCAGTTACTGCATGTAAAACAATGAAATGACTAACTGCGTTGTGCCACTTGAATCAAGTTGCAAATGGAGAACATGTATTTATGCATAGAGAACAAAAATGTCATAAAAATCAAAGCATCATATTTTTTGGCATGGTGTCAACGTCAGGCAACAAACTAGTTTTTTGGTTCACAAAACCCCCCTTTAATTAAAAAAAAAAAAAAAAAAAATATATATATATATATATATATACACATATCTGTGTGTTTGACTTTTCTTCTAGGGGGAAAAAGAGCCATTTTGGGGACCATAGTGTGCTTGAGCACGCTATGCTTGAGCACACTGCTAGCAGAATGCAAGGTAGATTTTACTTTTTAACATCTTTAATTTAAATAGCTTTATATTAAAAATATGTGTGATGTGCATGGATATGTGAAGAAGCATGTTTGTTTGAGAAAAAACACTTTTTGTTATTATCTATATACTAAAATGGGTTTTTCATTTGTTGCCTCAGGGCAACATTGTGCAGTTGGACCACTTTTGTAAAAACAATAACATCCAATGGATGGAAATGTGCCAAAATGTATAGTTATCACCATAATATATATATATATATATATATATATATATATATATATATATATATATATATATATATATATATATATATATATATATATATATATATATATTTTGCTTTACTGTATACTATTACTCACAGGAAATGGATGTTCAAACATGTTACGGAGGTAAAGAACAAGATTAAGCAGTTAGGCTCATTCCCTCCGGCAGAGAGCTTGAAGAGTCACATTAGCTATGTTTCCATTCAAAGATGCTAATTGAACTTGCAAAAAGCCACAGTTCTGCACAGTTTATCTTTAACCCTGATTAAACTAATTGAGTTCTTCAGGCTTGTTTGAAACCTACAGGTATGTGTGTTGAAGCAGGGTTGAAACTAAACTCTGCAGTGCTGCGACCCTCCAGGAATTGAGTCTGATGTACATCTGGATTCAGACCACTTGATGGTCATACACAAAAAGAGAGATACAGAGTACCAGGATGCAAAGGTTCATCTAAAGGAGGGTGCCCAAACTCTGTCCTGGAGCGCCGGTGTCCTGGAGAGTTTAGTTCCACAGTTTAGTTGCCAACCTGCCAATAAGTTTCTAGTATGCTACTTAGAGCTTGAGTCGCCATATCAGGTGTGTCTATTTGGGGTTAGAGCTATACTCTGCAGGACACGTAAAGCTAAGTGACAAATATGTGGCACCCACCTCTGCTTCACATCCACCAAAAACTGCTTCCTGAGGTTCCACAGTGAATAATAAACATTGGTAATTACATTCAACTTGTACCCAACACACAATACACCATTTATGGCTGGTGTTTGATAAAATATTACTTGTTGATATTATGTTAAATTAAAAAAAAAAAATCTTATTTATTTATGGTTTGTTTGTTACTCATTTCTCATATAATAATACACAGAAAACTTTGGTGCTTTAGTGCTCTAATAGCATGTTGCTGCCCTGAGACAACAAACCAAAATCTGGTGGGGGGAGTACATTTTATAATTGTTTTATTATAAGGGACCCTCAAGCACCCAAAAATTAGGGTGAACTATTTTTTTCCTCCTAAAACAAAGAAATCATGCCATAGAGGGTTAATATTTTCTTCCACTTCCACTGACATATTTCTTTACCAACATTAGCCCTAATGATAACTATCAAAGATTAATTCATTTTATTGATTTAAACAATTGAAATTGCAGTGTAATACCACTGTTTTTATTATTTTTATTATTTTTATTTTATTATTAATAAAAACTATAACTAGTTCACACTGTTCACACATAATTTGCCTAATTCCGTTGCATGTGCTTATTTTACATTGTTTTTGTGATCACAAATAAACATGTCTCATGTTCACACTCATTGAATCAGTTCATTCAAATACATTGATTCTTTCAAAAACAAAACAAGTGACTTCATGAGTGAATCACTGCGTGTCTCATCTATTAATTTACAGGAATGGATTCAAAACAGTGCTTCAGAAGCAAGCATAAGATTATCTGCTTCATGGACAGTGCTGTTATTATTATCCCTCTGCTCTATATGTCATGTTGATTTTAGGTTGTGTAAAAGTAGGGATGTAACGATTCATCATGAGCCAGTTGATGCACATAAATGGTCAGCACAGTGAAAAACTACTGTCATAGACGTCTATACGGAAAAAAAAAAAACTATTAATAAACCAAACCAAGTGGACCGGAGGATTTGCAGCTCCACTTGCTCCGACAAATGCTACAGAGATCACACAGTGCATCTGTATTTTCATAGCGAAAGTGTGAAGATGTTTTTCAGACTGAAAGAGAAAGTTGTTCTGTTACAGAAATAGGTATTAGATTATTTTTACCCTCTCCTTATCAAATTAGTATGTGCACATTATTATAATTTTTTAATATTATTATTGAAGATTATCTCTTCTTAAGTTTATTACACTGATACTTATACTAATTATTTATACACGTAATATTAGTTGTTCACCTTTGTAATCATGTTCAACTCCTGTCTCTATCCTACTACATAATTAGTAATTTTATAATCAGTTTTTTATGCCAGTGGCCAATCCCCTGGAGCAGAGGTCCTATTGACCACCTCTGTACACACTGCTCTCTGGTTTAGGAAAGCTTACCTCACCACACTAGCCATCTCAGTCCCCAGTGAAAGAGTTTCTTTTTTCATCAGGGGACATTATGAATGTGCACGATGCCAGAAAACAGAAATATGCTGATATTTCGGTCACACTTTATTTTGATGGTCCGTTTGTTGAATTTAAGTTACATTGCAACTTATTATCATTAGATTATAAGTAGACTGTTAGGTTGGGGTTAGGGTTGGGGTTGGGGTTAGGGTTAGTGTAAGTTGACATGCACTTGCAAAGTTTCTTATAGTCAGTTAAATGTCTGTTGAAGGACTGTTAAATGTCAGTATCAACAGATATTAAGCAGACAGTCTACTAATACTCAAATGGACCATCAAAATAAAGTGTTACCGATATTTCTTTTAAAATGTAAAATCCCCTAGCACAGTCACAGTTTTAGTTCATCTATATTAATGAGTCTTCTTTAGTTTGTATTAGGGATATCCTGATTAGGTTTTTTTGCCCATGAGTGCGAGTCCGAGTCATTTGATTTTGAGTATCTGCCGATACTGAAACCCGATCCGATATTTCTATAATACATAAAAAAAGAATTAGGAAGAGCAAAGAAACAGATCCAGGATGTTCTATATTTTTTATTTAATTCACCTTATTTTAACATTCAACAACTCATTTAACAAACAGAGGAACTTAAACAATTAAGTAATAAATAACATCAATTCTTCACTTTTGGACTTTAGTGCAACAGTAAATTAAAAAAAATCTAATATAAAAACAAACAGCACCTCAACTTAAAGTACCCGGCAGGCAATCCCAAGTTCACATATCTCACGGTTTGCTGTGGCAATGTTGTCGTCATCAAGTTTATAATACATCCAGACCACAGACAAACTCGTACTTTCCACTTCAAGCTGCTTCCATGTTCTACTTTGCCGGCATTTACCCAATAGCGTCTCTGCAACAAAGTGATGTCGTGCCGCATGCATTGCTGTTTCTGTGTGCAGTCAAGAAAGAGGTCTAATCTGTGCCACTACATTACTACAGTATAGATGTGTTATAAAATAATGAGTATGTATGTGTATATATATATACTGTGTATATATATATATATATATATATATATATATATATATATATATATATATATAAATTCGAGTCCTGATCGGGAGTCAACGTCTGATTCCAATCAAGTCTGAAACCATGTGATCGGGCCTGATTTCCAACATCACTTGATCGGATCTGGACATCCCTAGTTTGCATTATTCTTTTATTTTTTATTTGTTTATTTTATTTATTTGTTTTTAAAATAGCAATTTGGTTATGGCAGAAAATATATTATATAGCAAAAAATGTGCAGCATTTAAGAAAAAAATTAAAGGGCTCTTCACCTTAAATTTGTTTCAAAAAAATTTTGGTAAAAAATCGTGATTGAATCGTGAATCGTGAATAGTATTGTGAATCGTATCAAATTGTGAGTCAGGTGAATCGTTGGCGCAGTGGTTAGCTTCGAAGGTCACTGGTTCAAGCCTCTGCTGGGCCAGTTGGTGTTTCTGTGTGGAGTTTGCATGTTCTCCCCGTGTTCGCATGGATTTCCTCCGGGTGCTCCGGTTTCCCCCTCAAGTCCAAAGACATGTGGTACAGGTGAATTGGGTAGGCTAAATTGTCCATAGTGTATGTGTGTGAATGAGTGTGTGTGAATGTTTTCCCAGTGATGGGTTGCAGCTGGAAGGGCATCCACTGCGTAAAACATATGCTGGATAAGTTGGCAGTTCATTCTGCTGTGGCGACCCCAGATTAATAAAGGCACTAAGCCGAAAAGAAAATGAATGAATGAATGAATGAATGGATTTGTTTGAGAGTGAGTGTATGTGCTTTCTGTAGTTTTTTCGGGTGGTTGTGTGTGCGGCAAAAACAGAAATAGCTCTTTTAGTTATTTTTTTGTTTTTTCAAATTAATCAATTACCCAAACCATCAAAATGCTTCTCTTCTGAAGAAGTGAGAGACTAAAACAGCAAGAAATGCAACACAAAAGAAGCGTTATGTTTTAAGAAAAAAGTAACAATGTAAAGCATTAGGTTTATTTTGCATATTTATTTCTTTGAGGAATTGAGTAAAGTATTACTTTCAAAAGTCATATTTCCACCCCCCTGTTCATATAACAAACATTTTACTTCCAAAGCAACTGAAAATACTTCAAATTTACAAGAAAAACAAAACAAGATGCATGCCTGAAGAGCACATTAGCATCTAACTGGTTTCATTTAACATATCTAATAGGCACAACACCACCCTGACTCATCTAAATGTCAACTTTTCTATCAATATTGTCTATATCTGAGCTTTTTAAAGATGGCATTGTTGAGTCTTTGAGTCTTTTCTGCACACATTCTCTATGAACAGCTTCTCACACATCTTTAAAGTGCTGCTCTGCAAGCCTGGATCTTTGTAAACAGGTATTTTTCACTACTATGGCCTCCGATAACCATGCATGCATTAATATGTATGTATTCAAATGATAGCTACAATGCCTTGTGGTTATGTCAGTAGTGAAATGTTTGCGGAGTTGTATAATAGCATTTCCAAGACTGTCACAAATGACCACAGAGGAGAAAACGGGCATTGTAGGAGAAAACAGGCATTGTATTATAGTGCACTATTGCTTGTGTATTTGTTTTGGCCCTCAGGACAGAGATAAAGGAAGACCTTTCTACAGAGATGTGCAGAAAACGAGAGCAGGATAAAATACTGTATTCTTTCATTTGAAGGCATATGCAGACAGCTTAATAATGCTGTAATGCTTTAGATTACAGCGCAGAATTTAGAAAAGTAAACTGAAATATGTCTGTGTAAGAATGAAGAAACAATATGAAACGTTTAGTGAATCAAAGGGGTCATTTTACAGCCTACAAATGTTATATTTACCATGTTTCTTATCCATTTCCATCCATCCATCCTTTCCAGCCATCCATCCATCCATTTCAATTCATCCATTCATCCATTTCCATCCATCAATTCATCCATTCATCCATTTCCATCTATCCATCCAAATCCATCCATCCATCCATCAATTTCCATCCATCCATTTCCATTCATCCATCCATCCTTTCCAGCCATCCATCCATACATTTCCATCCATCCATTCATCCATGCATCAATTTCCATCCATCCATCTATCCATCCAAATCCATCCATCCATCCATTTCCATCTATTTATCCAAATCCATCCATCCATCCATCCAGCTATCCATCCATTTTCATCTATCCATCCAAATCCATCTATCCGTCTATCCATCAACCCATTTCCATCCATCCCAATCCATCCATCCAAATTCATCCATTTTCATCCATCCATCCTTCCATTCATCCATCCATCCATCCATCCATCATTTCCATCCATCCTTTCCATCCATCCATCCATCCATCCATCCATTCATTTCCATCCATCAATCCATTTCAATCTATCCATTTCCATCTATTCATGCAAATCAATCCATCCATCCATCCATGCATCCATTCATCCATTTACATCCATTCATTATTTCATTTCCATCCATCCAAAGCCATATCAATTCATTTCTATCCATCCATCCATCCATCCATTCATCTATACATTTCCATCAATCCATTAATTCATTTCCATCCATCCAAATCCATCTATCCATCCATCCAAAGCCATATCAATCCAATTTTATCCACACACACATCCATCCATCTATTCATCCATCCATTTCCATCTATCCTTTAATTAATTTCCATCCGTCCAAATCCATCTATCCATTCATTTCCATCCATCCTAATCCATCCAGCCATTCATCCAGCCATTTTCATCCATTTTCATTCATACATCCATCCACTTCCATCCACCCATCCATCAATTCCTCCATCCACTTTCATCTACTTCCATCCATTCATCCATCCACTTGCATCCATCTATCCACTTCTATCCACTTCCATTCACCTCCATCCATCCATCCATCCACTTCCATCCATCCACTTCCTTTTTAGTAACATTTCTTAAGAAGCATAATTGATTTTTGTTGGCCAGTTGAGAAATAAATATTACAAGTTCTAAAGCATCCAATATGCTTCATTGATTTATAATAATAATAATTTATTTTGTTATTCTATTTATAATTTGTGTCTATTTCAATCATGTAAAATATTTAACATTGGGGCATACAAGTTTTTTGAGATATGTGTTTTTTTTTTTTTTTTATTAACACAATAATGACTTTTCCTGGCAATTAATTACTTTGAAAATGAAGTAACCCACATATTACTCCGTTACTATTTGTGAGAAGTAACTAGTATTATAACTATAAAGTAACCTGCCCAATGTTGGTTACCAGTAATGCATAGAAAGAAAGAAGAAAAGTGGCAAAGAAGGAAAAGAAAAAAGAAAGCAAAGCAAATCAGGAGGACCAGAAGAGCAGAAATCACAGCGTGATAATCCAGCAAGCGCTGCGAGTCAGATTTAGCCTGAGAGCATTCTCTCCTCTACACATGTATACATCATCTTGAAGTCTTCTAAGAAACGGCTCCCCTGCCATGAGGCTTCAGCGACGTGTCATACTAAGTGAGGCTCTGCGCAGCATCTCATATGCAGGCATTTTGGGGACTGCCCTTTTCAGCACTATGAACACACAGTCTTCTTCCAGCCTGGCATCACCTTCTCTTTCTCGCTCGTACTGCTTAGCTCCTGGGCATTTCGCCCATCCGCTTACATATTAATGAGAGGCGAACAGCTATTTTCTTTTAATCATGAGGAGAGCATGACATCCAATGGGAGCGAACAGGACAGCTCTGGATATTTCTGGGAGGGTCAGAGGGGCCTGACTTTTTCTACTTCTAGAAGCCAATCAGTGGAAAGATGAGACCATTAACATGCTCCATATTCAGTTTAGGGACGGCCTTTGGCCAAGTGGAGCTGCACCCGATAAATTTTTGAGTGAATTATAATATCCGCTGTAACTATGATGACATGGAGGGAATAATAGGTTCTAGAGCAGCACAGACTCACAAGGAATTTAATGATTCTGGTTCTATTTGTAGCTGTTGTAAGGCGAAAAAAGAAATTCCAATACCAAATAATGAGATTATTTCTTAATAACTGCTTTGGTAAAACTTTACAATAACAGTACATGAATAATGATGTGTTAATATGTAAACTAAACATTACTTTATTATGAACTAATGATGAGTTAAGGCATGTGATAATCATGTAACTTTAACTACAACATGAGTCACATGAATTCATCTGTAAATAACGACTACCATAATTACTTGTTAGCACATGAGTGTTTGTTGATTAATGTATTAATTACCACATTAGTTTATGCTTAATTTAACCAACATAGACTCATGATATGTTAATGTATAATTATATCATGACTTTACTTGGTGGGGCACATCATCATTAACAGTGTTGTGCAAGTTACTTCCAAACTGTAATACATTACAGATTACTTGTTACTGTTATTTAAAAGTAATCCCTTACATTACAATATTACTGTCTCAAAATTGTAATATGTTACATTACTCTTATATTACTTTTTAGTTACTTTCACCAAAATAACTCCAGAATTAGAACTTAACATTCTAAAGTGACCAAATGTACTGCAGAGCATTTTACGTCCAGTAGAAAGCGATATGATGTAGCAGAATGACTGTGACCTATCCAGGCTACTAACAATAAAGTATATAACTGGCAACGTGAAGGCTCAAGACAATGCAGGAGAGGATGACAGTCAGATCCACAAATGATCTGTTAAAAGTATGGTAGAGGTAAAGTGGTTATCTGGCAATATCTGTGAATATTCTTTCATTCATTCATTGTCTTGTCGGCTTAGTCCCTTTATTAATCCGGGGTCGCCACAGCGGAATGAACCGCCAACTTATCCAGCACAATTTTACGCAGCGGATGCCCTTCCAGCCGCAACCCATCTCTGGGAAACATCCTCACTCTCATTCACACTCATAGACTACGGACAATTTAGCTTACCCAATTCACCTGTACCGCATGTCTTTGGACTGTGGGGGAAACCGGAGCATTCGGAGAAAACCCACGCGAACACAGGGAAACGCCAACTGACCCATATCTGTGAATAGCTTGGCTATATTCATATTAGACACAACAGGCCTATATGTAAACTCCAATGCCATGACAAGATGCAGATTTCTTTTCTCTTCTTATTGTTGCCATTATTGTGTTCACTTTAAATTCAAGTGGCTCACAACACAAAACTGTCATGCACAAAGTGAGCATGATGAGCATAGCTTTCTCAATATAATGCTCGTACGCCGATTGCCTCTGTGGACAAAACTGCTTGTGAGCTCTCAAATATACGCTGCTCGCGTGCAAATTTTCTCACGCTCTCTCAAATATGCACTGCTCACGCACAAATTTTCTTGCGCGCTCTCAGTACACTCGCTCAGTGAGATTATATGCAGACTCACAATTTGTCTTGTGTTCCCTTTTCCTTTTGTGCTTTTTGATATGATTTATATTGGTGCACTGTTTATTAACAATAATCAAAATACTAAAATAAACTTACATATAATTTTTTTTATCCAATAAACCATAACTTTTTTGGCTGTATGTTATATGATGAGATATTTCCAGTTTTAAACACTAAAAGACAGAGAATAGACATTGGATGTAAAGAATACGTTTTATTTTAAAAACATTTAAACATCTAAAAGGTGCACCATACTAATCAAATAAAAAACATTTAAACTAAAATATAACTAACTCATGCAGAAATGTAACTGATAGAAAATATGGATAAACTTGATAAGGTATTACTGTATAGCCTACTGTACTATTCACTCTTCAAATAAATGTCACTATAAATCCCATTTTATCATGGCAACTAAAATAAAGTGAACTAGTTTCTGCTGTTTTTCACATTGTTGATAAGATTGTGCAGGACATTTTCCCTGTCATCCTCTTCATTTTGAGGAAAAGCTGTTCCACAGGGCCCCTGAACACATACTGGCATGTACTGCATGTACTATAGTAAAGTACTTCAATTAATCTGTTGTGGTAATACTATAGTTGCTATGGTAACACAAGTGTAATGTATAATAAATGACCCAATGCTGTAGTGTTTTTTTACAACATAGGGTATAATATACTACAATTCACCACACTTTACTGTAGTAAACTTTGTATTTCATTTTATGAATTCACTATTCTTAATACTACAGTATGCTGAAGCATTCATTAACAAGTTGTAAAGATTACTAGCCTAAAACAGTAGTGTACCTAACTCTCAAAAACACTTGTATTTATTATAGAATTTACCTTAACCTGTAGGTAAATAGTGCAGCAATATACCTGTATAAACCATATCAACATTCTTGGGATAACAATTTAACAGGAGGATCTCTGGAGAGCAAAAGCACAAAAAGAGGAGGAAACACAAGGCACAAATTGTGAGTCTGCATCATCTGACGGAGAGAGCAGATCATTCACACGTGAGCAGCCCAGACAGTGTTTTGAGTGCACGAGAGGAGTTTTGTTCACCACACCGGCGCGTTCGCTCGCTCGTATTACATGAATGCGCTCTCGACTTGTAATACTTACGACATTTGTCAGTGAAATAACACCAAATGCACGTACGTCCATCTCGCGAATGTCTTCTGTCATTTCCATCTATTTGCCGCTTTTCCGCTGCGCGTTAGGGCTTAATGTTACTGCGAACCAGGCTGAGCCACTAGCCCCGGACCTCAAGCTCAGAGGCTGAAATCATTCCGCGTTCAAAGAAAGAAGTTCTAATAGCCAGAGGGAGATTAATGACAACACACACGTATGTTCACTCACCACGAACAGAAAATAGATCTGCGGTATTTTTTATTTGTTAATGTCTTGCGGGCGAAAAGTTTGTTGTAACGCACGCGTTACTGAACATGTACCGAGTAAAATATTACTGAAAATGTAAAAGTAATGCCTTACACTACTGCGTTACTGGAAAAAGTAATATGTTACTGTAATACATTACTTTTGTAACGCATTACTCCCAACACTGATCATTAACCCATTTTTAACTACTCATGAACTCATGCACATCTGTCTAGTGTGTTTACACTGAATAACAATAGAAAAGTGTCCTGTCATCACCAACACAATAAGTTTAAACACAGGAGTTTTTGAGTAGTTAAGGATGAGTTAATGATGATGTGCGCCTCCAAGTAAAGTCATGACATAATTATACATTAACAGCTCATGAATTCATATTGGTTACATTTAGCTTAAACCTAAATGTTAATTAATACATTAATTAAAAACATGTACTAACAACTAATTAAGTTAGCCATTATTTACACTGAACTCATGTGACTCATGTTGCAGTTAAAGTTAGTTCATGATTAGCGAACGCCTTAACTCATCATTAATTCATAATAAAGTAATGTTTAATTTACATATTAAGTTGGTGCCAGTGGTGTAGTGGTTAGTGCATCGACACATGCACTCCGGTGCTCACGGCGACCCGAGTTCGATTCCCGCCTCGCGGTCCTATGCCAATCCTTCCCCTCTCTCTGCTCCCCATGCTTTCCTGTCAATACTCTTTACTGTTCTATACAATAAAGGTGAAAACCCCTAAAAAAATAATTATATATAAATAAAAAATTACATATTAATACATCATTATTCATGTACTGTTATTGCAAAATAACTTCCTAGTCTTCAGTTGCAGCAGCTATTTTTTGTCAGTTCTTATTACATGCCAAAAAAAAAATCTAAACCTGAAATGTTCTTGACCAACTATACTGTATGTACTGTATATACAATATGCATACTATATATTACCTTCAATTTTTAAGTGTGAATTCCAAATGTGGAGTGACACTCAATGGGTTAAACACCAATAACAAAGAAAACCTTTCACTTCTGCCTGTCACAATAATCTTGTATTGAAAACAAGTGTGTGGCATTTACAAAGGAAACATGGTTATTGTGTTTCAGATGTTGCAAAATGCCCACTTACAAAAAAACTACATGTGTGGTCATATCTTGTGAATTGTGATTTTGGAATGTGAACTTATGGTCACGTGTACATAAATGTGAACATATGTGGGAATGGGCTCACGTTGATTTCACATTAAAAAGTTTTACCTGTGTTTCACATGTGCAGCACATACAGTACATCACATGATTTTTCTGTAGGGGCCAGAACTGGCAATAACTATGATACTTAAAAAGCATATTTAGCACCAGCACAGAAATAAATGTTTCATTCATACTTGACACCGGAGGGCGCCCCTTGCAGAGAAAGTCTGCAAGCAAGACTATAAAACTTACGACTTTTCAAGAAATCCAGCTTCAGCTTTAGCTGAATGAAATGCAAGTAGAATGACTGCTGATACATGAAGAGGATCAAAACTGTGTAATGCAACCATATGGTTTATCTGTGCTCTTCCTGTCATCGTGGGTATTTCATAAGGATAATGTATCTTTATAATGCAATGCCTTTACCACTAAATAGAATATCCTAAAATAATTTTTGTCAACTATCTGTAACAGGCAACCACATCAGTGAAGTGATTATTCGACAACCTGGAAATCAATGTTTATGTATGTTTATTTTTTCATTAAGGTTTCTATAGATACTGTGATTTATTGTTTTGGTAAATTCTTTCAGCAGTATAATTATGTGAAAAATCCGATATTGTGACAGCACTTTCATTGTTTCATGGTACTGACTTAATTCATAATGTGTATTGTTATATTAAAAATTACGTCTATTCAATAACCAAATTTCTTAATTAGAAGCTTCATGATTTCATAAAAAAAAACTCATAAGATCCATTCGTTCAAAAATTAATCTTCACTGATAGCTCTATATGTTTTTATTTTCTGAAAAACATACTGATTACAGAGATTTATTCAGGAATCAGGCTACACTGATAGTGCTGCATGCTTCTGATTTTCTAAAATAACACTACTTGTCATTTTTGCAGGACAACACACATACAGTTGAAGTCAGAATTATAAGCCCCCCAGCTTATTTTTCACCAATTTCTGTTTAACGGAGGAAAGATTTTTTTCAACACATTTCTAAACATAATATTTTTAATAACTCATTTCGAATAACTGATTTATTTTATCTTTGCCATGATGACAGTGAATAATATTTTACTAGATATTTTTCAAGACACTTCTATACAGCTTAAAGTGACATTTAAAGGCTTTACTAGGTTAATTAGGTTAACTAGGCAGGTTAGGGTAATTAGGCAAGTTATTGTATAATGATGGTTTGTTCTGTAGACTATCGAAAAATATATAGCTTAAAGGGGCTAATAATTTTGACCTTAAAATGGTTTCAAAAAAATTAATAACTGCTTTTATTCTAGCCGAAATAAAACAAATAAGACTTTCTCCAAAAGAAAAACTATTATCAGACATACTGTGAAAATTTCCTTGCTCTGTTAAACATCATTTGGTAAATATTTAAAAAAGAAAAAAGAATTCAAAGTAGGCTAATAATTCGTTGACTTTAACTGTATGTACGTACAGTAGTATTCTTATCATTTAGTGTATGAGGTTTTTCCAGCTTTACACACACACACAAAAAAAACACTATTCAGTTCATGAACAAAATAGTGATACACTACACAGTCCACATTTTTGCAAATCTGAAATGCGTTTTGGTATGTTTTGTTGTAGTACAGATTACCTAGACCAGGGGTGGGCTGCAGAGTTGACCTCCAACCCTAATCAAATACACCTGCCTATAGCTTTCTAGTGATCTTGAAGACACTGCTTAGCATGCTCTGGTGTGTTTGATTAGTGTTGGAGAAAAACTCTGCAGCACACCAGCCCTCCAGGACCAAGTTTGACCCACCCCTGACCTAGTCTAATGAACCACTGAACTAAATCCTTTCCTATATACTCAAACAATAGTGTTTTCAAAAGCAAATGTAAGAGAAAAGTGCTCTGCAACAACATAGTACCTTCATTTTACATTGCTTTAATCTCTGTTGTGGAACTACACCAGACTTCAACCTGAGTGCTCTGCATCACAAGTACAACACCGTACAAAGTGAGCTACAGAGCATGCTGACCATGCCAGAAAATGTTATCCAAATAGAGGTAGATTAGTGGGGCAAACGTATTTAATTACAAATCATAAGCCCCTTTCACACAGTGATACCAGAAAATATCCGGAAAATTACCAGAACTACTTTACCAGTAAATTTTAAAAAAGTGCTGTTCACACAGGCTAGAACGTTCCAGAATCTTTCCGGAAAAGACCATTCACTCATTCATTCCAAAATACTGGTAAAATTCAGACATCATTACCAGAAATGGCCTCTAAACGGCTGCGTTTGTATTTGTAAACACAGAAGGGTCAGGCTTTTGTTGATGGTTCATAATATGTGTGTGTGCTGGTGCTCACCAGCTGCTTGACATGCGCACGTGTCGAACAACTGAAGCAGAGCTTGTAGGTAAACAAACAGCGGGGTGTCATAAGCATTTTATTGATACTTTTTCCACAGTTGGCATGATGAAGGAACATAGAAATGTTATCTGACTAACATCTAGTGGCTAAATGCGTCTGGAAAAATATTCAAAGGTTTTTACTTTTGTAAAATGTGCAGATGTGAATGCGTCTGAGGGTTCTGATTGGCTGGAGTAGCCATCTCATGTCAGCACGTTCTAATCGTGAATGCGCTCTTTCCGGCAATTTTCCTTCTGCGTTCACACAGAGCAGCATTCCGGCATATTACAAGTAATGCTATACAACTTCTCTTTCTGGAAAAATGAATTTAACAGTATTTTCAAAAAGGACCTGTTCACACATACAGACCTTTCTTGAAAATTGCTAATTTATCTGGTGTTGTACAAACAACTGTGTGTTAAGACAATATTTTTCATGAGACCAAGTTGAGTAATAATCTTGTATGCACTCAAAAAATGACATTTGTTTGTTTAAACTACTTATTTAAAATGAGCTGAAAAACTGCAATTCTTGAGGACTTAATTGTTTTATGTTAAATCCACTTAAATTTGTAAAAAAAAATAAAAAAAACATAATAAGTTAACTTAATGCTTTCATGTTGTCCCAACACAAATCCAATGTGTGGAACCCAGAATTATTTGCAGCTTGGGTCAGAGTTCAGCACAGAACTAAACAGAGTTCTCAGCTCAACTCCCAACATGTTGTTCATTTGTCAACCTTCTAAAATGTTAACCAATGGGTCTGTTCTGCTTGTAACTTGTAATATATAATAATGATGTAGTACACTGAGTCTACTTAGTAAACAAATGCCTTTTTGTACTTTGTAAGTTGTACAATACAGCTGATTCCCAAACATTTCACCTAAGCTAATTAGGCAAAAGAAAAAAATCAATGCTATCAGCAGCCTTGTAGCAGAGTCTTGATCTCTTTGCCTGATTCAATATGCTGGTAGCAACTATACCTGCTTTCCACAAGAACTATCTTTCTTTTATTTAATTGACCATCTTTGGGTTTTTCTTTATTAACAACTTTCAGTTTTTTTTCTCACTTTAGCAGTTCGACCACAGACTCTCTGGTGATGGCTCATGTGAGACGCAGACTCATGCATGGGTGGCATGAACCATGGAGGTGTTGTAATGGTAAGCCATTGGCTTTAAATGTGACATTTAAAGTGGCTTTCTGTGAGTCAGGATGATGTCAGAAATATTGGTTAGAGAGACAGACGTGTTATGCCAAATACAGAGAAGCACGGCACACTTCGGTTTTGTCTTCATTTGCTAAAAACGACAATGAAAAAAGACAGAGCGAGCTGCGATGAGCCGTGCTGAGGAGTAGCTTCAAAGTCTCCAGGCTGATGCTGCAAGAAGTGATTAATCTGTTAAACTCTGAAATTGTATTAATAATTATTTCACACTTCTGTTGGAGACGCTTTGTCTCTGAAATTAGAGCCAATCAAATGATTTGAAATGTGTTTTTGGAAAATGAGGAATAAATAGGGAATAAATTTCATTCGCTCTTGACGACAGTAAACAAAGGATGTAGAGAGTCGTCAGGGATTTATATTTGATCTCTCATCTCATTTATTAGTAAAGCTGTTTAATCCTAGAGAGAATGAGAGAGATAGGGAAAGTGTAAACATTTCATAATTCCTCAGATTTGAAATGAAAAAATGAGGCAATGATAATATTTCTTCAGTTCCACAATACTACAATAAGTGCACATGCGTATGTGTGCAGACACTTTTTGTTTACAAACTTAAAAACTATTGTAATCTAATATTATTTTTAATTAAAATCTGTTTTTATTTATCTAAATATTATGTTTCTGATTAAAAAAAACATTCAAATCATTTGTATTGGAATATTAAGTGTTACATGACATGACCATTTTCTGAGAATTAAAAATAATTTTTTCACATAAATTTTAGCTCTTTAGTTCATAAACTAGGCCAAGCAAGAGTTTACAAATTTCCAATTACAGTAATTCTAATCAATCCTATGTTCCCTTTATATTGGCTGGGCTTGTTTCCCTTTATAGAAAAACAACAACAGCAACTAAATTTAGGTTAACACTTACCATTTCCCAATACCAACAACAGTTTTGACCACTTAAGCGAGCATGCAAAAGACTGGCTCTGAAAAGTGACTCTTAACACACAAATTCCATACTATCTTGAATACTATATTTGGTCATTCATAATTCACTCCTAGAAGGTACGCGAGCTGTCACTGTCACAAATTTGTACCTAAAAGGTCCATATTAATACCTCAAGGGTACATATTAGTACCTAAAAATTACAAAGTGTTCCTCTTAAAATTTGTAGGTACTAATATATACTTTTGAGGTACCAATATGGACCCTTCAAGTACAAATGTGTTCCTTTTGAAAAGGTACCACCCCAGTGACAGCTTGCGTACCTTTATTTCTGAGAGTGTAGGAACTTGCATTCCTCAGAATTATGGAAAAAATTTGCAGGGTTAAAATTTAAGCACAAATATTTTTATTTATTTTATTATTATTATTTATTTTTTATTTTTTTGCTTTATTAGGTTCATCTTAGGTCAGACAGAAAATAACAATGTAATTACAACATAAATAATTTTGATACATCTAGATATACATAACATGGCAGAAAAATCACGCACTGATACTATTAACCAAACAAGAAATTATCAGGAAAACATAATTATGCACTAAATAAATCAACGCTATCTCACGGCCAAATCGTAACTTTTTGATTAGTGGCTAATTCGTATGAATTCGTACAATCTAATTCGTACAAATTAGTACGATTTGCCCATCACCCAATGACGGTTGGGGTTAGGGGTGGGGTTAGGTGCCACGCCTCCTTTTTAAAATCGTACATTTTCGTACGACTGAACTCATACGAATTAGCCACTAAACTGACAAAACGTAAAATACTTACGTTTCCTCGTGAGATCAGGCTGAAATAAGTATATAAATAATAAGTTAAAATATCATATATATAGCCAAAAAACATACGTAAGATAACATGATAATAATAATAATAATAATAATAATAATAATAATAATAATAATAATAATAATAATAATAATAATAATAATTAAACAGGATTAACAAAATAATAAGTAAAAAATTATTATTATTAAGAGAAAAAAAATGCAGATTAAAAAAAATTTGAAAACGGCTCCAGGCTTTCTGGAACTGTTCTGGCTTTTGTTTTATTGTGAACTGAATCATTTCCTTTCAAAGAGCATGTATAGTGCAAATATTTAATGTGCAAAATGTGTAAATAAAGGCCTTATATCCTTTTACTTATGTTTTAGCAACACTGCATTGTTAATGTGTCCATAGCTTAATGCAGACAGACAAACTTATTGATTGCCATTTATTTTCAAGTACTTTGTTCATCACAGAATATGTTCATTTAACTTCAAGTTGAAACTTCAAGGTTCAAACTTAAGAGATATCTTGGTTGTAATGAGTGGTTCGTTTAGTTTTATTTATAAACTAAAACAGTCCGGTCATTCTCCTATGATCTCTGGCATTTTCACCTGCAGAACTACTGCTCACTGCATATTGTCTCTTTTTTGCACCATTCTCCCTAAACCCTAGAGATGGTTGTGTGTGGAAAAACCCCTTTAGATCAGCAAGTTCTGAAATGCTTAGACTTCTGTGTACCTTCTGTGTGCAAAATAAAAGCCAATGTTTTACTACTTAGTACAAACTTAGCTCAGCTTTACATTGGTTTGGTTTGCTATTCCATTGCAGTATAATACCACTTCTACAGTACTGTAAGTAGATGATCTACTTTTTAGTTCTTGTCTACTGGCCATGATACAGCAATTTTAAGTCGCGTACGACAGTTTTTTATGTGATCCTGCGGTGGCTAATGCTGACTGTATATTTACAGTATATCTTGTGGGTTTGGAGTCTCATGTCACAAATTCAATGAGGTATTGATGATTTTCTCTGGCTAAACGGTGATCTGCAGTGTTTACACATCACACTTTATGGGTTCGGCTCACTTGAAACCTCAACCAATGTGGTAGTTAAAGAAGTATCAGATACTATACTGTATACCATACAGTGTAAAAAAGCCATGCAGTTAAAAAGTGCTAAATAATCCCACGTTCAAAGTCACTTAAATTACTTTTCCTCCCCATTCGCATTCTTAACTTCAACTTACACTAAGTACATTTTCTTGACCCCATCTACATGCCTGAATGCAATGAGTTACTGTCATACAATTAGCTAATTTAACAAGCAGTTAAACAGGTGTACAAATATGTTTATATTCTTATATATGACTTTATAAGTATATTCAGTATTACTTTATTTTGATGGTCTCTTTAGCACATTTTGTTGAATTTAAGTTACATTGCATCTACATGCCAATTAATTCTCAATAGATTATAAGTAGACTGTTAGGTTGGGGTTAGGGTCAGGGCTTGACATTAACTTTTTTGATCACCAGCCAGTATGGCTAGTAGTTTTCCAACATTACTAGCCACTCGCCATTTTCACTAGCCACAATTTTGTTGTTGGGAAAATATATTTTATATGCATAAATATGCCTTTGACATGCTAAAATTACTTGATTTAGATTTTGTGGAATGTCTACATGCCTCCTCATTCATTTCACTTTTTGTGTATGTTGTGTATGAGCTTGCTCAGTGAGCATGAGCACATGGGTCATGGTTTCATAATGTCGTATTACAATTAGTTTTTATTTCACATGTCTTTTCAGAGCTCAAAGGATTTACCAAATTGATCTCTAACCACACTAAAAATAAATAATTATTTCTTAGCCACAAATTTTAAATAATGTGTCAAAACAAGTAAAATATAGCTGTATACTATACATTGTATTTAACAAAACATTTCTTAAAAAAAACAGTTAACACCAGTTAACTACACATAAATGGGAAGTTAATATCCTATATCCTGTTTAAATAATGGTTAAAGCGAAAGCAACCGGTGCTGCTTACAAAAAGAGTAATATGGAGCTCTTGAAAGCAGCAGGACTGTGAGTGCATGAACAACTTTTTGTCAAGTCTATTGGAAAGAGAACCGATCACACCAGTTGCGTTTCCAGGAACGGTTGTTTCAAGCAAGGAAAAGGGAGTGCACACGTGTTTTAAACAGTCACGCGCATCACATCAGCTGTTGGCGCGAGTGATTATCCTCTCATTCGGTAATCAACCGGCTTTCTTTTTCCCACACGAACACAATTATATTTGTCAGTCATGCTGCTTCTCGATTCTAAGATCGCATTTGCACGAATATCGGGCCATCCTTTGATGATTTTCAACCAGCCAAAGTGGCTAGTGGAGGTGACTGTCTACCTGCTTTAGGCGGGTTGGCGGGTGTTAATGTAAAGCCCTGGTTAGGGTTATGGTTATTGTTGAAATAATTAATTAATTCCATGCGTGTTCAATAAAAAAGGTCAGGAGAGGTTTTCTTCAATGTCAAAAAAACTTAGTAATTTATTGGATACAAATGAATAATTCAATTAACAGAATTTTGTTATCCTGAATGCAATGCAAAAGTTACATTCAGGAGGTGCCCAACCAATTTCATTTCCTGACTTCAACTTTTATAGGCAGCTGATATTAACAGGTGGAGCTTAGTGGAATTCGTCACTTGTCAATCATTCTCCAGTCCTTCATTGGCCGCACCCATACATACATCCTCTTTTTCTACTAATTCCCTCCACATCATTAAAAGCTTAGGTAACACTTTATTTTGATGGTCCATTTGAGTATTAGTAGACTGTCTACTTAATATCTGTTGACACTGACATTTAACAGTCCTTCAACAGACATTTAACTGACTATAAGAAACTTTGCAAGTACAGTACATGTCAACTTACACTAACCCTAACCCCAACCCCAACCCTAACCCCAACCTAACAGTCTACTTATAATCTAATGATAATTAGTTGCAATGTAACTTAAATTCAACAAACGGACCGTCAAAATAAAGTGTGACCAAAGCTTAAGTTTCAACACTTTTCTGCTGGCAGGAAGTTTAGCTGCAGAGCTCAAGTTAATTTTAGACAGTCAGGCCTTTGCATTTCTATCAGCTTCATCTACTTCTGCAAAATTGCTTCATTGTTATGCAAGGCATATCACACTCAACAGATGAAGTTCAGTTAATATATCACCTTTAAGCAATACAATTGTTTAATGAAAAGAAAAAGAGACAAAAATAGGTTTAAAATATATTTCTTTTTCCCAACATTAGTGTAAGTTGACATGTACTTTCAAAGTTTCTTATAGTGAGTTATGTTGAAGGAGCAGTATCAGCAGATATTAAGCAGACAGTCTACTAATACTCAGATGAGAAGCAATTGGCATGTAGTTGCAATATAACTTTTAATCAACAAAAATGTGCAATAGGGACCATCAAAATAAAGTCTCACCGTATATTCTGCACCAAAAATGTTAATAAAACATCCTGGTTTTATTACATTTCTTATCCATATTTCGATATTTACAGTGACATCTGTACAATTTGGCACACTAAGCATTTCTGAGTTTTGACTATACAAAGAAAGGTTTGTCGTCCTGCATTGTCAGAGAAGCCAAACACAAGACAAAAGCCTCAGCTGCTTAGTCTATTCATTATCTGAGAAAAGTGCACACAGAACTATATTTTATGCTAAGAAGTACTCTTGGTAATGCTGAGTTAATATTATTCAGCTTTAAATACAGACAATGCTTGAGAAATTGCCAACGCCTTCCTTAGAGGGAAACTTGTAAGAAAGCAGGATGCTCCAGTGTTTTAGATCAAATTGCACAAGTCTTATCCAAGAAAAAGTCCAGAGCAGAACAAAATATTTTACTTACTTCAGTTTTTCCACATCTCTGACTGATTTTTGCTTTATTGACGCAGATTTTGTTTACATTATACAGAAGGTTAATCATGTGTCTGATCTCAGATCATTTTGGCGATTATGTGGTTTGGTTCATGCCTCATGATGTCACATTTAAATTCACTTCAGTCTCTGTGGGCTTTAGGGCACGTGGGGTTTGTTACTGTATTTATTATGTGTAATTTATCTGTCTCATACCTGTTCTTGTGTGTGAGAGTGTGTGTATGTGTGAGTGTTTGTCCGTAGAGAAGGCGGGACAGCTCCTCTCTCTCCCACACAGCAGTTCATTTACATTCAGCTCAGAGATGTGTCATAAATCACCTGAGCTGAGAGTAATGGGGCCTGCACTGGGGAACTCTCTCTGCTCTCTTTCCCGGTTGCTCTCACACAATCGTTCCACCAATCTCTCCCCCCGCCCCCCTCCATACACACACACACATGGTATAGCTCATGCATTCATGCAAGTGTAATGAAATAAAACATAGCGATCCCACTGTCATCATTTACTCACCCTTGTGTTTGTCTAAACTAAGTTTCTTTCTTCTGCCCGAACACAAAATGAATTATTTTAAAGCATGACCAAAAAGAAAATGTCAAGAAAGTAAACAAAAATTGTTGGACCCCATTGGGAATCAAAGTCTTGATCTAAAAATCCATACAGGTTTGGGGGAAAACTCAAATTTTCAAGTTAAATGTAGATGTAGTGTTTACAAGAGCTCAAAAAAGCCCTAAAATTTATGATATTTAAAATATCTGCTCTTTACCCCCTAAAAAGTCCTTTTTTTAGAACTATAAAAAAGGCACAGATTATTACACAGAGCTGCACAAGACTGTTAGAAAGAATGCCCTACAGGACTGTACCAGAATTAACCTCTCCCCAAACACATACACATCTTACACATGGGTCGTTGTAACACATTCACACAGTCTATCCTTGCTGCATAATCTTCACAACAAAAACAAGCAAGTGTAATCCTTGCATGTGAAAATGTAGGTTTATTAAATGTCTTTTTATTTTCTATTTTTTTTTTGGCCATACTTGATTAATAAAGTGAAAGTTACCTGTATGTGCCATCAGGGATGGGCAGTATTTTTGATAGATGTATTTCAAATACGTATTTTAAATACAAAATAGTATTTTGTCATTTGTATTTGATAGGGTTGATGATAATGGGTTAATATTTTGTATCAAAATACTTTAGTATCTTATATTTTTGTAGTTTCAAAATACTGTAAAATACTTTGCAAGACGTCTACAGTACATGATGACATCTTAAAAAGGAGGCCTCTGATAGGTGCTTTCTCAGTTATTTGCCTAAGCTTGATATCAGAACAGAAAAAATATATATTTTTAACAAGGTGGTCAATTGGTGTATGGATGGAAATTATGCTCTAAGAAAGTAAAAGACAAATGGTGAGGGAATATTCAGGAGCAAGTCAACAATCATTGAAAATAGTATACTGAGCAATGCTAAGACCAGTATATAATGGCTGTATAGTGTACAATTCAGCATCTTTGCTTGAGAAACGAGATGAAAAGAAATGCCATTCCTTAAGAACAGGATGAGAAACCTTAGCACATAATCATTCTCAGTCTCAGTGCTGCAGGTGGAAATGCAGAGAAACTTTAGAAATATAAACCACCTAAATATGGTGTGCTGGTGTTTGGAGGGTAAACCGAGACTCTTCCAGTTAAAGAAGAACTGAAAAAATATTGGGAAAATGAGTATACTGTACGAAAAATGGATGGATTGCTGATGTGGATGGCAAGAAAATAAAACAAACAACATTAAAATAAGTCTTACAGTGGCGATACCTATTATACTTCATTGGTTGTTTCAAATGCTAGTAGCTGATCTGCAGGTGCACTGTATAGTTATTGAAGAGGAAATATGTCTGCCTAAAGATGTCAAAATGTCACAATATATGAATCACAAATATTTAATAATATACAGACAGGTCAAAAACTCCAGACTCCCGTTACATGGCAGCAGCAAGACATTATTTGCAAAAACAAATAATGTCCTGCGAGTTTATTTGCAAAAACCGATATCTTTATAATTTTTAGATATCCTATTTTTATGTTGTGGAGTTATTAGAAGTATTCATAAACCATGTTTTTACATTGAGCATAGAAGAGTTTAATTGCAAATTCTATGAACAAAAAAATTAAATGAACTCTTCATATAGGCCTGTCTCCCTTTTAAATCTAAGCTTGTTAATAGGTTGAATAATCATTGAACAGAAATGATGGGAATTTTACAGGCCACGCAATGGGTAAACATAATTAACAGATATAGTATTGTGTCTGACTCATTATCTGCATCAAATGATTTAAACCATAGGATATTATCTTCAAGACAGGACTTTCTATATGAAATTTGAGCAAAAATTATACTAAACTCAACGAGTTCAACTCACTAACCGTTAACGATCCAGAACACACACTCATACTCTACAGCCAGTTTAGTTCATCCAATTCACCTATACCGCATGTCTTTGGATTTGTGGGGTAAACTGAAGCACCCGGAGGAAACCCACACCAACATGGAGAGAACATGCAAACTCCACACAGAAATGGCAATTGACCCAGCTGGGACTCAAACCAGAGGTGATACTATGGTCGCAGGTTCGAATTTCAACACCAGGATAGCTTGAAAATCCCATCTTAATCCTATATCTTGCTTTTGTGCAATACCTCTCTGGTTTAAGTTTCCAAAGTGTTTCAATTACAATTTAACTGCCATTTACACACACTAATAACAGCCCAGGAAGCTTTTTTTTCTATGTCTAATAGATGTCTAATAGAGGTCTAAACATAGTCATCTTGGCTAAAACAAGGCTGAATTTGGGCTGTCAGTGAAAATCTAAAAGACGTCTAAGAATAGGCCAAAACTAGACTAGTCGTCAAATAAACAGAAATGAATGACTACACATATAAAGTCTGTCTAATGTGTAGTTTACTAGTCTAGTTTTGGGCTAATCTTAGATGTCTATTAGATTTTCACTGCCAGCCCAAATTCAGCCTTGTTTTAGCCAAACTGACTATATGTTTAGATGTCTATTAGATGTCATTAAACACACAATTGTTTGCTCGGCACATGCATAAACTTTTTTGATTTTAAAGGGTTTAAAAATACAGTCTCTGGACCCATGACACCAAAATAATAATAAAATCAACACAAACAAAGCTTCCCAGAAATAACCAATTCATTATCAGGGCTGAATGTCACAGAGATGCAGATTTAGACTAATCTGAGCCATCAGTCTAAGCAAGCACGAGCACCACATGTAGAGCTATAGCTACATTTCATGCTAGATTAATTTTATGTTAGATAATAACAGATCTAATAGTTTTCTCTCAGACGAACATGGGTTTCGTGCATTTATTGCTTTAAATGATGTAATGAGAAATCAATTGGACTCCATTTGCGGGAAATGCCTCCAGCAGTGAAAATGAATCAGTTTATCATTGAAACTAGCCATCTGCTTTTGCTGGTGTCTTAGTGCAGTGTCTGTGTTAGACAGTTAAAAGCCCCACAGCTGCTGCCAGTGCAGTTCCCAGGCCAGAGCACTGTGGGCCGCTAATCTACAGGGATGAGCTGGCCTTGTGGCCCAGTGTACTTCACCATCTCCACTGCAGATCTCGCTTCTCTGCCAGATCCTGGTGTATAATCACCCAAAGATTGCGGTCTCTCCAACACACATACACAAGCTGGCCAACAAGCCTGGAGATTCTGCTCACAGTTTCAATTATGAGCATGCTTTTCCTGTCACTTCCTTTTGATTGAGGAGCAGAGATGCATGGAGTGCACATACAGTGTTATTGCAGGTCTAGTTACCAGAGTTTCTCTCAATGTTGTACTTCAGATTTGTTGCAAATACTTTTGTAAAATAAAATCTGCTTACACATTAAATGATTCTATGGAACGTTCACTGCTTCTGCCTTTGTAATCACTTTGTGAATGTTAGCAGAATTGGCCAGCAATTGATAAAAACATTTAACTATTTGTTGAAAATCCAATTTAATTCACGTTTATTCGTATAGCACTTTTCACAAAAATTATTGTTTCAAAGCAGTTGTTTGTCTGAATTTGTTTCGTAAAAAAGTAATAATGCCCAGGTAGCAAAGAATTCTGGCCCAGATTTGGCACAAAGTTGGCACAGCAGGCATTCATCTGGCACTGGCATGCAACATGTGGGCCAAAGATGGCCTGGGTTTGGCAGAGGTGGCACCGTCTTTAAGGCAGCACACAAGTCTTGTCCCACATTTAAAATACATTTAAATAATTTTAGAGTAAAGAAAAATTCTATTAATTAGGTCACTTCGAAAAAAAGCTTGGCTATAAAGTGAAATGCTTCATGGGTTTATCAAATTCATTGCAGTCGTCACACACCAACATATCTGGCCCAGTTCAGGCCCAGTTATGGGTTATTAAGTTGGCTGAAACTTGGCCCAGATATGGTCCATGTTTGGCCCTTGTATGGAAGCCAGACTTGGTCCAATCATGTACCGTAATTCACTGCGGCATGTGGGCCAAGCAAGAGCTGATTGTGTGGGTCAGATCTGGGCCAGAGATATTTTGCTATGTGGGTGTAGTTCAATTTAAATATTGTGCCTTCCAAGTAAATCACTTATACTGTAGGTAGGTGCGTCCCAAATCGTATACTTATGCACTATTCTACATCATTTTGTAGTGTCAATAGTCTAAGTAGTTAATTCACACTCTAAAAAATAGAGTGCACTTTAAATACCCGAATGATAAACTTATTCAACTGTTAAAGAGAAGTGTGGAATGTTGGGCACTTCACGCACTCAACGGCCGCTGCTTTGCTCGCATAGCGGAAGAGACGGAGCTTTTGGGCACTGATGCTGGATTACTTTATTTATTTTGGATTGTGAAAGCTAAATTCTCCCACGAAAGTGATTATACCGCCTGTCAATGGTGAATGCGGTTATACTCATGGCAGGTATTATTTAGTAGTTTGATCATTTATTTCAGTAATTTGGAAACCATCAAACGTCATCTGGGAAGTGGTTTGAATTTCCGCTTAGTAAAAAAAAAAAAAACATGTTCCATTTGGGATGACACTACATATGCTGTTGAGTGTGTAAGGGTGTTTTCACATCTGTAGTTCGCTTTATTTGGTCCGGACCAAGGGCAATAAATGATACATTGTAGCATTTTCTGCCGCCTTTGGCCCGCTTTCACACCGCACTGATTGCTTTTGTCTGAACCAGTTGAAAAGAACCAAAATGCATTCATGTGACAAAATCCACATCACTCATTGGCCAGATGTTGTTGAACATATTTCCTAAACTGCTTTTCGATTGGTCAGAATTCACGTGTGGGAAAATTTTAACAACAAAACACAAACAGTACAATACAAACCAATCAATTAACATCAAAAGCTTTGTACTTGATATATTTTGATACTCTCCATAGAGTTTTTGCATTATTGAGAACGTTGATATCAATAATGTCATAATCTGCCAAATTTACAGTCTGCCATTTTGATTTTCTCTAAAGTGGTCGACCAAATTTGACAGATTATCTCTATACCATGGCAGCAAAGAAAACCCCCATGTAATTCAAGTTGCTAGATGAAATGGGTTTTCATTTGTCATATTATCAAATGTTATGTGTCTGAGGCTTTATCTCTGCAAAGCTTTTACATGTTGGCACCACATTTTTATGTGTCATTATCACCTCACTCTAACCCTGCCAGATCAATCTGGTAACAAATACAAAAAGCATTAAACCATATGACTAATGATTGTATTCATTTAGACTGAAATCATTTTACACAGTCTTCAATTACTCATTGTTGCAGTTGGTCTGATATGCCTCTGCATCTGCCTCTGTTGTGCTTGGCTCTTTAATTGCTGCTAGCAGCTATTATTCCACTGTTGATTCAATTGGAACAAGTTTTGATGTTGAAACAGAAATAATGTAATTGGCAGGATGTCTGTAAAATGCACATTATTCAATAAAATCTGCTTGTTTACCGTATCTGTTGTATAAAATCAATAATACACTCATAGTCGAGAGACAGAAATGTAATTTCTGCATAATTACCCTCTGATCAAACTCAATTTATTAGTCCAGCTCTGTCAACTAAAACATAGAATTGCACAAATGCATCACAGCAACTTGAAGCATTGAGTGGGCGAATAAGAGTCCATTAATGCAAGCGTGTTAGTCATAGACCTGATTCTATCTGAGCTTAGAGTGAATCGCTAAAGAAAAAGCGACGCCGCATAGAATTGGAAACCCTATAGTGTGTTTTAAACATGACAGGGAAAATAAGAGACAACCTTTAACATGACTCTTGTTATCTGAGAAATCATTTATGCTTGGTTTACTATCTCTGCCAGACAGTGACAACATTGCTGGTTGTAAAGGTTATAGATCTCAGCAGAAACAAGATCGCCCCCTGCCCTGTCTCTCTCTCACACTCCCTGTAACTCACATCATAAAAGAAGGAGAATGTATCTCTGACCTACAGCTGTGGACGGAGACTATATCTATATATCGTCCTCGCTTTTAAAGGCCCTTGTCGCTCCATCTTCTGATCTCTCACTTTACTCCACTCTATTCTCTCTATTGATTATTTCTCTCAACTGCACTCTCAGTCTTATTATTTTAATAAAATCTGTCCATTAAGTTTTACGTCACGTCAATGAGGTACACTAAATGAAACTGTATTTTTGGGGAAAATGGCTTCATTTTACAACTCCTCTTAAGCTAACAGTAGAACTACAGAGGCGGTCATCTTGACTGTTTTTAATGTTTAAAATTTAATTAATATGTTGAAATTAAACAGACAGATCTATAATACCTTTTCCTAAATATATTTATTTTTAACATTGTTATTTTCTTAAAATTACAAAACACAAAAGAGCTATGCGTATTTCTACCTTTCCTGCATTTCAGTGTCTGCTACTTTTCCCTGTAGCTATGAATATGTGTGCCTCTGTTGCCTAGCAACTTCCTGCTAACAAAAACATGAGATATGCGAAAAAACCTCAGATATGTCTTTCAAAAAAGCATATTTAGAGCCACAAAAAAGCCTTCTCCTCTACTTGTGAAAGCAAAAATGAAAGGGACATGCGAACATTCACGGGTGGTCTAGAAAAGCCTAACTATAAATTTAGGGGCCGATCACACCGAACGCGCAGTTACGTTCCAAAACCACGAGGCGCACTGCACTGCCTTTTATGTTGACAAGAAAAAAAGAAGTGTGCTGCGCTTTTTATGTCACTAGGCAACCACTGAATATTTACTATTTACTTAATATTTAATAATATTGTGATACTCAAGATTTGTGAAGTCATACAGCTCTCGAAAACTTGAAACAGCAACCACTAGTCTTTCCTCCATCTTGAAAAGTCTCCATAATCTTCTTAACAACACAAACACTGCTGTCACCTCAACGGAAACCCCGCCTCTGCTTTCATGTGATCGGAAAATGAAAAAGACACGACTGACGTAATGCACTTTTTTCGCTCAGACTTGACTTTTTTCAACTGTGAGCGCACATCGTGCAATGACAAAAACACAAGGCGCAGCAGGCGGTTAAAACGTGAGGTGCGCAGGGTGCATAAGCAGTGCCCAAAATGCTCGCGGCTGTAGGAAATCCATTTAAAAGATGCGCCTCTCAACACAAAATCGCATTTGGTGTGATCGGCCCCCTATAGGATGTATTACCAATAATATTGTATTTTTATGGTGATGACTTGATTAAATATGACAACAGACATTTAAATCTTAATTTTGATATCTCAATAGAAGCTTTTAATGTAAATATGACATGACATTATGATGTCTTATATGGTCAAAATGGCTGCTATAGTGATTCTATAGAATTCTGGTTGTTCTAGTGTTAAACAGTTGAGTTAAACCATTTTTGAATCCATTGAGCCAATCTCAATGTCTGGCAGAAGCAGTTTTATGTTAGCTTAGCATAGATCACTGAATCAGATTAGACCATTAGCGTCTCGCTCAATTTTTACAACAGTTTTCAGAATTTTCCTATTTAAAACTTGACTTTTCTGTAGTTACACCATGTACTAAGATGAAACGAAAATGAAAGTCGAAATGGCTAAGAGCTATACTTTCCTTCCGACATAATAATCAAGGGACTTTGATGCTGTACCATGGCTGCAGCAGGCGCAATGACTGAGAATATTCCCCAGCTAGGTAGTAACAGCGCTGCGTAATATCAATGCACCTGCTGCAGCCAGTTTTTTTCTATTAATTGCCCAAAGCTTCATGTCATAAAACATTAAACAATTAGTTCATTATTTACGCTCACATTGCAAGCAAGCAAAGATGTTCTAATTGTTGTACAGCATCTCATTCACTGGTGTCAGGGTGGATCTATAAAGTTTTGCAGAAGATTTGTCAATCGAAAAGAGTTGTGAGATATGATCACAAGATCATTATAATACTTTTTAATAAATAAAATATTAGCAAAAACTGAAGAAAAGGCTGACCAATAACAGTAATTTTTTTTTAAAATATGGAAATAAAAGGGATATAAGATTTCAGGGTCACACTTTATTTTGATGGTCCGTTTGTTGAATTTAGGTTACATTGCAACTAATTCTCAGTAGATTATAAGTAGATTGTTAGGTTGGGGTTAGGGTTGGGGTTGGGGTTAGGGTTAGTGTAAGTTGACATGTACTTTCACAGTTTCTTTAGTCAGTTAAATCTCTGTTGAAGGACTGTTAAATGTCAGTTTCAACAGATATTAAGCAGACAGTCTACTAATACTCAAATGGACCATCAAAATAAAGTGTTACCGATTTCAGCCCCCCAAAAAACACAGTTTAAAAATGAATCTTATAAAATTTTCACATGAATATGACATATATGTGTTATTAATGTTCTGATGTGTGTGTGTCCTCTCCTCCGCACGCTAATCGTTGCTCCTTAGAGTAAGAGTGCAGCATTTCCACTCTGATTATTCCCTGATGAGTGTGTAATGCTGGAGAATGGAGGGGCGGCTCTGTGTTAACCCAGTAATAAAATCCCCCTCTTTAAAGAGGACTCACAGAAGCACAATTACGCCTCTGAAATCTCTTACTTGCATGATTTATGAAAGGAATATTAGTCTGCACCTCTGCTCCTGCCTCCCTCTGTCACACACTTCCTCATAGTGCAGAAAGAGTGAGAAAAACCCACTGACTGAAGGGGAGAAACAGAGTTTGACCTGAAACAGTGGAGAGGAAGAAGAGATGGAGGGAATGAGAGAGAGAGAGAGAGAGAGAGAGAGAGAGAGAGAGAGAGAGAGAGAGAGAGAGAGAGAGAGAGAGAGAGAGAGAGAGAGAGAGAGAGAGAGAGAGAGAGAGAGAGAGAGAGAGAAAGAAGAAGAAGGGCAAGTATGTAAAGAGGAGAAAGTGAAAGGCTCCTGATGAGTTTCTTGGTCGGTATCTCCCTGCTGGCAGTCTGGTCACCTGCCATGTGTGAACAAGCTTTCAGCTTAGATAATCATCACCTCATCCACCTCTAATTGGCCATATGTGTCATCAGTGGACCACTTCTATAGTGTGGGTGGATCTGCTTAGATATACTTAGGGGACAAATTTGTCCTTAGAAGGAACTAAATATACATAACCTCCATTCAGGGTCGTTTGAGGCCATCCTAGTTTAGAACATCAAAATAAAACAAATACAAAATAGTAAATGAGCTAAAATAAACAATTAAAAAAAGGAAAATATTATAAAAAAAAAAGATTTCAATCTCTCTAAGTCTGTTCATCTGACAATCTGTTGCATTACAATACACGCACACAGACACACATTAATGAAATAAATTGTTATATATCAGGTCTTCTAAATAGACACAATCACTTGATACGATTTTCTTAGTTTAAGATTTGTATTTATTTTTGTTTTTAAATGTTAGCTAATGAGTAATGTTAACAAAAACAACGACAGTTTAATAATGAATTAGTGACGTTGATATTATTACGTATATAGGATCAATCATTTTAGTAATGTCAACAAATTGTAGTTTTAATAAATGTATTAATTTAAAGTAATATACTGTATATATATATATATATATATATATATATATATATATATATATATATATATATATATATATATATATATATATATATATATATACAGCCATATCGCACTGCTACAAGTGTGATATTGCGTTTATACAACAGTTTGACGGCATAATTGTGTATATAAAAAAAGAGTCTCAAAATCCTTTTGTATGAGGAACAACTTTCTTCCACCATTCCTTCACATCTGCAGCTGACGTCAGAACAGAAAAAACGTTGCTACTTCTCTAACGTCACTTTAGAGCTAGTATTTGTGTATTGAGCTAGTGGTTTTAGTATTCTCTAGCGTAATGTCTAAAGTGATGACAAAACAGGTGATTTCCCAGATTTCCCAGTATTTCTCTGTTGCAATCAGGATATTACAATAATTAACCCCGAAAAACCCTAAGCAATGCAATCACTACTAGATTACTGTTGTGTTTGTGATAAGGAAAATTTTAAAAACATGCAGGAAGTTCTTCTTTCTTTCTTTCTTTCTTTCTTTCTTTCTTTTTGCTGAACTAGTCTGCAGGAACGAAAACAGAAGACTCATTAGAAACAAACAGATGGTCAACCAGATGGTTATACAAACAGTAGCCAACACAAAATACATACATTCTTCATATGTGAGTCCCATTTCACACTCAATACACTACAATTACTATGGTATAGAGCACTACAATACACAAAAGAAAGAGATCGACTTAGAATGTCACTCTACAGTTTAATAATGATTTCATAAGCTGTAGTTAGTAATTATGCTGCGTTTTTCTCCTCTAAGGGCTTATTATGCGGTCTCTGTCGCCATCTTTTGGAAGGACAGCATCAACCGTCTTTGATCTGCTCAATTACAGGCTAATGGCCACCAACGTGCTGTATCTCAGAAATTGTAAATATTTAAAATAGGCACTATCCTTACAAATAAACTGCATAATCGCAATCTAAACAACTACATTCTCAACTAAAAAAGCATCAAAAGTACATTATGTTGTCCAACAGCTGCAATATTTGTCAACCTGTAATGAGTTTATTGATCTGCTGTCACTCTACTGTATGTGGGCGGAGTAATACACAAGGGTGAGGAGGCTGTACGAGTGCTGTTATTACGGAAATATTGCACGGCTATCAGCTAATCAGACTTGAGAACCAGACAGAACTGTTGTATAAATATATTTATACAAGATATAACATAATATAAGATTTATACATAAGATTTATACATAAGATAAGATATAAGATTTATTAAACTTGATATGTTAAGTCAGTTTATTGTGATATAATTTGATCATTTGTAAGGTTAGTTAGATTCAAGTTATAAATTTAAGGCAGCAACATTTTCAATTTTCTTTTTACATAAAATAGTCTGCTTAATGTCTGCTAAAACTTTATACACTTTTACTGACAATTTATTTTAGTAACCCCAACCCTAACCTGACAGTCTATTAAGACCCTACTGATACTCTAAAAAGAAAAAATGTTGACATTCAGTTACAAAGTTACCTTCACAGTCATCAGAATTTCAAAAGAGGACAATCAAAGTGTAACCAAATAACTATCTCAGTTGAAAGAAAGAAAGAAAGAAAGAAAGAAAGAAAGAAAGAAAGAAAGAAAGAAAGAAAGAATGAAAGAAAGAAAGAAAGAAAGAAAGAAAGAAAGAAAGAAAGAAAGAAAGTAAAAGATTTGCTAAAGCAGACTAAGAGAATGAAACTATTATGAAACTTTGATTATCGTTACTGTATCTGTATTTGTAGTGAAGTATAAATAGTGTGAGGGTAAATCCGCTTATGTAAACAGCACAGTGAAGTGAAATCAGCCTATTCCTGACGGCGGAGACTGACAGCTGGACCTGAGGCTGGTTAGCTGTGATGTGCTGATCAGCAGGGCCTGACCTGTTCTGTCTCAGCCTTTAGTCTGAGCATGGTGATGTTTGCCCCCAGGGGCCTTCGCTGTCATCAACATTATCATCATCACCTCTGACACTGTTGTTTGCTACACATTAGCAAGTACGGTGAATTTCACAAAAACACCATTTCTTTCCTATGTTGATGTCTTTTTCTGACTTTGACAGGATTCTCAATAAATGTAAACATGTTGTTGTACATGTGATCTAAACAACTGCACTGCGATTGGACAGAAAGCAAAATGGAAATATCGTATGATACAGTAAAAGCCTGTTTAATGCAAGTCACCTACAATGTACAGTGAAAAAATCAAACCAATTATGCCTGCAGTGGGATATTGATTTTATTCAACAAACCAGAATATGTATTGTGGTTATACAGAATAAAATACATATTTTATATTAAAATATATTATTATATAAATTATTGTGCTACAATTTAGATGCAGTTTTCGGCAATTTCTGCTTTTCTGTGGTGTGGCATTCCTGATTTCTGAACGAGTCTGTTTTAAACAAATCTTTTGAGTCATTTATTTAATTAACTATTTATTTTTCTATCCTTTCAAGTCTCTTCCTGTTTAAATGCATCATCCATTTTGAATGAATCATTTGGATGAATGATTTAGTGAATCACTCATTAACACAGAGACTTACTGCCAGCTGCTGGTGAAATATTTTATATTATATTTATTTATCCATGACATGCCTAAATTAGCCAATGAACCAACATAAAAACAAAGCAACGTATTATTTAATTATTCCAAATGAAATAGTAGAGCTTATTTAAGGATGTATAATATAGCACAACATTATGGTCTGCTCCACAAAACATATTCCATTCCACTCAAAGCATTTGATCAAAACTTTATATTGTAAAATCATATTGCATTTTACACACTGCAGAATATGCATTTACCATAATGCCTGTAAAGCCAACATTGTAAAAAGAGATTAGTTGACTTTACTTTAGTAAAAAAGTGAGTAAACACATTGCTTTTAAAGCACTTAGTTGACTTTACTTTAAAATAAAGTGAGTTAAAGTTAAACTAATGCACTATATCATGAGCATACAGGCTAGCTTAATGGAGAAATGACAGCTTAATCATGAAATCATCTTCTCTTTTGTGCTGTCATTTACTCTAAATATATAACATTACATGAAAGTAGTAGCATTAAAAAAATACACATTGTTTCTTAGCCTGTTTTTCTGTGATAAAATGAGCGAATTCTAAAGAAGACCCTGCATGCTCTCTTTATGAAATGTTGTATACTGTAACTGTTTGTATTTTTTGTTTAATTTACTTTTATAGACATTCGTTAGAAAATGAAATAACATAAAACGTCTGTGTTATGGGGAAAGTTCTTCCAGAAATCGAACCCTCCTTATGACCTACATGTAAAAAAAAAAATAGATAAAAAAACCTGGGCACCATTTTAACAGCAGGAAAAAAGCCAAACTAAACAGCGTTTTTATGTTCTAATCTTGAACTTTGCTGACTGAATCATTTTTTATTTCATTTTTTCATTGAAGCTGTTTTGCACATTTAGGGGGTACAGTCACAGGGTTTGTGATAAAGATGAGGTTGTTTCTTCATGCAAAATAGATTTGAGGATTGATATTGAATTTAGCTGCTGTATCTTAGAGGTTTTGTCCAGACAGGTCATTTTTTTGAACAAGGGCAAACGGTGTATACAGAATTTTAAGACAACAGAAGGGTTCAATTTTGTCATCATTTATTCATTATCCACCTGTTCCAAAAATGCTTTATTTTCTTTCCTTCGTTAAGAAAAAAAGAAGATATTTTGAAGAATAATGGCTAGTTGTAGCTGTTGACTTCCATAGTATTTTTATTTTTACTTTGAAAGACAGTGGCTATTGGTGTCCAACATTCATCATAATATCTTCTTGTTTTGTTCAACAGAAAAAGAAACAGTAACACTTTATTTTGATGGTTCATTTGAGTATTAGTAGACTGTCTGCTTAATATCTGTTGACACTGACATTTAACAGTCCTTCAACAGACATTTAACTGACTATAAGAAACTTTGCAAGTACATGTCAACTTACACTAACCCTAACCCCAACCTAACAGTCTACTTATAATCTAATGATAATTAGTTGCAATGTAACTTACATTCAACAAACGGACCATCAAAATAAAGTGTGACCAAAGAAACTAATAAAGATTCTGGACCACTTAAGATCAGTATGTGGTGAATATATATATATTTTTAATTTTAGGTGTACTATCCCTTTTACATATTTTAATAAGAAAAATACAAATAATTACGAAAACTACCCTTTTCCCGCTAGAGCCAATGTCATTCAATATTTATCTGGTTACTAATCGCTTATTAAAGTGTATTTTGCAATATAATTACAGACAACAAGTGTGTAATGCATGCAACAGTTTTTTTTTTCCTGTATTCATACAGTGTCTTGCAGGGGTGGCAAGCAATGGCATGTGTCCCATTATGCTAGAGTGATTAAACAGACATTGTTAAAATGCCACCTCATGTCCAAAAGATAATAGGTAATGCAGTCCTTAAACCAAAAAAATGTTTATTTTGATGGATATCAATAAATTAGTGTAACAGAGACTGACTTTAAACACTCATTTGGATTGCAGCCTTCTCTGTTGGCTCATCGACAGTGAAAGAAAAAGAAAAAGGTCAGTTATCTGGATCAGGAAAGCACTGAAAGGCAAATGTCATAACATTTAGGGCTACGTGTGAGTGTTCTTTATGCTCAAACCCATTTGTGACTCTTACAGTGCTCTCTGGTTTTGTGCATTTGTATTTTGGGCTGCATAATAGTCACTGTCAGCGTTCAGCTAGCAAATACTGCAAAGAGCATCAGTGTCATTATTGATATATATCCGTACCCATTAATGTCTGAAATTCAGTGCTGTTTTGTAGTCCTGCTCCATCCACTCAGATAATTTGTGTGATTGAATCAATCTGGCCTGTTCAGAATGAGTATCCAGACTGCAGCTGATAATAGCACATGTAATCCCTCTAATGACAGACTGCTTAATAGAGCTCTCATTGAGGGATCGGACACACTGAGTTAACCAGATTACACACTATTTACCACCAGGGAGAAAGAATGTGTTTATATTTCTGCTTGGCTTTTTGGAAGAACTTGACTTTTATTTGATACTTTTCAAACCCTGGGCACATAATGAAAGCTATTAAAAAGTATACTGCATAAATTCAGTGAGATGCTACTAAAGCTTTCCTTAGGTGCATTGGAATGTGCAGATTATTTCAGTGTGCTAATGTATTTTCAATGAAAACGTGAAGGAGGGACATATCAAGCAGCTTCACCCTTTTAAAATTGCCAATTGATAGCTTTCACAAGACATTACAGCATCAATATAATAAGAATAATAATACCTTTTATTTATAGGCACCTTTCAAAGCACTCAAGGACACCTTACAATATGTCACAGGCACATTAAAAAAAACAAGACAAAAGAATAATAAACATAATATTAAACCAGAAAATCATTAAAAGCAATCCTGATCCGAAAGGTTTTAACCTGGGATTTAAAATTTGAGATAGAGTCCACCTGACGAATTTCTAACGGCAGGGAATTCCTATGGAATTCCTATCACTATGGAGCTTGCATGGTTCAGGATCTGTAGAGCAACGCATCGATGGATTTGCTCGTCAGTGTTTGGACTCTCATAGTGAATAAACCACACTGAGCTGAGCTAAACTGAACTGAACTTAAACACTGAAAACTGGACTGACACTGCTTCAATTTACTATAATCTTCTATGTGAAGCTACTTTGACACAATCTACATTGTAAAAGTGCTATACAAATAAAGGTGGAATTGAATTGAATTTAATTGAATTCCATGAGGTGCTATGCAGCTAAAAGCCCTGCCACCAAATGATTTCATCTTAAAATTTGGAACTGATAACAGTTCAGAAGATCTCAGTGAGCACAGAGGAGTGTACCTGAAAAAGATCAGAGAGGTAATCAGGTGCCAGGTTGTGAAGAGCTTTGTAAGTTAATAGAAGAATTTTATATTGTACACGATAAAGAACAGGAACCAATGCAAGTGAAAGAGAATTGAGGATGTGTATTCAATATGGGCTCATCCCAATATAAAGTACCTATAACCTGTACTTTATAACCTGTACCTTTACTGAAACAGCGTCTATTTATCACTATGGAGCATGTCTGACAGTCAGGCACCACCGCATGACTGTTTTGAGGATTGCATAGGAGGCGCAACGGCGCCTGTAATGGAAACGAAGGAAATCCCGCCATTTTTATATTTATTTCAAAGTGTTTTCATGCTTAAATAAAATAAAAGCACAGAGCAGATTTACATTTAAGAGAAAGGGGTGCCCCCTGGTGGTTCGGCGGTATGGGTTGCGGAGGATTGGCCATTTAATGTTTATTGGCACCCTTCATAAAAAGATTAAAAATATGGGAAAATACCTTTATGGAATGATAACGGGATAGAATTGTAAAATACAGGAGAATCCCAGGAAAAATGGGAGGGTTGACAGGTATTTACTATGAATAGGGTAAATTGTATTTTCATCACATCGAAGGAAGTCCCATCTTCCAGTCAGATTACCCAATTATCAATCTTTATAGCTTTGGGAGAGGGGTTTATACAGGTTTGTTTGTTTATTGTGGCAGTCCCTGTCTTTTTTTTTTTTTTTTTGACTGTGTGCCTGCCCTGCTTTTGACAGGTAAAATGACATTGCATCACATTCCATAACATATCATGTCTTTCCAGTGTTTTCCTCCATTTTTTTGCTCTGGGATTTGTCTGTATTCTTCCAGCTTTTGTAACCGTGTCCTTTGGTTACCATTGAACCATCTGTAATCAAGTTTGAAGCTGTGAAATACCTGCCAACAGTGTATTATTTTTAATTATTATTATCCTGCCAACATTGTCAAAATTGGAGCTCTTGCATGGACCTGGTGGTTTTTAATGACTGAAATACAGTGGCGGGTACTGTCTGTGGATCACAAGCACCCAAAATTTAGTTTGTGTTCAAATATCTTTTGTTCTGTTGGCATGATTGGCTGATATTTGTAGCTTGAAATAGAAGGAAATCTGACCAGCTTGTGCAGCAATTCTATGGAGATCCTGTGTAAGCTGCCATTACAGCCCATTGTTTTGCTCCGCACAGGTCATGTGACTGAAAACTATCAATAGCGTTTTGTTTGTATCAAAGCTCAGACAGAGCCACATTAGACTCATGACAGCCACAGACTACTAATAATACTGAGCCTGTTTAACCATTTCTTCACTTTAAAATACAGCATTCAGATTAGAATTGAAATAGATCTGATAGGTTTAGTGGTTTGCAGTGACTCACATCTTTGATTCACTTTGTGCTATAATGTCTCTGGACCAGAGTAAACTACTGTGGTGGTTTGCGTGATATTAAAGCAAAGACTATAGAATACACAAGACATGTCACTGGTATAGTTTTGCATGGGAAATGTGTAACGGTCAATATGGTGATTGAACCATTGTCTACTACTAAAGGAGCCAATCATCGATTGCTATAGATCAGAGATGCCCAAACAAGGGCCCCCGGGCCAAAGTAGGCCCCTGGTAACCCTTGATTTGCCCCACCATCCCATCTAAGAAGAGAGGGAGAATGATAGGAATCCTTTCGAGATTATCAATTCAAAATGAATGTAACCCTTTGTTTGTTTTATTGTTAAAAGCTAACTGAAATTAAATGTTTCAATTAAATTGTGTAAATGAATCAGATTTTGTGTTAAATGTACATCCTGTCACCCGACAATGCAGAGACTTTGGTGAGCAAATCTAGTCAAAAGCAGATTCTGCTTGACCAGTGTATTCAGCATTGAATTCCAATGTGTTATACAGTAAATGTGATTGTTTATTTTTTTATTGCATTAAGTAATCATTTAAAAAAAGTTATACTGCATTAGTTTTTATGATTTAAAGTTAAAAAAATTATTTTCATTTTAAAATATTATTCAATAAATTAGGAAATTACCCATGGCAACTTTAATTAAATATAGTTTATATGTTTTTGGCCCTTCATACAAAACCGCTGCTATAGACTGACGATTCTCTGGGGGAGAAGCTCAGACCAGACGTGTGCTTTTTATGTGGTCATCAAACAAACTGGAATCTCAGCGAATACAATCACAGACCTAAAAAATATATCCACATAAAGCTTGAAATAAATGAACTAACTACACTTAATACCAAGTTTTTAGTTTTTTTAATCTTTATAAAAACGAACGCGAGGTACAGTCTGTTCTGTCAAGTGCATATCACATGACAGAAACTACTCAAACGCCCACAAACTTGTAAACAAAGAGTCACTATCATTTCTGGAGGAGAATCGCCATCAAGACCAAGTTGTGAATGACTTCATATAAGCAGCGCGATCAGACGATCATTATTCAGAGCATGATAATGTGTAGAATGGCCATAAATGAGGTTGGTGTCGTGATCTCCTTCCTTTCGAGTGTGCATGCATGCACATTACCTCAGGCAACCAGAAAAACGCTGATTTTGTTTGATTCGAACGTTTAGAAACTAAACTTACGAGACAGCTGTTGTTTAATTTTATTGGCGATTCCAAACATGTAATGTAATCATAAGCTTGGCAAACGGTTTTGGAGAATTTGATGTTTCCCCATTTAGAGAGAATGCCCGAGCATACTGCTCGAGAGGCGTTTTAAAGATGGCCGCAGAGTGAAATTACTTGCCTTAAAGGGACTTTGATTGACAGTCTGCGTAAACCGGAAGCTGCTGCCATTTTTTACCATATTGTGACACAGTTCCAAGAGAAACTGAATATTAAATGAGAAAACAGTGGGCATGGCTTGTTTTTTCTACAGCGAGCTGACTGGATGTAGTAGGGAAAGGGGTTTCGGGAGAGTTAACCAAACAGTCCTTCTCAAGTTTTTTGTTTGTTGTCATAGCGGTGTCAAAACTGACAGTTGGAGGGGCGTGGTTAAGTATGTTAACAACACCCAATACCTCAGGCCGAGACGTGCCGCAATTTAAGAAAACACATGCAATTACAAAAAACGCCAGCCAATTAGGACAAGATCTTCATTCATTTGAAAGCACGTGCGATAAATCCTCACAACGCATACACATAAAAAAATGCGCTGCATTTTCTCACAACACAAAAAGAACGGAAATGTTTCAAGGGGACCCAAAAACGTGACAGGCGCTGCTGTGCCGTGACTATTGCTCAGTGTAGTAGGTGATCTTTTAAAGGTGAGTTTTTGTTTGTTTATTTTAATATCCCGATTCTCATGTCTTTAGTATTTATTAGCCTAAATAACCATAACCTAAATAGCCAGGTCCATCACATTTTAGGGTCCCCTTGAAACATTTTCGTTTTGTTGTAAGAAAAGTGTGTTGTCAAACAGATAAAGATCTTTTCTGAAAACTGAAAACAAAGAGGAAGTGCATTTTCAGATTTCAATTAAAGATTACAAGGGCAAACAAATATTGTTTTTTTAATGCCATGCACAGATGAATTGTTCACCACAAAACTAACAATTCGAGTTAACAAAATCAATATGGTTGGTTTTGATTTAATGGTGACTTTAACACTAAATGAGACTTCAATCACCTCAGTGGAAACATATTTAAACTCTTTGAGTCATGTGTTTAGATGAATACTAGGTTACAGTAAGTGATTGATTTGAGTTGCAGCTTTTCGCTCTTATACTTTACAGATACTAGAGAGCATCAGATTGGTCAGAAGATCTGATTGAAATCTGAAGTGTATAATGATGTCATGAAAACCATTGATCCATATTGGTGGCAAACTGCAAGTTTTGAATGCTTATATATAGCCTAAATCTAAATTTGGTCAATGTTTTGGAGCCCTGAGACTAATGTATTAGACTAACACACATGTAGTGATACTGACACCCAAAGAAATTCAGGGGGACTGAAATAAAATATGTTTGTTTTTTTTTACACCCAAATAGAGCTAAAAATGATGAAGACCACAGAGAATGGGCATTCTGGTCAGACAGGATAACAGTGTTTGGTCCAGCATTGCAACAGAAGGCACACACACAACCAGACATGTGTCATCTATCTACATTTTGTTTCCAGACAGAGTTTTTCTGAATCACTCACATAAGTTTCTTTGACAGAGAGAGCCCACTGAAATGTTACCTAGCAACATGACACTTCAAGCTTTCTGTGCGCTAGCCGTTTTTGGAACTCATCGTCATGGCAAAATAAACAGTGCGATCAGGTCTGACAGAAACTCAAGCTAGCGCTAAATGTCATTCAGCCATTATTATCCTGTAGCCAGTGCAGCTGACAGTGTCAACTTGAAAAATTCATTGTTTATAAGTGAACTTTCACACATTATATTTATAATAACCATCAGATAGATAAAACTGTTTTATTTTTTACTGCATTCAGTAGAGGATACTAGAACAGCCTAACACTATTTGACTTTCAGTGCAGAGTTTGGCTGAATCTAAAATTACATGCTACTGTATAGATGGTGGAAAACAGTAAGAAGAACATCTGATATCCGAATAAGTACCAGGATGACAATATAATGACTGTTGTACATTCACATAGCATTTGTGCATCTCATATCAATTCTTAATAGAATTTACTCAGAGTGTTAGAGATTGCAATGAAATGTCTATGTCTTGTTTTCTAATTTAACGTGTGTTACAATTGTGTGTTCATACTTCGTTAATTAGGAGAATACTTTAATTAAATGTATTACATTTTAATGACATATGAATGAATGCATGTTACTGTATCTGCATCTGTCCATGCAGTCATGTAAATCGGATGTTGTTGTTTTTTTTTTTTTTTGCTATGGCTATAGATTTCTGTACACTGTATATCCATGCAACTGAGATTTAAACCTGGCTTGCATCTTCTGCTTGTAAGCTAAACATATTAAAATGGTAATCTAGCAGATTTTTCTTCTTTTAAGTAAATGCTAGTTAATATAAATAAAAAATAACTTTTTTTTTTTTTTTTGCATTTATTAAATACATCTTTAAAGTTGGTAACTAAATACACTATTGGCATTTACCCTCCTAAGACCCAAATTAAAAAAAAAATATTTTTTTCTGCAATTTCCTACATCCTTTGGGTTTAAAAAAATCTGCAATTTAGAGTTTTTACATTTTGTTTTTATTTTTAATTTTACAGCATGTCCACTCTTAGTGGACCACAGGACCATTTTAGTTTGAAACGACCGCCAAACTCAGACAACAAAGCTGTACAGGATGTGGCTGTAAAGGGATATTAATGCAATATTAATGTAACAAAAACTAAACAAAAGCCTTTTTTTTTCCTTTTGTATTGAAATTCCAGAAACAGTTTAGTCTGAAAAAGAAGTTTTCCGAACTAAAAAAAAAAAAAAAAAAAGTAGTGATGTTAATCCAAAACAAATTTAACATAAAAGCAATTTAAAACTGATTGTCATTCTCTAATTGTCTGATTGTCAGACTCTAAGTCAGAGTCTCCCTCAACTATCTTATAAAGAATCCTCTCTGCTTCAGGTCTGCCTCCAACAACATGCAGTCGTTAATAACATTAAGATGGTCCCGGTGTCCACTAGTGGACATTTAAAAAAAGATGATATTTTGAAACACAAACAAGTTAACAGCTTTGAAAGCTAAATGTATTGTTCCTGGCAATTTAATAAACAAATATATATGTAATAATAATAGTAAAAAAACATTTAAAAAGCTCAATTTTACATACATCTCTCCTTCCCATAAAATGGGCTTGTTTGTATGCCGGCCATTTTGGATGCAGTGTAAGTGGTTCCTATCATGCCAGCCAATCAAATTACATATGACTAGAAAGCCCAGGATGTCCTCTGCACAGTACAACAGGACTTGACAGGGTAGCTAAAAAAATTCAAAGAAAATTCATGAAAACACAATGTCCACTACAGAGGACACAAGTCAATGGGCGGCGTCTCAGGAGGATATGTAGGATTGGGTCAATAGACGATGCCATCGTCCATTGCCAATGGCCGATAGACATCACGATGCTGAGCCAGCATCACAATTCTCTGCCCCGCCCCTGTCGCAGTAGCAACCCACTCACGAAAAATACACACTTAGGCCCCGTTTATACTAATACGTCTTAGTTTTTAAATGGCATTTTAGATCGAAAACAATCCACGCCCAGACTGGCGTTTCACCTATCTTTTCTGAACAGGTCTTCGTCCACACTATACCGCTGAAAACGCCCCACGTGACCACACACACACACACACACACTCTGGCATGAGCTGCAGTGCATGCGCATGTCTGAGCTCCAGGCAGTCAACAGGTTCTTTGAGCACAAAACCCCAGCGAGCAGTGTACGTCGGACAGTTGATCAAGAATGTACTGCTGGATCACGTCTCACTATAGTTGTTAAACGTAATATTTAATTAATCGTGTCTCTATCCTATGACTCTTCAGTCTTTTGAATCTATCAGGTAACGTGTCACAGCGTCAGTACACTGCTTTAATCTTTTCAAATTTTAGTGAAAACCTCAGATACTGTTGGTTGGTTCCTGTTGGTTGTTCATCTTTTTTACCAATGAAGTTTTGACGCCATTATAATGACAGATCACTCTGCATATTCATGCCAGAGTCCTGCGGAAAAAGTGATTGACAGGTGGTAATTTGTGTGTAACTTATCGTTATTTATTTATGATTTGGTTATGAGTAAAACAAAGACCATGCGGGTCAGGTAGTTGAAACGGTAGACTACAAATAATTAATTTGTTATGAATTAGTTAATTATTCATAAATAATTAATTCACTGCTATGCCATCTTCCATCGCGATGTTTCACATTAGACATTTTACGATGTCAAATTGGTCGACACCGCCCACCCTAATATGTACATTACATTAGGTCTGATTTTTTTCTCACTGACAGCTTTCGGAAGATTGCCAACTAAAGCCTGAAATTTGAGACAAAATCAGTGCTTGAGTGATGATCGCATAGTGTGAATTATCCAAGACACAATCTAAAAGAAGCGTCAGTGCATGGCAGATGCCGGAGAAATATTTAGCAGGCTAAAATTTGGACCTGTCAGCCACACAGAGCACTGTGTTGTGAAAGTTTTTTTTTTTTGACTGGAAAATAAAATTCATTTGAAATGACCTAGAGCCATGCAGTGAAAAAATATCCTCCTTAAAAATATCCTTTTCTTTCTTTCTTTTCAGTACAACTTGGAGAGAAAAACATTTGCAGGCCATCCTTTTTTTATTCAAAAAGATTGTACTATCAAGTTTGAGTTTCACAATTGCGAGATCCTAAATCATTTCCTGTATCACTTGTTGCACATATTATGGCTGGATGGTATGCAGGGACGGTTTAAACCAATAAGCAAGGTAAGCGGCCGCTTAGGGCTCCAGGAATTTTGGGGGCCCCCAATGAATATCTAGAAGTATAAATTATACCTATAAACTATATATAACATCGTTTTCTACCATATTTAGTATGGCGAGAGTTAAACAAATACAATTTTAACATAATTAAATATTAATTAATATACAATCAAATATAATATTATTATAATAATGTAGTGTTATGTAATAATAATATTACAATATAAAATATCCATCGTGGATCAGTCCAGAAGTCAATTTTATATATATATATATATATATATATATATATATATATATTATTTTTAGTTGTAAATTCATTTTAAGAGAACTAAATACTTAAAATGGAGAGATTGCATTAATTTAAAATGTTGAAAAGAAGATTGTTGAAAAAAAAAAACAGCAATATAAGTATATTAAATATAAGTAAGTATTAAATAAAAGTAGAAAGGGTGCATTTCCAGGCTTGGGCCCTATGGCTGGAATTGCTTAGGGCCCCAAAATCACTAAATCCACCCCTGATGCTTTGACTATTGTTATCATGATATTACATGCCAATATAAAGATATATTTTTATTTTGTGTATTTGGCAGTATGTAAACAAATGCATATTGCATGTTCACATACAGAGTGAATAAGGCCATGTGAAATGCTATAAATGAGACACGTTGTGAGAAACCCCTTTTATACATACAGACTTTTCTGGAAAATGAACCAAAAGTTAACTGAACATTTTTAAGTTAACCAGTAATGTCCTTTCAGTAATATTATGGCAATTTACTAGTATTACCAGCCGTCACAAAGAAATTTAACTATTTAATTTTTTTTGTAAGTTTAGCTAATTCATACAAATTCATACGATTTCAGTTGTACGAAAATGTACGATTTTTAAAAGGAGGCGTGAAAACAAACCCCACCCGTAAACCCAACCATCATTGGAAGATAATCAAATTGTACCATCGTAGTAAAAACTACTGTAAAACACTGATGAGATGGCTAAACCATATTTTAAGACACTGGTTAATTGTTACATTTTGCTTAGCAGTGATTGAGTTGGAGGCTTTTTGAAGTTGATATATCCTTTTCTCCTGAACACACTGACTGAGCACTTGAGCGGTTGTCTCTGCGTGACTTCACAGTGCAGTTTAAATATACTATTACTGTTCATATCAATGAAAGTACAGCGTGTCTGATGCACTGCACACTCTGTAGTGTGTGCTCAAGTGATTCAGCTGAAAGCACTGACTGTCAGGTGGCCAGAAATATTGCACAAGCTATTCTATTTGTTAGCATTCATATATTACCATCTTAACTTTGATTTCAGAAAATCAGTTTCTGTGAAAATAGTCCACTACATTAATATTCATGAGCCTTATAAGGCAGCTTAAACTGTAATTAGCAGCAATGGAGGTAAAAATACTTACTTACTCCCAGGGCCATTTATATCAAAGTTTTTACGAAGCAGGTCGTTAGCCCAATGCTCAACCCCCAACCTGGAGGACCAGGACATACACACATACACTATGGACAATTTAGTTTATTCAATTCACCTATGGGGCATGTCTTTGGACTTGTGGGGGAAACCGGAGCACCCGGAGGAAACCCACTCGAACACGAAGAGAACATGCCAACTGACCCAGCCGGGGCTCAAACCAGTGACTTTCTTGCTGTGAGAAGACAGCGCTACCCACTGCGCCACCTTGCCACCCCAGAAATAAAAATACTTTTGTTAATATTCATTAATTCATTAATTTTCTTTTCGGCTTAGTCCCTTTATTAATCCGGGGTCGCCACAGCGGAATGAACCGCCAACTTATCCAGCATGTTTTTACGCAGCGGATGCCTTTCCAGCCGCAACCCAATACTGGGAAACATCCATACACACTCATTCACACACATACACTATGGACAATTTTAGCTTACCCAATTCACCTGTACCACATGTCTTTAGACTGTGGGGGAAACCGGAGCACCCGGAGGAAACCCACGTGAACACAGGGAGAACATGCAAACTCCACACGAAATGCCAACTGACCCGGCCTAGGCTCGAACCAGCAACCTTCTTGCTGTGAGGTGAACGTGCTACCCACTGCGTCATCGTGCAGCCCCTATTACAAATCATGTTGATCCCTAAATGCTATTTTTAAATGTGTTAATTTCAGTGATACGTTAATGTCAAATCCACCGCGTCGCCCTTTTGTTTATATATAATATTTAAAATAATATCTTTTTTATATCAATAAAAATGTTATTTTACAAGCAAAATTTGCCTGTATTTACTTATGTTTTGTTAAAAGCTTAGTTCTATCCAATAATATGTATGTTTAAAGCCAATTTTGTGACATACACACAAAGTTATGTTTGGATATTTTCTGCAATATATTTGTCCTCATTGCTAAATGTGGCATGTTATACAATATGTGTTCCTATAAGGTTATTCTAAAAGTCTAGTTTATTGTGTTTATCAGGTTTTAAATGTAAAATAAAAAGTAAAAGGTGAAGTTCTTTTTATTTCTAATTAGTTTTCTTTAGTATTTACTGTATATGTAAGCAGTAAAGCCCCTTTGACATTTTTTCATTATAACTACATACAGGTAAATTATTTGCCTTCTTGTGAAAGTGTTGTTTAACAGAGCAAGAAGATTTTTATGCAATATTTTTTATTTGTATATTTTTTTTTATAATTTAGTAAAGTAGATTTTTGTTCTGAACAAAGTCTGGCTGGATTATTATTATTATTATTATTATTATTATTATTATTATTTAAATGCTAAGGTCAATATTATTAGCACAATTAATAAATTTTTTTTATTGGAAACAAAATAAAACCACTTTTGTCCAATGACAGCATAATTAATCTAACTTGCTTAGTCTTTAAATTGCACTTTAAGTTGAATACTAGTATCTTGCTAATTAACTAGTAAAATAATATGTAACGTCTTCATGGTAAAGAGAAAAGACATTAGTTATTTGAAATTAGTAATTAAAACTCTCACTTACTTTCCTTTGTCTTATTCCCTGCTTTTATCAGGGGTCGCCACAGCGGAATGAACCACCAATTTCTCTGCCATTTTTTTTTTTACACAGCAGATGCTTTTCTAGCCACAACACCCACACACACTTTCATTCACACATACACATACACTCATACACTACGGACAATTTTTAGTTTATCGAATTAACTTTATATCGCATGTCTTTGGACTGTGGGGGAAACCGGATCACCCGGAGAAAGACACAAGGAGAACATGCAAACTCCATACAGAAAGGCCTCCTGGTTCACCCGGGGATATGAACCAGAGGCCTTCTTGTTGACACAACTGTGCTAACCACTTAGCCTCCATGCCAACAGTTATTAAAACTGTTATGTTTAAAAGTGTGTATAAAAAAAGATCCAACACTTGTGAAATATTTGAAAAAGAATAAAAACTATTCTCAGGAGAGCTAATAATTTGTCTTCAACTGTATATAATGAACTATTGTATATTACAATTATTATAATGTATATAAAAATGAACCAAAAACTCATACCGTTATATAGAATTTTGGTCAGATCACATACACCTACACTCAAAAAAAATATATATTTTTTTTTTTTACTTGTTCAAACTACTTAATTAAAATGAGCTGAAACAACACAATTCTTGAGATTTCATTGGGACAACTTAATTTTCTTATGTTCAATCCACATAAATTTGCTAAAAGTGTTAAGTTAACTTAATTTGTGTTGGGACAACATTAATGAATTGTGTGGAACCCTGCATTTTTTAAAAATCAAATCAAATCAAATCACTTTTATTGTCACATCATCAGCAGCACGTGTGCTATGATGAGTGAAAAGCTTAGGTGCTGGCTCCAGACAGTGCAAAATACAGATAGTGTAAATACAACGACAGTGCAAAATACAGACAGTGTAAATACAATGACAGTGCAAAATACAGACAGTGTAAATACAACGACAGTGCAAAAATACAGACAGTGCAAATCCAATGACAGTGCGAAATACAGACAGTGCAAAAATACAGACAGTGCAGGATACAGACAGTGCAAAATACAGACAGTGCAAAATACAGACAGTGCAAAATACAGACAGTGCAAAATACAGACAGTGCAAAATACAGATAGTGCAGTATACAACAACATACTCACAAAAAAACAAGACAATGTAAAATTGGCAATGTTGACAGCGATAAGTAGGCAGTATTGTTTTAAGTATGGATTTGTTAAAGTGCAGTGCATGCTACATCTTGACGGTGTGCAGTGCAGGGTATGGAAGAGTTTGTGTGGGGTGTGTTAAGTGTTCATCAGCCTGATAGTCTGAGGGAAGAAACTTTCCTTCAGTCGGCTGGTGCGTGACCGGATGCTGCGGAACCTTCTGCCTGAGGGTAGCAGAGAGAAAAGTGGCTGGAGTCGCTGATGATTCTCTTGGCTTTCCTCATGCACCTCCTGGTATAGATGTCCTGGAGGGAGGGAAGCTCACCTCCTACCACACGTCCAGCAGTACGCACAATCTTATGTAGACCTTTGCGATTGCTGCTGGTGCTGCTTCCGTACCAGGTGGTGATGCAGCCAGTGAGGATGCTCTCCACAGTGCAGGTGTAGAATGAGCGGAGGATGTGGGGGCTCATTCCAAACCTCCTGAGACGCCTGAGGAAGAAGAGGCGTTGTTGTGCCTTACAGTGTACTTCTTGCTCATTTGTTTTGTAAATGACATTTGTCTGGGATTCTTCCTCATTAAAAACAAGAAATAGTTTTTATTCATTCATTCATTCATTCATTTTCCTTTAGCTTAGTCCCTTTATTCATCAGGGGTCGCCACAGTGGAATGAACCGCCAACTTATCCAGCGTATATTTTACACAGTGGATGCCCTTCCAGCTGCAACCCAGTACTGGGAAACACCCACACTCATACTATGGTCAATTTAGTTTATCCAACCCACATGTAGCACTATGTCTTTACTATGTACAATTTGTCTTCAGACTTTGGGGGAAACCGGAGCACCCGGAAACTCCAAACAGAAACATCAACTGACCCAGCCAGGGCGCGAACCAGCAACCTTTTTGCTCTGAGGTGACAGTGCTAACCACTGAGCCACCGTGTCACCCTAAAATAGTTTTCTAATTGTATAATACTATATAGTAACACATATACTGTATAAAGTTTAACCCCAGTTGCCGATCCATTGTCTAGTGTGTAAACAGCAGCACTCAGCAGCCAAAACAGTTGTGTAATATGAAAGAAAGAGGGATCCTTTAAGAATAGTGTATGTGTGGCACATGCTAGTTTGCAGTGCCCTTTTGTCTTTTGGTTCAAGTCCAGCTTTTTGTTTGTAATGCAGCTGATGCAAGTAGACAACACAGCCAGCTTTTGACACCACTAGTTCTTTAACTTTTGACTGCCATGAAGTCGCCCAACTCTCCCTATTGACCTTATTCTGCAATGCAGAAGTAAGCTCTTTTCTGTCATTGTTTTATAACTGGTGATTCAGTTTTTTATGGGGGAAATGACTTGGAATAACAAACAGCAGAAAAGGGTAAACTACTTGCCCTACAAACAAGTGTGTTTGACAATACATACAGTACAAATATAATATAATATAATATAATATAATATAATATAATATAATATAATATAATATAATATAATATAATATAATACAATATAATATAATATGATACAATATAATATAATATAATATAATATAATATAATATAATATAATATAATATAATATAAAATAATATAATGTAATATAATATAATATAATATAAATAATATAATATAATATGATTTGATTTAATATAATATAATATAATATAATATAATATAATATAATATAATATAATATAATATAATATAAAATTATATTATATTATATTATATTATATTATATTATATTATATTATATTATATTATATTATATTATAATAATATTATATAATAATAATAATAATATACAATGTTGCAAAATCAAATCTGTTTTTTTAATTAATGAATGTGAATGAGACCTCTCGAGAAGTCTCTAGCCAATAAGGTTCCAGTGGCCTTGTTCACCAGTACATAAAGAAGAAAGTCAATTCTCAAATGTTATACATTTCAGGCTGTTGCTAACCAAAAAACAACAACTGTCAAACAGTGGTGGCTATTCTTGTTGAACAATGGCACAGATCACCCAGAAGTGTCCTCCTCCTCATCTTCTCCATGACCAGCCTCATGCCTGTGGGCAAAGCCTCAGGGTGGGTGAACGCTGCTCTGGCCACCCACCGTGTGCCCACCCAGAGCCTGGCCGCGGCGCCAGGGAGGCCATATGGGCTCAGGCTGGCACACAGCCCCTCAGCTGGGGAAGAGCCAGTCTGTCGGAGTGGATGACTTACCCACTTTCCACAGACCTCTGGAGAGGGGTGGCCATCTGCTGTCCCTCCCCCCAAAACAACCCCCCCTCCCCACACCCGAAAGGTTTGAACTGGAACAGGAGTGTACTGAAAGAATGGACAACAAACTTGCGCTTTCTAAGTTGTGATGCGCAGGTGTGAGATCAAGAGGGACTGCTAGCAGCTACATGAAGCCAATGCGGCGCCAGAGCAATTACGTTTATTAAAGAGCACGGTGTACTATTGAGGTCAATCCATTTGCGCAAATGGGACCTTGGTTACCATAGCGAAGAAAAAAAAAAGTAATTGGTTCTGTATATGGATGTGGTGCTAAAATACATTTAGAGGGTAAAGCGTGAAATGGTAATGTACTGTATGAACATAATGTCATGTTCAACAGAATTGAAAGTTAATGAATCTACGCATTTCTTTTAGCAGATGAAAGCAAAATGGATAAAAATGAACATGCAGTAGCACCTTAAAGCAAAACAGATTTACCAGAAAGTTTCTTGTGTAAACTCACCCGCAGACTGTTTGTCATGCTTATTTGGCAGGAGACAGGAGAGAACAAGAATCAACAGTTCAGCTACTGAGCCTTCCCTGCAATCTGGATACAAGCCTCCCACTATATGCAATCTGCCTGTCATTTCACCAATTTAACTTTTACATTTAAGCAAGTCACGTGAATATCCCACACAATATTCGGTCATCATCGTGCAAAGTTATTAAATATAGACCTGGAAAGCACAGAGGATAACCATGCAGAATTAAAAAAAATAAATAAATAAAATATCCTGTTCCTGTTTCTTATGCTTTAATTAAATTTTGATGTAATTTGTTCTTGTCTATCTTTAGATACATCTCACAAGTATACGAGATCAGTGTAATATTTAAAAATAATAATAATTAAGCTACATTATTAGTGTTATATTTGTTATATAAAAAAACATATAGTTAAAAAACTCATTCACACTTAAGTCAGTATTTTACTTAAGTACTTAAGTATATAGATAAATACATATTATTATTATTATTATTATTATTATTATTATTATTATTATTATTATTATTATTATTATTATTATTATTATTATTATCAGGGCTTTACATTAACACCCGCCAACCCGCCAAATGCGGGTAGATTTCAGTGGTGGCGGGTAAGACAGACACTCCCACTAGCCACTTTGGCTGGTTGAAAATAATTTTCCCGGATAATAATTCATAAAAGCAGGGTTCGACAATAAGGTTGGTCCAATATGCATGCAAAGGCGATCTTAGAATTAAGAAGCAACACGACTGACAAAAATAATTGCGTTCGCGTGAGCAATAAAAAAGCAGATGAATACCGAATGAAAGGATGATCTCTCGCAGCTGAGGTGATGTGCGCGATTGTTTAAAACGCGCGCGCGCTCTCGTTTCCTTGCGTGAAGCAACTGTGTCTAGAAACACAGCTGATGTGATCGGTTCTCTTTCAAATAGACTAGACAAAAGGTAAAGAACATGCACCCCCAGTCTTGCTGCTTTCAAGAGCTCCAGATTTGTATTTTTGTAAGCAGCACCGGTTTCTTTCGATTCACCATTATTTGAACAGATTTTTTATGGGTCTAACGTTAACCGTGTGCTTTATAATCCTTTCATTATCACACGGTATGTTTTTTACCTGCTTTCTTTTGCGTAATGTGGTTTATTTATAATTTTTTACAATAACATTGCTTTAATGGGAGATTACTCCCTGTTTATGTGTAGTTAACTGGTGATCTGGGTCCTTTAGCCAGGACAGATTACTGTGCATATGTTTTGTTAAATAAAAGGTATAGTAAACAGCTATATTATGCTTGTTTTGACACATTTAAAATTTGTGGCTAAGAAATAATTAATTTATGTTTGGTGTGGTCAGAGATAAATTTGGTAAATCCTTCATTTTGAGCTCTGAAAATGATGTGAAATAAAAACTAATTGTAATACAATGAAACCATAACCCATTTGCTCATGAACATTTTGCAAGCTCATACACGACACACAAAAAGTGAAATGAATGAGGCATGTGGAGATAATGCAACATCTAAATCAAGTCATTTTAGCATGTCAAAGTCATATTTATGTGTATAAAATATATTTTCCCAACAATAAAATTGTGGCTAGTGAAAATGGCGAGTGGCTAGTAATGTTGGAAAACTACTAGCCACCGTGGCTGGTGATCAAAAAAGTTAATGTCAAGCCCTGATTATTATTATTAGGTAGTAGTAGTATTAGTACAACCCAAATCAGAAAAAACTTCAGACAGTATGGAAAATGCAAATGAAAAATGAAAGTAGTGATTTCCAAATGTTCATGTTTTGTCTGGTCAACGTCATTTCATTTGTTAATATACATCCTTTCCTGTCATTCAGACCTGAACAGATTCCAAAAAAAAAGTTGTGACAGGAGCAATGTAGGGCTAGTAATCAGGTAAATTGGTTATATAATGACGGGGTTTGAAACCGGTAAAGTCAACAGGTGATTATGATTTGGTACAAAAGCAGAAGAAAGGTCCAAGAAAGATCTAGTCCTTTAGAAGCAAAGATGGTCAGAGGATAGCCAGTTTGGCAACAGATACGTGAGAAAATTATTGAATGGTTTAAAAACAATGTTCCTCAAAGAATGATAGAAAGACATTTAGATATTTCACTTTCAACAGTGCATAAAGTCATTAAAAGATTCAAGAAATCTGGAGGAACTTCAGTGTGTAAAGGACAAGGGAGCAAGCCTAAGCTGAACAACCATGATCTCGGATTAATCAAGCGGCTCTGCATCAAGAATCATTCATCTATAGGCGATATCACCACATGGGCTCAGGACTACTTTGACAAACCTTTGTCAAGTAACACAATATGTAGTAACATTCACAAATGCCATTTAAAACTGCACTGTGCCAAGGGAAAGCCCTGTGTTAACAGTGTCCAGAAGTGCCATCAACTTCTCTGGGCTCGGAGGAATCTTTGATAGACCATCACACAGTGGAAACGTGTACTGTGGTCAGATGAATCCGTACCAAATAAGAAAGGGATCATCCAGACCAGCAACAAGTCCAAAAGCCAAGGTCTGTCATGGTATGGGGTTGTGTCAGTGCCCTTGGCAATGGTAAATTGCACATTGCATATTTCCACAAGATAAAGCAAAACCATATTCTGCTTACATCACAGGTATGCATGATACAGGTTGACTGGCCTGCCTGCAGTCCCTACCTGTCTCCGATAGAGAACGTGTGGCGCATTTTGCCCAAAATGCGACATTGAAGACCTCGTATTGTTGCCCACCATAAGACTTGTTTGCAGGAAGAATGGGACAAAATGACACCTGAAACACTTCATTATTTAATGTCTTCAGTCCCTAAACATATTTTAAGTGTTGTGAAAAGGAATTGCAGTGATAAATGCTTTACTGTTCCAACTTTTTTTGGAATACGTGTTTATTTTAAAAAACACATTACATAATGTTTGTTGTATTGTCTGCAAAGAAATATAAGTCAAAGTACATTTAGAAATCACTACTTTCTATTCATTTGTGTTTTCCATACTGTCCCAGCTTCTGATTTGGGGTTGTAGTAGTATTGATATATTGAAATATCAACCTTTTACTGAAACACTTTATTAAAAACCTACTGAATTTTTATGATTAAACAGTGCTGTTTTTGTGTAAACTATGAACCATTTTAAAACAGATATTCCTAAAATCCACTGCTTTCTTTAATGTTAGGAACTGTAAAATATACATATAATATCACCATAATGCCAAAAACATGTCTGTAAATAAGGTATATCAAAAGTTTTGATAATGTTTATTAAGTTTAGATACTTGGGTTTAGAAAAAAAAAAGGTTATCATGTAAACATTTAACAGTTTTTACAGTTTAACATTAGATTAAATCTCGATAACTAATTTCAGTTTTTGTTAGTGAATTATTTTTTCATTTGAACATTATTTCTAAAATTATTGTACAAAGCATGTCTTTTTCTTCTTCCTAAAAGGCATAATTACTGGTTCCAAAAAAATAGCATATTACATCAATTAATTCTAAAACCTGCACGCCATTAAAAACTATGACTGAACAAAACATATTGTGCACTTAACTGTTACATCATTATATACAGTAACACTTTACTCTTCAATGATCAGTCAGCCAAGTTTGTATGGTGCCACTTTACAAAAGTAGTTTCACCACATGCTACCCTTTATGGTTGATCCTTCATATAAATTCAGGAACTTGTGTAATTGTTACCTTTTCATTTCATAACTTCTTGATATCTCTTTAACCCTCTACTCTCTCTCCCTCTCTCTCTCTCTCTTTCATATACACACATTCTCTGAGCTTTAATAATGCTCTAGATCCTCTCAGGCCTCTCTTGTTCCCTGAGCACCTGTGCAATAATGCCTGAATCTCTGAACTACAACGCTATTTAACGCAAACGGCTGTCAGAGGTCATTCAGTAGGGAGCTTTCCAGCAGGGCTATATTTACATTCATCTTTCCTTTGCCCCGTTCCTTCTATTTCCGAAAGCTACCAGTCTTGCACATAAAGCTCTAATGTTTGCACCTTGTGATTCTGCGATTAAAATAGAAAAACAACCCAGTCAACAAACAGGGTCCAAAATTAACACTCAACACGTGTTAAAAGTTGTCTGAAAAAAGATTTATTAGAAGGTGCAACTTTGTGGTTTTAAATCAAATTTAAGATGGATCATCTAAATCTCGCAGACATACAAAATGAGTGAGGAGACTTTGAAGCTCTTCTCTCTTGGTGAATTTGAGACACATGAGAAATATATCTTTGGTATTAAGTGTCTATAAAAGAAAAAAAAATATGACAAAATCGAAATCTGCTGTTCATATAGTAGTTTTCTAAGTTTGACTAAGACAGAGACCTATAAAACACTCATAAAACTGCAGTACACACTGTGAACACTATCCAAAAATTAACAGTTTTCTGTATTTTTGTGATTCATGCTTTTTTATTATTATTATTTATGCTTTTGAATTGTATCATGGGACTTTGATCTTCCTCCAACAACTGTTGGTATTGAAAAGTTTGAAAAAAGTTACTTTTATTGACATTTTCAATGGACTGAAATAATAAATTGTCTTGATCTGTGCTACAGTGCTAGTGTTTTATGCTATTTTACAGACTTAATTCTCTATATCTTATTTCTTATCCCTTTGACTGCCCGCTCGACCAAATGGTTGACCATGTTTTGACTGTTTTAAATAATGACTGTTAAAGAATGACTGTTTAAAATAATGGTTTACACACAGCATTGTTGGTTTACAAAACAAATCAAACAATCATAATCCTGTTACACTACTACACTTGATTTTGGTTTTATTGTAAAAAAAAAACAAAAACAAAAAAACTAGAAAGGATGTTGAATGAGAATCTGAAATATTTTTATGGCATACTTAAAAAAATAAAGATGATTTAGTGTTCAAAAATGTTTTATTTTGATTATGTTTTTAAATAAATATGAATTTACACTTCATATTTTCATATTTTTCATAGTAAATGAATTAATTCTGGGACTTTTACAATAAACCGACATAACCATTTGGTAGAGGCTGATATTTTAGAAACTATGGAATGTGTTGAAAAAAATATATTGATGTTAACTAGCGACATTAGGAGTTAAGATATGCAATCCATAAAATGTTTTCTTGCTGAGGTGGTTAAAGGGTTAAACAATATATTGCTACTACTAAAATGTCAATAAAAGTCACTTTGTTAGACTGCACAGTTGAATTTTGAATTATAACTCATTTCATACCCATAAATAAATTGAAAAACCGTAAATCATGAAATATGGAAACTGTTAATTAACAATTTTTATTTTTACAGTGCAGACAATGTCTAGTCATTTACATTTGTTTCAATCCATGAATATTTATATAATCAAAAATGTAAACAAATGCCAAGTTTTGGCCACTGTCAATTAGAGGTCCACCAACCTGTTTTTCAGGGCTGATGCAGGTACAATTTCTAACAAATTATTCATGCATTCATTTTCTTTTTGGCTTAGTCCCTTTATTAATCCTGGGTCGCCACAGCGGAATGAACCACCATCTTATCCAGCATATGTTTTACACAGCGGATGCCCTTCTAGCTGCAACCCATCACTGGGAAACATCTACATGTATACACACTTATTCACACTCATACACTACGGACAATTTAGCCTACCCAATTCACCTGTACCGCATGTCTTTGGACTTGTGGGGGAAACCGGAGCACCCGGGGGAAACCCACGCGAACACGGGGAGAACATGCAAACACCACACAGAAATGCCAACTGACCCAGCCGAGGCTTGAACCAGCGATCTTCTTGCTGTGAGGCGAACGTGCTACTCACTGCGCCACGGTGCAGCCCCTATTACAAATCATGATGACCCCTAAATGACATTTTTAAATGTGTTAATTTCAGTGATGCGTTAAATGTCAAATCTTGTCAATGTCAAATCAAGGTTTAAAAGCAGATTTCGATAACACTTTAGGTCACAATTCACAGTATTAACAAAACATTAACACTAATAGCTTAATAAGCTACTGCTTAGCTGTTTATTAATAGTTAGTAATAGTTAGTTTAAATTACTGAACAATCAAAATTCAGCTGCACATGTGTCACAATATCACATCACCCTAGTACTTCAGCAACTCCGATTAAAACTTGGATTTTAACATACAAAGCGGTTCATGGATTTGCTCCTGGTTATATTTGTGATTTTGGTGACTATCATCATCTTCTTGCTGTTTACGTTCTGCATTGGGTCTCACTATGTTTCAGCCTTGTTGCAGACTCAACACTGTGAGAGGTAGGGCATTCTCCTACCAGGCACCTAAGTGATGGAGTCCGTTACCTACAACCATCAGGAACAGTTTTAAGAAACTGCTTAAGATTCACTTTTTAATATTGAGGCTTTCTGTCATTTTGAACTATTTGTTGCATTTTGGTATCCAATGTTTTGTATCATTGTTTTGTAGCCCTTTGAGTTTAAGAAAAGCGCAAAAGTAAATTTTATTAAACAAATAGCAAATAAAAATGATAATTTATTATTAGTAAGGTAGACGTTGGGTGTAGGTTTTGAGTAGGATTAGGGTTGCAGAATAAGATTATCATTTATAACTAATAATGCACAGTTAATATTCTAATAATAGGCTGGTAAAATAAACCAGTAATTAATAGCATGAAGTGTAACCTAAACTAAAGATTTACCAAGATGTCTGCTCCTAAGTGAAAGTTGTAGAAAGCAGACATGTAATTGTTAATTTAAACTGCTCATTTACATCTTATTTATAATAATAAATATTTATAAAACTTTGATTGAAACAGGTTTTTGTTCCCTGACTGAATTTGTGTTCAGTAAAGCAATGGCATCAGTCAATTTTATTAAAATTAAACCTATAGAATAGGTGCTTTCGATGATAAGTGTATGAAAAACACTAGCCTAAATATTTGGACACTGAGTTCTTACACCGTTGATGGTGTTGCCATGGTAACACTGTGAGTAAACAAGACTTATTTATCTAAACATTTCTCAGAAAGGAGAAAAGGTGAGAGACCAGCAACTGTTGGCCAAGCAGGATCTCATAACTTCAAACAGTGGCATGTCTGAACAATACAAACAAGTGCACCACGGGTTCTGTCAAAGGCAGAGTTCAGCACAGTCCCAGCACTAATTACCAATGGACATCTCTGACACTCCTTTAATTTGTTTATCGGCCATGGTTGTTGTTTCAGGAGGATTTTTTTTTTTTTTTTTTGTGCAATCTCCAGTTCTTTCTGTTTCACCGTCATTAATTTGCACCATCTGTCTCACACTGATGTCAGAGTGAGGTGACACGACGAGGTGTCTGTTGTCTATTTTTACCTCCATAACGAGAAATTGTTGGAGAGAAATCTGCATGCCACTCAGACACCTCCACCCAGCCGCTACTGGACCATATGGCTGGGAGGAGGGAGACCCAGTGCTTTGCTGGACACCGGGCAGTGGATGGATGAGTTCACAGTGACTGTACCAAGAGCTTTAGTCCCATGTAATGCCATGGGAGCTACACAGGAAACAACCATCATGAATGGGATATTAAAAGTAATACCAGAAATGTTTCTGTGATGGTTCCTTTAGACATGCATTCATTCGCCAACGCAGATGATAAAACTCAGTATGTAGAAAATGGTGTTGCTTTGATTTAAATGTCAATTTGTCTTTAATGATTCAAAAGCCTACAGCACAACTAGTGCGATATGATTCCTGAACAACTGATACATATGAGATGATTCTTTTCAGTGAATCAAAAACTTACAGCACAAGTGGTGTAACATCATTGCTGAATAACTTGTATAATAATGAATCAAAACACATAAAGAGGCAGTGTTACAGTGTTAACCAGTGTTATCTTATTTCTTTAAGGGATAGTTCACCCAAAAATTAAATCTCTGTCATTGTTTGCATATATTTTGAAGAAAGCTGAACACCTATAACCAGTGGTGGTTCTAGTTTAAATGGCACCCTGGTCGAACTACCCCATAGAATTAATTGTTGTCTTAGACCCGACTCATGGCCGAGAATTAATGTTATGAAGTCTTACTTCCCTGACGCTTTATCCCACCTTTCTGCTTTATAGCCATGCTTAGTGAAAGTAACATCATCATCATATTACATAAACTTTTGTTTTGTCACTTGCAAAACTCGTTGCATGCCGACACCTCTGCACAAAAGGCTGTTACTGCGGTTTCATGGTGCATGAGTGGCACGTATTTTATCGTCGTGCATGTAAACAACCGGGATTCACACAGGAGCACGTGAGGCGCGCAGGAATGGTTTTCTGCGCGCATGCGTCAGTTTGCTTTCACCAGTGTTGTTTTTGTTGCACATAGATAACAACAAACGCGTGCAAATGATGCCAAATGTGAATAGCCCATAACGTCTTTATTCTGGGAATCCAAGTAATCTCATTCCCAAATGACAGATTCATTTTAAGCAGTGTTATCAAAAACAACTGATTCTGATGAGCCGATTGCTTATAAGGAATCAAAAACAAATCAACCAGTGTAATCTCATTCCTGAACAAGCGATTCATGTGTAATCTCATACCTGAATGACCGATTCTTATGAGATGAGTCATTTTAATGAATCACAAAGCCGTGTTACCACATTCATAAATAACTGATTCTAATGAGCCGATTGTTTATAATGAATCAAAAACAATTCAACCAGTGTAATCTCATTCCTGAACAAGCGATTCGTGTCTAATCTCATTCCTGAATGACCGATTCTACTATCAAAAGATTGCAGAAAGCACACACACACATTTCTGAATGAGTGACTCAAAGAGATGGTTTTCTTAAGTGAATCAAAAACATTCAGCACAACCAGAGTCTGATTTCTGAGCTGTGGTGGAAAGAGTACTGGAAAATCATACTTAAGTAAAAGTACCATTACTTGCCTAAAAATGTAGTGCAAGTAGAGTAAAAGTATCTGTTGTAAATGTTACTTAAAGTATAAGTAAAAAGTAGCCCTTTCAAAAGTACTGAGTTGTGAGTATTACATTGTAAAAAGCTGATGCATTGACATGTAATTTGTGGATATGTGTGTAAACGTAATTTATTTTTTGTCTTTTAGTAGATATGTTATATGAGAGACTTGCTTTGTTTTCCAAATAAATTGGATCTAATTGGATCAGCATTGTAAACATTAAATAAAAGTTAAAAAGGAATATTTTTTTTATTTCATATATTAAGTTTTTAGTTATGAAACTCCCAAAATCATTCAGCATAAATCCGCAGATCTTTAGCAAAATTCTGAGCAGAAATAGCAAAAAATGTCAGCAGATTCCATCTGACCCTATTATTGCCCAGCAGGCACACAACGTCATAAGACGTTAATATTAGGTTATATTTAGTTTGTGATGTCAGGTGACCAAAATTCTATGTCTAGCCATCATCTAAGGACAATGTTATTTTAATATCCAATAACAACATCAAATGACGTTGATTTTGTTTGTGTTAGAAAGTGACCAACATCCAACATCGAGCCAACATCTTAAACCAGCGTCATATTGATGTCAAATAATGATATTTATTCATCAGGTATGTCAACCAAAATCCAACGTCTGATAGACGTCATAGTGGTAATGTCCACACAACGTCAAGCTGTAACATCATTAGACGTTGATACTTGGTTGATTTCAGGTTGGACGTTGGACACTGACATCGACCTAACGTTGGGTTCTGATGTCAACCCGATTTTCATTTCCAAACAAAATGCAACGTCTCCGTGACATTGAGGTACATTGTCAATCTGACGTCATGTTGATGTTTTATGCCTGCCGGGTGTTTAAGGTCATTTTGGTCATCACACAGTAAACATCCGTCCTCTTCTCATCAGTGACATGCATCTAAACAGTCTCTGGGTCAATGCTTGTAAAGAGTTTGGACATTTACTTGGACACTTTTAATGCTTCCAAACTGTTTGCTGCAATTATAAATCGCTCATGTCTTAAGGTAGTTCAATACGATGCGATTTAACGCTTTACTTCTGTGTGCGATTTCATTTGATTTGAAGTAGTGATTGCAGGTTGAATGAAAAGAGTGGAGTAAAAGTACCGATACTGCATTAAAATGTACTCAAGGGAAAGTAAAAGTACACATTTTAACTTAGTAAATTACAATTCCTGAGAAAAACTACTCAATTACAGTAATTCAAGTATTTGTAATCTGTTAATTTACACCACTGTATCTGAGAGACTGATTCTAATGGCTTTAATGAGTCGATTCAAAAGATTACAATGCAATCAGTGTAATCTCATTCCTCAATGACGATTCTCTTTAATGAATCAGAAACATACAGTGCAACCAGTGTAATTATATTAAATGAAATGGTCTATGAAATATAATTATCACACTGAGTTTATGCTATGTCAGAAAAACAGTAAAGCATCATTCAAATGTCTGTCACCCTTAAACACACTTTTTGTGATTGTTAAAATTATTTGAATCATATTTTTAGTAATCGAAAAACAGAATTTAGGAAAACAGAATTGCATTTTTTGTGTGTGAGAGGTTTTTAAACATGCTTTAGAGGAATCATTGATGGAATCATTAAGCAAGCGTGATCATTAAGAATAACCAAAACATTTTATTATTATTGTCATGATTCATGAAGACGCTTTTGACAATTACTAAACTCAGAGCTTTAAACAAATCCTACATATTTGGCCTTTAACTAAACATAACATAATTAAGAAAGCTTTTGTATGGTAAGCGAATAACCATAATGCAAAGAACTGAATCATTCTCAGCGGACCTCAGACTCCTAAGTGGGATGGGGGGTTCATTAGCTTTTCATAAGTTTTTTTTACATCAAAAGGAAATGATCTGCCTCGTGCACTGCTTTCTTAACATTAGACATGCGGTACTTGTGATGTTGATGCAATCTGCCTCAATGAGAGTGGCTTTTGGTCTCTGAGCACTTAACAGAATAGACAGAGTCTCAGAAGCTACAGGAAATTGGAAATATGAGCTAAATCATCTGTTGCGAGTCGAGCACTGCGGTTTGACTGGCATGTGAATGGAAGCACAGGAAGTGAGGGAGGAAGACAATGATGTTGGCACTGCCAGCGAAAGCAGCGATACATCACTCGCTCAAACCGTTCTGTGCATGTGTTAATCCAGCTCGCTCTGTGCTGCTCTGCTTGTGTGGGTATGTGCGTGATATGTGAATGGGTGCCTTGCACAGCAGGGCTAATTAAACGTTTATGGAATGTTAGGAGCAGTGTGCAGATTGGTGCTGGCACGCGCGGCATGCTTAATTCAGCGTCACTACACAAAGGGCTTCTAATCTGATGTCAGACCCATTCGCTAACAGCAGGAATTGGCAGAAGACCCAAAGTGTTTCCTTCTCTCTCTCTCACACACACACACACATACAAACAGTGCAGACACATAAGCTATTACGCTTGCTTATTTTACACACTGAAAACATATGATTAAAGGGATAGTTCACACAAACTATTTGTATATGAAAATTTGCTCACAATTTAGCCACCCTATTTTACCCCTTTTACAAGATGTAAGATAAGCCTTTGGTGTCTCCAGAATGTGTCTGTAAAGTTTCAGCTCAAAATACGCATCAGATTATTTATTAAAGCCTCCAGAATTTGCCCGTTTTGGTGTCTGAGTATACTGTAGTCATTTTGTAGCCTGTGGCTTTAAATGAAAACGAGCTGCTTCTCCACACCCACCGTTTCCACGTGCAGTGCTGCCAGATTGGGCGGTTATTGGCGGGTTGACAAAATTTGGCCGCTTTCAAAACGTTTATATGCAATTTATTCAACAGAACATAACTGTGTGCTCCAACTCCATTCACTTAGTAGTGACCAGTGCATAGCGCAAACCGCGTGGGCCCACCCGCAAGAGGAGGTGAAGGAAAGTTGTATCAAAATCTGACTCCCGAACAAATCCGACTTCCCGTCGCGTGCACGCGCATCATACAGCGCCTGTGTGTGGGTGAAAGGGGGCAGTGTTTCGATGTGATCCAGTTATGTTGTGGTTTTGTGACTGCTGGTGTTGGTTTCTGTATGGTTAAAAATGATGATTAAATGATCATTAAAAGTAACTAGGTTAATTTTGATTTAAATAAATGAAAATTCAATGAAATATTAATGTAATATTTTGGGCGTTTTTTTGTGCGTTTTGGTGGGTTTTGGACAGCTTTTTGGCTGGAAAAAGTCAGCTATATCTGGCAACACTGCCCACATGTGTGTCTGCTTCTCATCATACGTTACATTAGATAAACAGCAGTCAGTGACAGAGACAGTCATGGATGAAGCTGAAATACAGCTCATTGGTCAAAAATACCAAGTAAGTTTATTTGATGTATTTGTGGTGGAGTATATTCAAGCTTTTCTGAAATGATGAGTCTCACACAAAAGCTGTTTGAAGTACACACACGCACACTTATTACTGACACCATGCGGCTGTGGTGATTATAGCGGTTAAGAATTAGATAGCGATTTTACTGTCTTTATTACAAACATGCTCTGTTTTAAAAAAGCTTTATACTTATCAAACTTATGTAAATCACACAGAGTTGTAACAAATATTTTAATCCCAGTTTATTTGCAAAAAAATGTTCTGTGTACACGTGTATACATGTTAGGGGTGTCAAAATTAATTGTTTCTTTGGTGCACCGCATTGCAGACGGGGACAATTCGATATCGGTTCAGTAATAATCATAACCGGTTATTGCGAACTGACGTCATTTATCTCCTATGCGCGATGTCGCAATAGAATACTATGGCGAAGGAGGCGAGGGCGAGTAAATAAAACGCTCCTACTACTTAAAAGGTAGTCAATTATGCATAGTTTAACTGCTTGTGACTTTGCTGGAAAGTCTTTCATTGACACTGAAGAAGGCACAGCACATGAGCCGCTATTTCACTACTGGGGAGAAATGCTGTAAAAATCCATCTCTGCCTCTCTCATTTTGCACATTTGACCCGATGGGGTATTTGTGAGGTAACTTTTCCTTTCCTATTGGCTGTTAAAGTGATACTTGTGGATCCAGACACGAGCGTGTCTGAGGAGCAAGTTTTGCTTCACTGTGTCCATTATGGATTACCTGTGATAACCGCGTGTTATGCGCATATACACTGTAACCGCTGCTTTTCTTCCCGAGTCACTTATTGGTGACCAGCGCTTTCATTTCTAAAGCCAAGCGCAGCCCTTTCTGTTGAGCGGGTGAAGACAACGACCAGTCATAGTCATTGGGTGTAAGACCTCGTTTGACAGCGTTCAAAAAGCAAGCGGGATTATATTTACATTAGTTTATTTGCTATAAATGCTCATGTTGTTCTGTGCATGTATTGGAGTTTTATTTGAAACATTCAATAAGAGTGTTCTTTGAGCAGGTCAAATTAAAGCTACAGTTCATATATCTGACTGCTTGTATTAAAGGACAAAATTGTATTACAAATACAGTAATATATAAATATTAATATATTTATAGATTTTAATAAAAAAAAATTCTTGTGTTGTGAAGAAAAAATCTAATTATGTATGAAAAGCATCGTCAATGCACCGTGATGCACCGAGATATCGAATTAAACCGAATCGATGACATGATAATCGTAACCGAACCGAACCGTGAGACCAGTGTAGATTCACACCCCTAAAACATGTTATTATAGAAACATGGCGCCTGTCAATTAATTCGGTGGGCAGGGAAAACCGCACTTCTATGTCACTTTGCAGTAGGCCTCAAAATCACAGGAATTTGGATCCCATTTTAACGTCAGGAAATTAAAAAAAAAGAAACTTGTTGTGTGTATGTCACTCAAATATGACAGTGGACACACTATACCTACACACAGTTCTGTCCAAACAGCTTACAAAAGTAGATTTTCATCATAGGTGCCTTTTAAGGGGTTCCAAACCTTCATGAGTTTCTTTACTCTGTTGAACACTAAGGAAGATGTTTTGAAGAAAGCTGGAACCCTGTAATTGTTGACGTTCATAGTAAGAAAAACAAATACTATGGAAGTCAGTGGTTAAAGGTTTACAACAATCTTCAAAGTAACTTATTTTGTGTATAACAGGAGGAGGGAATTCTTTGAAGCTTATGGGTAAATGATGGTAGAATTTTCATTTTTGGTTTAAATATTTAGTTATGGCAACAAACCATACTTTAACTCATCAGAATAATAAGAAAGTGAAATGAAAAGATTTTAGATTAAGATTTAATAGGATAACATAAAATTATTTGTATAGACATATTTGAAAAACCAAGGCTGTAACTTTTCATGTTCACACACTGTAAAAAATGATGGATTCCACACAGTTCCTTTATGTTGTCCCAACACAAATCAATTAAGTTAACTATGAGGAGGATTGAACATAAAACAATTAAAAAATAACTTAAGAATTGTGTTAGTTTAACTCATATTTAATAAGTAGTTTGAACAAGCAGCAACAGTATTTTGAGTGTGAAGGCATTTTTATGTATAGAGGAATCATGTTATAACTTTTTAACAGATATATTTGCAGTTAAAACAATAATATCAGCCGTCTTGTAAGATGTTATTTATTTTTAAAATATTGCTCAAGTGATGTTCAACAGAGGAATATATATATGTGTATATATATATATATATATATATATATATATATATATATATATATATATATATATATATTCTTCTCTCCAAAAATGTCACAGACTATTCCAAGTTATTATTGTGACAGCTCCAGCTCTGAAGCACTGTAATATGAAGGTGTCTGAATTCCACGCTTCATTTTGTTCTTTCCTCACTGATAAAGTGCACTCAACTGACATGCACTATATAGGAATTAGAAGAATCAGTGAACCAGTGAGTCGGCAACAAGAATCGATTCCTGTGCTGGAGTCGACTCTGACTGTTCAGGGCTGTTCAGAGTCAAGAAATTGATGCATTTGGATTTGACTGCCCATCAATAAAATGAATTCAGATATTTAACATTGATGGTGTCCACAACTGTAGTGCTAGGTTAACAGTTTTCTGATTTGCCTCCATTTAGACTTCTCTTAAGGACTAAGGGGGGATCTGGGATACTTAAAAGACACATTACTGATGCCATTATGTCTCCTGAGCTATAAAACTGCAACCTTTGAGCAATAACATTTTCCTCTGGGCTGTTTTAGGGACTCAGCGCAGTGGAAAGGGAAAGTGTGTGTGTGTCGGTTGTGCAGCGGTTGCCCTGTGAGGCAGTCAGGTGAAATAGGTGGGTAATTGAAAGCTACATCATTATATCCAGCTTTGTCTTCCCTCCTGCCTCTATTTCCCTCACCTTCTCCCTCTAGCACTTCTATCTATCCGCCCCATTGTCTACAGTCCCGTCCCGGCACACAAAAAAACGTCCCTCTTTCCTGGCCGGGCTTCTACAACAACTGATCCAATGTCTCAATACTACTGTGAGCTCGTTTCCTGCTCTGCTTTTGTTCTCCATCCACTTCTTTTACCTTCAGCCCATCACTATCCACAAACATTTAAAAGCCGCTTTTCTTTGAAACCGCGGTGGGTTTTGTGCTGGAGTGGGATTTAAATTATAGCGGGATTATGTGTGTGGCAAAGAGTTGGATTTATAAAGATCACTTCTATGCACAAACACAGACACACACACACACACTATTTATTATCTTCCTTTCTCCTTGTCTTCTCTTTTGCTGTCTCTCACTCTGCCACCTCTCTCTGCCAAACCTCTGACACACACTTCTTTGTCTGAGCCAAAACAGAGCGGTATTGTGAATGGTTTAATGAAAGTGGGAGGCTTATTTGCAAAAGAGAGTTCACTAGCCCTCAGCTCAGAGAAAATACAGGAATTAAACAGATTTCAGGCTGGAGGGTGACAAGCTACAGAGCATAATGCCTTTATATGGCAGGCATTTAAAGGGCAGAGGTCCAACAACAGTGTTTCAAAATACATCTTTCATATATACAGAACACAAGGAAGGGAAAGTAAATGCTGAACAGGGAAAAACATAAACCAGCTTTTGTAGTACATGATGAATTACAGCTAAATTGTCAGGGTTAAATGCATATTTACCTAATAGTCAGAGGGGAAAATATCCTGTGAATTTTATTAAAATTAGGGTACAGTGGCAATATTTCAGAAATTACAGGATGACATATTGGTGCCTAATTAACAATTTATGAGAATATATTCCATCAAAGTAATAATTCATATATTGTACTTCATCGATTCATTGATTATAACCATAAATGAGTTTCTATTATTTAAATGTCATCGTTAATTAAATCTTTATGAATGCCTCACGATTAAGGCAATTATTAGCATATGTTACAATACTGATCGCTGGAGAACTACACATCTGTCACTGAACTGGACAACAAATACTATCATGCATCTCACACACACCAGTTCCTGATTCCCTCTGATTACTCACACACAGCTGGAAGCTCATGATGAACTGATTACCAGGACTACTGTATAAATACACCTCACATTCACACACACAGAGCTGAGTCTTGTTTGTTTGTAGCATTACAAAGCGTACCCTAGTCTAGCCTTGCCGTGTTTCCTAGCCTTTCTTTGTTTATCCTGTTTGCCCCCTGCACTGACCACTGCCTGTGATCATGACTACGCTTATGGAGTACCCACATGAGACCGTTTGTTCATGTTGACCATTGCCTGTCTGACTAAGCTGTAAATAAACTGCGTTTGGGCGCTCAACTCTGTTGTTCCCTGTCTCCATTGTTACAAATACACTCTAAAAATACTTTGCTATTTTAACTTAGCATTTGGTCAAAATGGACAAACACATCTGTTAGGTTAAAAAGTCTGAACCAATAATTTAAACCAATATTGGATTTTTCTCTGTTTGACCCAGTGATGGATTAAAACAATACAGCATTTTTAGAGTGCAACTAAGGGCGTGCTCACACTAAGTACAGTTGCCTCATATATACAGTTGCGCTGTACTGTATGTTTGCAAGTTTTCTCCCCAACAAACCCCATTATACCGACAAAACATTCTGCACCATCAAAGCGCCCACAGTAGCACCCAAAGGCAGAGGAAGATGCATCACACAAAACGTTGGACTTCTGGACATCCTAAAGGAAGGTAGAAGTTACATTAGTGTTTAAACAGGAGAGAAAAGTGTGAACATTTTTATGCCTATCTGAGAAAATAGTGTAGTGAGAGGTTCTACAGCTTTAAAACTTCTATAATAATTGTAAAAAATAAAGCTAAAAATTATTGTTTTGTACAGTAGGTTGCTCTTATACAAGTTATTATGGAGTATAAAGAAAAATTACAAAGCACTGAAGTGTTTGGGTCTTCTGTGTTTGTCTGAGATAATTAGTCTTCCGTAATGTGTATATTTCATATAAGCTAAAGCTGATTGGTCAGTTCTTGTTATGCAACTCGCGGTGCGATTGTGGCATTCATTCAACTGCCTGCATCTGAAAGGCGCGAGCGTGGACACCTCCATTGTAAATAATGAACTTGTGTGAACTCTAGAAAAGACACGATATACGAATGACCCCTAAAAGGCTGCCGTCATTTGTGATCTCCGGCAGTTGATCTTTTTGCACAGACAAGCTGTATTCACCTAATTTGTTGACAAATGGGTTGCGGATACATTCTTTGGCAGTTTGTGGGTCCTTCACAGGGCCTTTTCCCCAAAGAAACTTCCCAAAGACGTCTGTTTGTTACTCATTTTGCTGCTTGTGGGTTAAATTTGGGCACACAAGTGACTAAGATGCAAGTGAGAGAATACGGATATTTTTTAAAATAAAAGATTTTTCAAAATAAAAGATCGTTCAGACTCCGATAAATAAAACGGAATTAATTAATGATTTCTTGTGTGGCCCGGTACTAATTGATCCACGGACCGGTACCGGTCCACGGCCTGGTGGTTGAGGACCACTGATCTAATGTACAAACAGCTGTCGAGAGGTGCTAACAATATGGCTAACGAATGATTTTCCTTAAAATTACTTCGTTTCAATATTATATCAGTTAATCACACATTTATAGCAAGAATGTTAATGAAAATTGGCTGAGAATTGACTTGCATCCTCTTGTTTTTGCACAAGTTGTGTTAAGCCAGGGTAAATTATTTTATTTCAGTTTGCTTCATCCTCTGTGAGTATCAAGGTTTGGTTTCTCCAGGAAAGCCCAGAAGCTTTCCCAGCTGTGTTTCTCTGGAGGTTCCCAGACCTGCTGGGTCAGATTGGAGGACTCATCACATGGGAAGGAGGGTGAAAGTGCAGTCAGAAGAGCACAATGTCATACTACAGTCTTCTCGCAGTCTTTTCAGTTAAAGATATGTCACAGAAGCAGGACTTTATTTTAGGATCTCTGTGCATAGAAATCTTTGGAACTGACTAAAAAGCCTTCAGATACGTACTGACAAAATAAATATCTGAGAATACACTCCAGTACAGGTCACAGATTCATTTTGGCAAGACCTGAAAATCAAAAATTGATGCTACTAAAATCTCTGAGAGCTTTTAAACCATTCATGTGCATCAGTACAGCGGCTATAAAAAGCTTTACACGTTTCATTAATGGATGCCTCTTTATACTGTTCGGACTGCATAACTAGTAAAACTAGTCAAGCTCAAGCACAGCTCAAGGGATATGATTGAAACAAAAGGTTACAAATGACTGTTCAAGCAATAAAATCACTCAATATACTGTATGTGCTGCCATGTAAAAAGATGCCTCTGAGTGGCCTTTGTTCCACCAACAACAACATCCATTTACAAAATTCATTTCCCTGGGCTCTTCCAAACATTACCTGCATAATTCCCATATTTAAAGCATATTAAATAGACAGTGTTACCCGCTGGTGCTGGTTATCCCAGAGGCAGTCTTGAAGATCTTGTAAGAGACTGTGGTAAGAGTTCAGAGGGAGTCTTTAATGTCATAATTTACTCACAATAAAGATTTGCACCCCTACAGACGCTCGTTTAAAAGACTTCATTTCTCCTGCTGTGCTCCAGCTGCAGGGAAAGAGAGAGAGAGAGAGACAGGGCTTAGACATAATGGCCCATGAGTCAGTCTCTCTAATCTAGGTGACTACACTGATAGTACATGGACCACTTTAGAAGGTACACATTGCTAGTTAAGGATTTTACTTTGAGTATCTTAAAGTCTTCATGGCATAGATTCAACAAGGTGGTGGAAATGAACTGACTAAAATATTAAGTACAATTTTGTATAACATTTGTTGAAACCTGTTTAATGTATTATAATAAGTTAAAATATCATAAAAGCATGTCAACTTTTTGTTGTATAATTTTTTTACAGTGGAGAGACTGTACTCCATATGCAGCTTATATGTAAATAGCATAAGTTGCAGCTCCACCTTTTATGAATCTCCCATTTCTCCACATCCCAAAGATTTGGTCACGGTGAAGGCCATGTGAGCACAGGGAACTAATGTTCATGAAAGCAGCTTGAGAGGATTTAAAGTGAATTGATGTGTTATCCTGCTGGAATAGCCATCACAATGTGTGGTCATAGAGATTGGCATAGTCAGCAACCATACTCTGTATTTACACAATGCACTATGGGGCTCAATGTGTCCCAAGAATATTTCCCCACCACCAGGAATTCATTCATTCATTTTTTTGTTGGCTTAGTCCCTTTATTAATCCGGGGTCGCCACAGCGGAATGAACCGCCAACTTATCCAGCACATTTTTACGCAGCGGATGCCCACACTCATACACTACGGACAATTTAGCTTACCCAATTCACCTGTACCGCATGTCTTTGGACTGTGGGGGAAACCGGAGAACCCAGAGGAAACCCACGTGAACACAGGGAGAACATGCAAACTACCTACTGCGCCACTGCATCGCCCTGTTTATGCTCAGTTAAGACAAAATTTGTTGTGTTCAAAAGAAAACCCACCAAGATCAACATGTTTAGATATTATTATTATTATTATTATTATTATTATTATCTGTGTCTGTTCAAACACGCACCCAAAACCCAGCGTTTCCACTGTTGGCGTGTACAGAATTCGTTTGGGAAACAGCGTCTATTTATTACAATGGAGCGCGTCTGACAGTCACCGCTACATGAACTGACTGTTTTGAGGATTGCATAGGAGGGGCAGCGGTGCCTGTAATGAAAAGGTAGGGAATCCCACCATTTTTATATTTATTTCAAAGTGTTTTCATGCCTAAATAAAGTAAAAGCACAGAACAGATTCACATTTAAGAGAAAGGGGTGTCTCCTGGTGGTTTGGCTGTATGGTTTGCGTATAGGGCGGATCAGCTTTTTGATGTTTTCTGCCACCCTTCAAAGAAAGATTAAAAAATACGGGAGAAATATAAGAAAATATCTTTACAGGATGATAGCAGGATAGAATTGTAAAATACAGGAGAATCCTGGGGAAAACAGGAGGGTGGACAGGTATGGGCAGGATGAAATTTTGCTTTCTTGTTCCTTACACCACATTGGAATTCCACACACTTTTTTTCAGTCTTCTATTGTCTAATTCTGGTGGTCAGACCACTTCAATTTAGCCCCAGTTTCCAATTTGTAGTTGGTTGAAACAGCACCTAATATGTTCTTCTGCTGCTGTAGCTCATCTGCTTTAAAGTTCAGTGTTTTGTGTTCTGCAGACCTTAAAAATAAAAAGTGTTTATTTGAGTTTTCAAATTGAAATTGACTCAACATTATGGTCTACTCTAATTAGTGAAAATTAAATTAGGCTGTAATTAAAAATGTCCCTATTTACTGTAAAGCTATAGCCTACTGTAGTTTTAATCCTGGTGAACTCTCTATATTTGGAGTGTGTGCACATGGGAGGAGCAGGGATGCATTTAGTACCTCAGTGAGAATATTAACCCCTCAGAACAGCAGGTTTAGTGAATGTCAAAGGCAGAACGCTGAGGCGCAATGCGTTTCCCTCTGCGCTGTCTGTCTGAATTTATGGACTCTATTCATTTCCTCTGCCGGAATTCCTTCACACAGGAAATGAATCATAGATTCTGACATAGAGTCATAGGAGGGTTTCTGCAATAAGAGCAGCTTCGTGTGATAAATGGAGGAGTGAATGTCCCCCACAATCCGTTGCATTCTCTCTGTCACTGCGGAGCTACAACGTTGTGACATTGACCAGCACTGCACCACATCTTTTTATACCTTACAGAGTTTTGAACCTGTTGCCTGATTGTTTTCTCTAACAAATTACTGTAGGTGATAATGGTTAGAAGACCAAAACACACACATAAATATAATATGTTGCTATAGTGACTCTTCCTCCAAGAATCCAGGATTTTGTCTAAAAAACTATCTACAATTCTTGTCTGTGCTGTCATGTTTTCATTGTTTGCTATCTCTGTCTCGCTCTCCTCCTCACCATCCTTCTCTGTCTCCTGTCGCTTTCCCTTAATCACAAATGGCAGCTTATTGATTTGTGGTTGGGGCATTTTTCAGAAAATAGCACCTGACTGACAGTGCATCCATGACCAAAACATCGTTCTCTTTGCAAAGACACGGTGTGTGAGAGTGTGTTTGTCAGCTAAGTGCAAGCATTATTTCTTTCTTTTTTGATGCACTTTTCACGATGGGGCAAGGTTGAGGAATCAGACTTCCCTTGCCTATAAAAAAGGAAACGGGCCAGCTCGCACACAATTGTGATTAATTAGCTGCCCATCATGGCAACTGTGGGTTCAGGATGGATTGGCTATTAGAGCTGAATGGAGGAGAAAGAGGCCAGCAAGGTAAGCTGTCTGTGGCCTGATGGCTGGAGACATGGCAGAGAGGGAGAGAGAGATAGACAGAGAGAGAAAGTGCATTTGCCCATTTAGTCCAAAGTATATGCTTTTGCCACAGCACACATGAATACCAGTAGTCCCTCTTTTTACAGTCCCTCATTTATAGACCTGATGTAGAGAATGACTGATTAAACGCAGTGTATGGGACATTTAAACCTTGTAATTAATGCACAATTTTGAAATGCACTTGTTTTGTTGAACTGGCTTATCCGCGACAGGAGAGTGCATGAAGTTATTTTCAGTCTTTTTTACATTGATTGTTTCACACTTCTGTTAATCTTGTCACATCAGTTCACTTACATTTCAACAACGTATTTGTTGTAGCTTAATGAATTGATGAAAAGCTAGTTCATGCTTTTATGGCCACTAGATTAGATTACTGTAATGCTCTGTTCGCTGGTTACCCAGGATCCTCTTTTATTAAACATCAGTTAATAAAAAATGCAGATCCCTGAGTTCTTACCAGGTCAAGAAAGTATGATCATATCACCCAAAATGTGTCTTCCCTACACTGGCTGTCTGTTAAGTTCCATATTGATTATACAATATCGCTCCTTACCTATATAGCTTTAAATAGTTTAGCTCCTGTTTGTCTAGCCAACTTTCTGTCTTGCTACAATCCAACCCGTTCTTTAAGATCCTAAAGGGCACCTATGGTGAAAAATCTACTTTTCAAGCTGTTTGGACAGACATGTGTGTAGGTATAGTGTATAGACCGTCATATTGGGGTGATATAAACACACTCAATTGGACCAATTGGAGCAGTTTTGAGATTGACCGCAACTTGACGTAGGAGTGCGGTCCCCCCACTCACCAATATTGATTGACATGTGCGCATTATCGTATGCTCAGTATGTTGTTTCATGTCCGCCATTTTCAGCGTGTGAGTCAAAGCGATGTCACTAAAGAAACACCCTTGCTCTATTTTTAGATGTAAGGCTCATTGGGCTCAACATTCACCACGTTTTCGCTCTTCTCGCCGCCAGTGTTTGTGAGTTTTGGTGGGTTTGCATACATGTGTACTTTTCATTGCATCTTCCTTAAACTTTTGTGGTTTGCATTTCCCGCGGTCACAGAAGCTCCCTGTCATCTTAACTAGGTGCAGCTGAAAAGTGCGAGCGCGTTGCCTCACTTGCGCGTCCCTCCATTGGAAATAACGAACTAACGACGCACAGCACCATGCATTTCGCGTTGTCGCGGATAAAAGTGAGGACCGGGAGGGTGTAGCGGATGAAAGTGAGGACCGAGGGTTTCGCTCACTATTCTGCCGCCTAGGTCGCCTCTATGGACGTGCTGGCCCTGCTCAGGACACTTCATATTTCTGCTGCGCCACAGAGCGTTATCTGAATAGTTTCATTTTAAATAACATGCGAATGTGCGCATCTGGTGTGCCGTATCGTGGCTCTGAGCGGCGCATCCAGTGTATGACGGCCTTTAGTTATAGCCTCAAGCAGGTCGTACACCAGAAGCGCCGCTCGGCGACAAGCAACGTCGCGCCACGCAGCAGCATGCATTTCTGTATTGTAAACATAAGTTTCTATCAGGGAACACACCGGTGCCGCAAGTGTGCGATACTTTCAACTGTCATGTGCATCCGGTGTGTGATGCCCTTCAGTCAAAGTTAATTCAGTGTGCTTGGTTATTAGTCTCGGTGTAGGCTACAAGCTCGGAGCTTTAAACTAGCACACAGTTGGCTGTAAAACTATACAAAGACACAAATGATTTTGTAGTCTCTGCTTGGTCTGTGTCCGAGTCGTACATGTACGGCTGAATGCTGGTCCTCTCACTCATGTTGCTTCTCTCTATTCTGGTAGTACCTAGAATAGCCAAGTCCACTAAAGGAGGTTAAGTATTCTCATTTGGCTCCTAAACTCTGGAATAGCCTCCCTGAAAATGTCAGAGACTCAGACACACTCTCTTATACACACAACGCATATTTTCTTTGCGCTCGATTTCCCATCCCGAGGCCACTAGAGGTTATGCAGCAGCACTTGCTGAAATCCAAGACCTGTGAAGAGATGATGCCAAACATTGATGACTTCGAGGACAACGAATACACTTAATATACAAATACACTTAATTGAACATGTACACAGACATCACAGGTAACTAATAACCCTAACTTTTCTGATTTTGATTATAAAGCAATAATGTGTGCAGTATCGCTGTCACCTCACAGCAAGGTCGCTGGTTCAAGCCTCGACTGGGTCAGTCTGCATTTCGGAGTTTGCATGTTTTCCCCTTGTTTGCATGGGTTTCCTCCTGGTTCTCCGGTTTCCCCCACAAGTCCAAAGACATGTGCTATAGGTGAATTGGGTAAACTAAATTGTCCGTAGTGTATGTGTGTAAATGAGTGTATGGGTGTTTTCCAGTGATGGGCTACAGCTAGAAAGGCATCTGCTGCGTAAAACATATGCTGGATAAGTTGGCGGTTCATTTCACTGTGGAGACCCCTGATTAATAAAGGGACTAAGCCGAAAAGAAAATGAATGAATGAATGAATAACTCCAGTTTTGATTAGTTTTATGGCCAAAAAACTTGCATTCTCCAAAACTTGTGCAGCACATATACATAATAACCACAATGATGTATGAGACATACTAGACATACGCAGTAGAAAGACTACTGTAATATGAACTAAAAAGTATATGCAAATAAAACACAAAACGTAATTTAACACTTAACTATGATAATTACTTTAAATTATTATTATGAAATATTGCTCTGACACAGAGAATGTAAACGTGTAGTAAAAAGTGGCCCACAAAATTATTTGTGATTGTGATTATGTGGCTCTTCATTCCCATTCACTATTTTTCAAAAGCTGAAATGTGTGAAATACTGTGCATGAGTAAAAAAAAAATCAAGATGCTTCTGTGTGCGTCATTTCCGTCAGGCATTTATTTACTTTCTGCCTCTTTGAATTGTTACAGTATTGTCAAGGAAAGACACAGAGTTTTATAAATGGATGGACAGTGAGCTGGAATTGTTGGTGTGTGTGTGTGTGACATGAGTATAAATTTGCAAAAGCTAGTGAAAATATAGACTGGGACACATGCCAAATCTTGAGTTCCGCTGCCGAAGAACAACTGCGAGTAAACATTATGTGTCCTTTGAAGAAGAGCAATGTGAAGTATATACAAACTGGCATTAATCTTTAACAAGGCTGTCAAAACAAGAGCAGTCAAAACAAATGCTGCACACATTGTCCACCATCTTGGCTGTTTCGGTCACACGATGCAACTAAAAGTGCGTCATTGTTTTTGAAAGGCTGTTTTCATAGTCCTCACTACGATGTGAAAGTGGAACTTTCAAATGTTTGAACTTTAAGTGGCATTTTTAAACAGCTCTGTTTTCCTTGACCAAAACATTGTCAATGAGAAAAGACGGTAAGAAATGTATTAGTGTGGACAAGGTCTTTGTAAAATGTAAGTCTGTTACTTAAAGATGAAACAAGGGTTTTAAAAAAAAAAATAGCATGTTTTTATCTATCTATCTATCTATCTATCTATCTATCTATCTATCTATCTATCTATCTATCTATCTATCTATCTATCTATCTATCTATCTATCTATCTATCTATCTATCTATCTATCTATCTATCTATCTATCTATCTATCTATCTATCTATCTATAGCTGAAAACACAGAGACAATCGGCTCCACAACCCACCAGGTGGGAATGTGGGAAAGTCAGCTCATTCCTTTGCTTCATTTACATTTAAAGCACTCACCCTCTCTTCATACATACTCACACAGAATGGTCATGAATGCTCTAAATCAATCCAAGTGACTTTATCTATCTTGTCTGATATCATTTGAAATGTTTCAGTGCGACTGGTACAATGGGCTCATTCCCTCAGAAATAGACATAATCAAAACAATAGATATATAACTTCAGGTGTCTTTTGAACCACTGCAAAGGGTGTGCCTTTACCTAAGGGCTTCTATTCAAATGCCTATAGGCAGAAACTCTTCCAATAAATGCAAATGCCTTTTGTTATTCAACACACCCCTTTCTTCGAGGAGTTTCTTGGTTTGACTACTTAAGGGAAAGTTTCTAAATGTTCAACGCGATTCTGTACCCAGATTAGCCCGTAGTGTGGAGCTTCATGCTCCATGCTATGTATATTTTGATGTTAGGTATGCATCTTTTGATCTTGGATTTATCTTTGAGAATTTGATGTCTTGTATTTATTGTTTGTGAATTGACTGAATGAATTGGCATAATACACATTTACCTGACTAATAAATTGTTATGTTTTAATTTATTCAAACAGATCTTGTGTTATTATCTTTAATAGATTACGTTAAGTCCATAACACCACAAACCCCTGTACTAAAACACGATAGATGGAGCAGCGTGGCACGCTATACGATGTTCTTAGAGCTCCGTCTAACACATTGGCATTAATTCATGTATACTTAGACTGTAAAAGGCTATCTGAGGGGATAGACCTTCATCTCTAAATTTCTGATTTAGTAGATAGTGGCTCTATGGGGACCACATAAAAAAATATTCTAATCTGAATAAGTAGGGTTCTGCCTTTTTAGAATAGTGGTCAATCGCCACTGTTTAGTGACCAAGACCAATGTTTGTGCTTAAGAGATTGTATACTCGGTCAGTACAAGACTCAGGATGTTATTGGAATCCGAATGAACGAGAATAATATACAATAACGAATCTAAGAGAATATTCAATCATAATCTAAAGTAATATTAAAAGAAACTAAATAATCTTATCAATGTTTTATAATTGGAGTCAGATAAAACGAGAATGAATATATTAATATTTTAATCCACCTCATACTAAAATTGGAGTCAGATATGAGTTAAATTTAAAGTAAATCAACATTGTGCACTGGAAAGACCGAACAGGCAATAAACCTTCATTCACCAGTAGACACCGTTGTTGGACTAACTGGTTGGACCCTACACTATCTATCTATCTTGATCTATCTATTTGTCTGTCTGTTTAGAATATAAATCATTTGTTGACATTGTAAAACACTACATTTAAGCATTACAATCCCACACTGTAAAACCCAACAGTCAACTTAACCAAATGAAATGTGTAGTTAATTCAAAATTAGCTGAAAGTTAATTCTACTCATTTGAACTCAGTGTTGAAGGTAATAAGTTAATTAAATACTGTAAATATAGTACTCAGTTGGTTTGAGTTCTCTTCATTTATCAGGTTTTACTGTGCTCAAATTGCTTCATTTACTCAAATGGATTAAGTTCACAGTACTTATTAGGATTCGTTTTTGAACTTAAAGGGTTTGTTGCTATTGGTTTCCTCAAATGGTTTGAGTTACCTTAACTTTTTGGTTTTACAGTGTATACCGGCTCCACAGTTGTCAACATAACATAACTAAATCAATCACAACCCCACTGTTAACAAAACATTTGACAGTAAGAATTGCATTTGCAGGTTTAAGAACAGTGAAACCTCAACAAAAATGGTAAATGAAGATCTTGAATCAGTACAGCATAATAACATTAGAAGATTATATGGTAACACTTTACAATAACAATGTTAAATGTTAAACTAAACATTACTTTATTATGGACTAATGATGAGTTAATGTATTTAATCATGAACTAACTTTAACTACAACATGAGTCACATGGGTTCATGTGTGAATAACGGCTACCTTATTTACTTGTTAGTACATGTTTGTTTGTTAAATAATGTAATTTATGCTTATTTTAATCATCATGAACTAATAATATGTTAATGTATAATTATATCATGACTTTACTTGGAGGGGCACATCATAATTTTCTCTTTCTTAACTACTCGTGAACTTCTTATGTATTGTGTGTATATATATATATATATATATATATATATATATATATATATATATATATATATATATATATATATATATATATATATATACATATATATATATACTTATGATTTTTTTCAACCCCTTTTCAACATTTCTAATAACTATTTTTTTCCATCTTTGCCATGTTGACAGTTTTTAATTACATATTTTACTAGTTATTTTGCAAAATACTAGTATTCAGCTTACAGTAATTATATTTCATTTAAACATAACTATAAAAATAACTATAGTAATAATTATAATTCTTTACATTTGTATACTGTAGTGCTATAGACGAATTATCGATATGTAAACATTCAGGATGCGCGCGCAGCGAGGTTGCAGAATAAAAACCGGGAGCGCTAGCATTTACAGCAAGGCAATGACAACCGATGCGGTACAGAGTTTGTTGTTGTCTTAGAAATAAGTTATATTGATTACATATTACAGTATATATATATTATTTACATAATGCTTTCAGCGTATTATAACAGCTTGTCACCCAGTGATAAGGATAGTTATTCGGCAAAATTAACGTTAAAGTGAGCGGCGTTTGTCTGACAGGTCCATTTGCGATAGTACCCTCTCAGTGGATATTGGATAAGACAAAATGGCCAAGCATCCAGCCCGAAATATACAACTATCTCATTGAAACGCCAAGGGATTTTACGAGAGAGAAGTTAAAGCCCTACAAGTCTTTGGATGCCAACTATTTTGTTCTGTGTGGTCATGTGCTGTATGATTCAGCACAGCGTGAACTTACCTGACATAAAATGAGAACTGCAGAGTTAGGCATTTTAATTAGGTCCTCACTCCATTCAGCTCCCTTTTAGCCAAAGACCTGTGCGGTTGGCATTAACAAAAGTGTGGTGTACGGTAAAAAATAAGCTTTCTATTTTTGCCATTTGGCATCCTACCACACTACACAACATGTTTGCTAATGCAACCGGTCTTTTTTTGCAACCTGGAACCAGTGTGATGTCATGTGTGACTTAGGTTGGTAATTCCTCTATAGGTTAAGTTAATAAGCAATTTCTGTTCTGTCTGTTGTAAATATTGCAGTGTGCATTAAATATGAGTTATTATGTTTTAATGAGGTGTAAGTTGTTTGGTAACCTGAATGTATAGTTTCACCAGTACACAAGTCAATGGCCACAGTGATTTGTTCTGTATCCAATAAATCTAATTTATTAAAGAGACTAATAATATTGACCTTCTTTTTTTTTTTTATTCAAGCCAAACTGAAATAAATAAGATTTTCTTCAGAAGTAAAAAAGTATATAATAAGAAATACTGGGAAAATGTCTTTGCTCTATTAAACATCACAAAAAGAGGGCTAATAATTTTGTCTTCAACTGTAAATATATTTGCAAATCTGTCGTAATTCACATAATGATCTCGCCTACATGTGAACTCAACACATAGTGTAGTGTGAACAGAGACCTGTGGCGAGACCCCCATCCTCAATAGTTATTCTTTAGTGGTCTCTCCCTCCCTCTTCTCCTGGATTCACACAGTGAGCTCCGTCTGAAGCCCCGGTTATTGCTATCATCACCCTGAACCGTTAATTATTCCGTAACCAAACTCTCCTGCTCACAAACAACACCTAAGCTTCATTTAAACTTTGCTTCCCGACATGCAGGCTTTACGAGTCATTTCAATTCTAGCTTTGATGGATCATCTGAATGCTTTGGGACCTGACATTTCAAAAGCTTGCAATGATCTCTAGCAGCCTAGTGGTTGTTTCATCAACATTTGTTTATAATATCGATGCTTTGCCTTACAAATCCTGTCATGCAATATGTGTTGTGTCATCCTTACGTTATTCAGTTACAGTGTTACGCCATGTGACATTGAGTTTTTTTGTGGACAGGTTCGTTTTTGCTTGCTGCAGTCTGTCAGTCAGTGTCCAGCTTTATTGGACAAGATGCTCTGAATGTATTTATTTTTTGTAATGTGCTTTTTAATCTATATTGATAGTATGTTTATCATTTATTTATTGTTCTGTTGTAGTTTTTAAAATTTGTTTTAGTGCTTCATCTTCTTAAAAGTCAGTAGCTAGTTTTATTTCTCATTTTAATCATTCATAAAATTTTTTAGCTGTTTTTCACTTTAATAATAATAATAATCCCCATCAATATACTGGGGGATTAAGATCCACACAGACCACAAGTTGAGCACCCCCTGCTGGTCTCACTAACAACGCAATCTCACGGCAATTCGTAACTTTTTGATTTAGTGGCTAATTCGTATGAATTCGTACGATCTAATTCGTACAAATTAGTACGATTTGCTCATCACCCAATGACGGTTGGGGTTAGAGGTGGGGTTAGGTGCCACGCCTCCTTTTTAAAATCGTACATTTTCGTACGACTGAACTCGTACGAATTCGTACGAATTAGCCACTAAACTGACAAAACGTAAAATACTTACATTTCCTCATGAGATCAGGCTGCCACTTCTGGTAGCTTTCCCATGTGTTCTCCTATCCAGGTACTGACCAGGCACAGTCCTGCTTAGCTTAAGTATGTAATCATTTCTTTACCTCATTTTGTCATCTTTTATATGGGTATTTAAAAAAATAAAAGTCTAAATTTTTTTGTAATGTTCTTTAGTAATTTTTTTCTATTACTAGTTAGGGTAGTTATTACTAGTTGGGTTCCTTATTATTTCTCATTTTTAAGCTTCATTTTTATATTCAACTTTCATCAGTTGGTTGTCAAGACAGTAATTCAATAGTTCAGCATTAATTATTTTTTATTAATTGTATTACATAGGTTTTAAATAATAATTTTCTAATAATTTTTAAAAGTTTTCTTTTTTTATATTTATTTCTACTTCAGGCCCCTAGCCACGAGAGGGAGGGGGGGGGGGGTTTCAGGTGGTTCGAAAGACCCACGCCCCCAATGACAAAGTCAGTATATGAGCCCATTTATCCCATTTTTGACTGCTGTAATCATAAATTGTGAAAAGTATCAATAGAAGAAGGCTTTAAGACAAATTAAATTTTTAATTAAGTGGCCAAATTCTGACTGAGGAAATTTGAATGAGCTGGCCAGTTTGTTATTTGCCTATGGATAGGCCCACACGGAATCTGCGCGTGCAAAATTTCGCAGATTTGAGCCGAGGATGATAATAAATTTGTATTTAAAAATACGTATTTTTTCATATTTATTTATTCAATTGTTTTAAAATGCCAATCTCATGACAATATTTATAAAACTTTCAGTTTAAATCCAAATTTGTAAATTTGTAAAAATAGTATGGTAAGCACTTTGACAAAATTGTAGAAAATATTTTTGGTGCATCTAAAAAGTGTGGTGGTTATAATTTCCATCCAACAAGCTGATCCAGCAAAGATTAGTTCTTAAAATGTCACTAAAACGCATAATTGAATAGTAAATGAGGTCCACTTTTTCAGAAAAAAAGAACCACTTCTTCAATAGGCTGGCTACAGGCCTGTACTTAGTAATTTTAGTGCTTCAGTTTTAACTTATTTTATTCAGTTGCCAAGATAACGTTTCTACTTGTCATTTAATACATATTTTTTTATCAACATTTATATTTTTAATTGTAGTTTTTTTTGTTTCAATTACATATAATAATAATAATAAAACTAATAAATTAAATAGATATATATCAATATTTTTTGTTTGTTTGGTTTTTTATATTAATTTTAGTTAACCCTGGTCCATGTTTGCCCTTAACAGATTAAATACAGTTTTTCTTTCTAATTTTTACATCACTTATTTATCCTTCAGTCTTCGTGCCTTTCGTACGACTAAAACATTGACATTTCAGTTTGCAATAGGGTCCCTTTAAACCACCCGCGCGCACACACACACACATACACACACACGTATACAGCAATGCAAACACACGCACACAACAAAGATATTTTGAGAGTGCCATCTGCGATCGTGCCAACGCAGACTGAAGTTCCTGTAGATGTCTCTCTTGTTGATCAATCCTTAATTATTCCCTGGACTCCTCTTCTGGCTCACTGCCCTTCAATCCCACACTCTTAATTACTTTTTTTAAAAGAGAGAAACAAACAATTATGCAAAGATCTTCCCTCCCTTTATTTATGGAGGAATACCTCTGGGAGGAGGAGTGGGGCAAGAGTGAAGTTAATAAGTGCTCATCCTTCTCTTTTCTTTGTGAGATAAATGAATTGATAAACAAAAACGCCCTCTCCAAACTTGCGGCTTGACAGCAGGCAGAGAGCCCCAAGAGGCACTGCAGCATCAGTGGATTTTGGTCCCAGATCTCTGTGATTGGATGGATTTTGGGCACCGGCGCGCCCGCGAGGCACTATCGGACGCGGCACTGCTGGAATCTCTCGCCCGGTCGATGGGGCTGTGTTTAATGGCTGCTGTTGTTTCCTGCTTGTACACCGTAGAGTTGAATGAATTAGATTTGTGGCCTCTGCGGCTCGCGGATCATCCATGAATAAATATTACAGCGTATATTTATGACGTATCGATTTGCCTCCGCGCTGTGATTATGTGTAGCTGGCGCTTTGCGGGTCGGAGTGCACTGCTCTGAAGGAGACCGCCGAACTATTAGCTGAAGTCGCTGTGACTTTGGTTAGGTCATCGCTCATTAATATGAGGTGATTTCAACAAGCCACCTCTTATACCTCAGATGACCGCACTAATTAAAACAGGACTCTCCGTCTCTCGTTTTCTCCCCCCTCCTCTCTAAAAATCCATCTCGGCACAAAGTCTTTTGCAGTCCTTTTCTTTAATGCCTATTACTTACATTCCATTAAAAAGGCAGTTAGGAGGACTGTCTTGGGAGCCAAAGCTATTTTAGAAATCTAAAACTAAGTAAAACTGTTGGTCAAAAAAACATTTTAGTTAACTGAAATGGAATAAAAATTCACAATAAATGAACAACTAAAACTAAATGAACAGTCGGATATAACTGAAATAAAGCAATAATAAGCAAAATAAACAGTTTTCAGAATTAATGAGCACTTGTTCTGTGGTGGAAAATCTGACATGCACCTGTTTAGAGAAGTACTTGTAGATGGTGCTTAAAAATCCAAATGTTTTTTTTATTTGCTAAAAAAAAGAAAATAGTAATAAAACTAGGCATGTTTAGTTACACTGCAAAAAACAACAACATTATTTAACTTTTTTTCCGGCAGCTGTGGTGGCTAAAAAAAAGTAAAACATTGGCCGTTAAATTACAGAAATTTACTGTAAAATAACGGCCGTTAAATTACAGAAATTTATCATAAATTACAGAAATTTACCGTAAAATAACGGCCGTTAAATTACAGAAATTTACCGGAAAATTTTAATTTAAGTACATTTCTGTAATTTAACGGCCGTTATTTTACAGTAAACTTCTGTAAATTAACCCAAGCTACCGGGAAGAAGAAAAAACGTAAAATAACAGATATTTTACAGTGTGCATAATCTTTAAAATGAAGAAATTTGTATTCATTTATATATTATTCTTCATAATTTGTACTTTAATTGTTTGAATTGCTTTTGTTTACTTACCATTTTGTGGTTTTGGGTTCTGTGTCTGACAGTTCAAACTATTATTTTACTATTATTTTAGAGGCTTATCTTAAGCTGTGCATTAAAATTGGCTTTGGTCTGCACTCTGTTACTATTGCTCACACACTGTTGTACACTTTAACTCTGTTAAACTAGATTTACTCAAACAAAAACTGAAGCCAAATATATAAAATCTAAATAGAAATGTGTTCATCAAATTAGCTGAAATTTACAGCAATTTTTAAAAATATATATTGAAATAAAAACAAATTGAATATGTAAGACTTTAATAACCTTGCTTAGGGGGGGAGGGGGGACCTAATATACTGTATAAGGTGTAATGCTTAAATTAACTCCCAGGATGCTGGCTTAATATTATGGAGACCTTTCCCTGATGTTTCCTACATTAGCATACTGGTGTATTCTATTAAAAAAATATTGGACCACTGAGAATAAATCCAATCAGACCCTCAGTGACCCCCTTCCACATTTACACAAGAATTGTAAGGCATTCAAAACGCAATTGGGAATGCTAAATTATATTCCAGATCAGTTAAATTCTGATTTTGAATAGACAACCAGCAAATAGAAGCAATGGCTTCATGCACACTGTAATGTTACAGAATGACTGAACCCAAATGTTGTATTTGGTCATCTTGCGCATTTGGTATCCCAAATTGTACAGCAACCTGGGACACTTTATGGTTGATGCTCTTAAATAAACCACCGTCAACAGAGGCATTGTGTTTTGTTTCTGTTTCCAAACTTGCTTCAGCACACTCAAAGTGTTGCCATATGCAGACTTTGTTGAGCATGTTAGGCTCTAAAAACTATTTATTGAGTTAAGTAGACAACTTCAGGTTGAAATATTTTGGTGTTTGGTTAATTATTTTAAATATTTACAATGTTAGGGCTTAATATTGTAATGGGCTTGTTCTCATTTACTATAGTTTTTATACTAGTAACATCTGGCCACATAAATAAGTCAAAAATACATCTTTCCCTTTGATTTTTTTATTGTTTTTGTTTTGTAAACAAAAAAATTGACACAACTCTAATATGTTTAAATGCGTAATCAATAACTAGCCCTTCCGTAGATAATTCATATAATTTTTATTACTATTATATTTATTACTTTTAATTACTAATGTATTTAACACTATCTGCATTTCTGGAGTTAATTCATTGTGAATTAAATGTGGTTGTCACTCTTGTAAATTACTGTGTGTGTGTGTGTGTGTGTGTGTGTGTGTGTGTGTGTGTGTGTGTGTGTGCGTGCGTGCGTGCGTGCGTGCGTGCGTGCGTGCGTGCGTGCGTGCGTGCGTGCGTGCGTGCGTGCGTGCGTGCACAGAACAGAATAAAGCCATGAAAGGTCAATTGAAAAAAACTAATTTATCTGCAAGTGTGTATAAGGCCTATTTAAATAAGTAAAATGAAGAAATAATACATTTAATAAGTGTATCATTTAATTAATAAAGTAAAAATACAAACGTTTACCTGCTTTCACCTTTTTTAGTGATTAAAATAAATTATTGTATATAAAGTAAATTATTTAAAAAAATATTGTAAATAAGTATTGATTTAAAAAAAAAAGTTTTAATTAAATAAATTCACTTCGTAACATAAAAATTCCAGTTCAACAAGAATTCTGAATGGATTCTTTCAGTTTTATCTAAAATGTAAAAAAAAAAAAAAAAAGATAAATAAAAACCCTTTTTTTGATACCAGTCTGCTTGAGTGGTTATGATCTCTGGTTATGATTAGCTCTTCTGAAGGCATTGTGAGGAAAAAAAATAGCTCTTTATTCAATTAACAAAACACTTAGAAAAAACTCAAGTCATAAGTGTTGCAACCTGCTTTGCAGAATATATGTTGCGCATTGTAGTGCAGCAAAACATCTCTGATTTCTCAGAAAAGTCCCCTCTGTGGCTTGTTTAAAGTAGATTATTAATAGCTATGGGCTTGCACAATGTTAAACAGCTCAGCCAATTACTCAGAAAGAACAAAAATGTTTTGTACAGTATTCTGCATGCATAATATCCGCAACAGTTTGGGGCCCCCAAGTGGTCAGAGACCCCAAGCCATTCTGTGCCCCATTGGACTGTGTGTGTGTGTGTGTTTGTTTGTTTGTCTGTGATGTCTGAAGTGTCCAGTGTGTAGCAGTGTTAATGAAAATAAATGTGTGTGTAGAGAGGGGGCGTGGAACAGATCGATAGGTTAGCATCACCAGGGCTGGGATTGGGGGTGATTATTGCTGATCGGGACCCGCTGGAGATCAATGGCTCCCGCTCTGAGGCTTATCCTCTGATGGATGCTCTTTTGCATATAATCTGTCCTTAGTGAATAGGGCTATGAGACATGTTCATTTAACCTCATAGTGATGGCACAGGGCTCTTAAAGGGATAGTTCACCCAAATGAATAACGAACACTCTGTCATTCTTTAATAAACCTGTAGGAGTTAGTTTTAAATCTTGTATTTTGAAATATTGCATGGTGTGTGCTTTTTATTAAATTATTTATTTATTTCATTTATTATTATTATTAATATTATATAATAAAAATATATAGTATTGTCTGTTATTCACAGACGATGTTGTTCTGTTGGCTTCATCAGACATGGAACTTCAGCATGCGCTGGGGTGGTTTGCTGCTGAGTGTGATGTGGCTGGGATGAGAATCAGCACCTCCAAGTCCGAGGTCATGATGCTCCACTGGAAAAAGGTGGTTTGCCATCTCCAGGTTGGAGAAAAGTCCTTACACCAGGTGGAGCAGTTCAAGTATCTGTGGGTTTTGTTCACGAGTGAGGGAAGGATGGAACGTGAGATTGACAGGCAGATCGGTGCAGTGGCAGCAGTAACGTGGTCGATGTACCGGTTTGTTGTGGTAAAGAAGGAACTGATTTACCGTCAATCTATGTTCCTACTCTCACCTATGGTCATGAGCTTCGCAGGAGCTCTGTCATCTGGGAGGAGCTCGGAGTAGAACCGCTGCTCCTCCACATCAAGAGAAGTCAGCTGAGGTGGCTCAGGCATCTGTTTCAGATGCCTCCTGGATGCCTACCTAGGGGATGTTCTAGGCATGCCTCTCTGGGAGGAGGTCTCAGGGAAAACCCAGGACAAACTGTTTCTCGGCTGGCCTGGGAATGCCTCGGGATCCCCCCGGAGGAGCTGGAGGAAGTGTCTGGGGAGAGGAAAATTTAGGGTTTTCTCCTAAGACTGCTGCCCCGTGACCTGGCCCCAGAAAAATGGATGAAAATGAATGAATGAATGAATGAATGAAATATAAATATATATAAATATAAATAAAATTCTCGTTTTCTCTGCTGAAATTCAATTTTCTCTGTTTTAAAAATTTCTAACTTCCATTGTTTTGTTTGCAATAAATTTCAGTGGTCAGAAATATACCCACTGAAATCAAACTTATTTAATGTGTTTTTTCCCCAAGTTTTTATCCTGGTCATTAAAATATGGATAAACAATTGCGTTATAATAATAATAATAATAATAAAATTATTCTTCTTCTTATTATTATTTTTTGTTATTATTATTATTATTATTATTATGAAAATATCTGTACTCTATAAAATAGTAATATATCTGTCACTTTATTTAAGCTAACCACACTTTTTTTTTTACTTGCTTTAATTCACTCTTTTTCTCACATAAAACAGTAAAATCCTTGTAAAACAATACGACTACTGCTTTAGCTATATTCATCCAATATGTTACCAAATTCATAATGTCATGGTAAATATAGCTAATTCTACGTTCATGAGTGAATTCTGTGAGTCTAATATTATTTTCAAGTCTGTAACGTCTTATAGAGACATCAGATGTAACTAAAATAATACTGTCAAATATGTAGGTACTTTTTTTTGATGGTGACTTTTACACATTTTGCTGACTGTAGGTTACTAATATAATGATATTCAGTTAGCAGGTACTTGCCATGTGAGTTTTACTAAACAAAAATGTGTAAAAAGGACCAACAGAATATAAGTTTCCCCAAACACATCAGCCATTGGCTATGAAAGCATATAGCCCCTTCTTAAACTCACACCATTGGTTGAACCAATGTTGCTATATTGGGCCAGTTGCAGATTCTCAAACAAGCAGAACAATGTTTTTTTTTTTTACCTTAGAAAAATCAACCTGGCTCATTCATACTCTCTGAGCACTAAACTGAGATAAACTGAAGGATTTAAAAAGACAGGAAAGACATCAACACCTTTATCCTTTCAAAAAGCTAATGCAATTCAAAAAAACAGCCTCATATTTCACATCTGATTAAGTTTAACTGAAAGAAATCCATCTGGATCAACAGTGACTAAGTTTGAACAGCAATGCTCAACAACAGAGAACATTCACAGATGCAAAGGTTTAATAGCATCTTCAATGTTAAATGAAATCAGTCATGATTAAATAACAAATAGCATAATAAGAAAATATGTGCAGGAGCACCTTGAGGAGGTTGAATACCATTTTGTGTGTGTGTGTGTGTGTGTGTGTGTGTGTGTGTGTGTGTGTGTGTGTGTGTGTGTGTGTGTGTGTGTGTGTGTGTGTGTGTGTGTGTGTGTGTGTGTGTGTGTGTGTGTGTGTGTGTTTGGGTATGTGTTTGCGAGGTTGCGATTCTACACACAGTGATTCTTTCAAGTGCACTTGACATTTCATGTGTTGCCAGGCACAGTGGGCCACATCTGTTGCCTTTGCATTATTGTTTTCAGAGAGCACTGACTCCTGCCATGATACTAACATAATCCTCTAATAACAAACAAGGCATCAGAGTTCTGCTGCTGTTTACTTCAGCCCATACTATTCATGCAGGCCTTTTGATCAGTGCCCATGACCAACAGCCTTCGCACAGAAAGAAATGCTGTCATGCTGTTCCAATAAAAGCTGCTAATTCACAAACACTTGATTATTGTTGTGAATTGTGTTCATATGCTGTCGGTCGAAGCACCCAGCCAGCAGCACTCTTTCAGAATCAAGGGCCAGATTCGCATGAAACATTCAAGGAAAACTCTTCTTCACTAGTATTTTCTTCTCACTTTCTAACTAAAAGTTAGAAAGACAGGGAAGTAGCATATATTGTATTGTGACATTTTATAAATCCAAATCAAATGGTCTATATTGTTTCATACACATCGATTGTAAGCATACATTTTGATTAATCATTCATTCATTTTCCTTTGGCTTAGTCCCTTATATATAAAGGGTTGCCACAGCTGAATGAACCGCCAATTGTTCCGGCATATGTTTTGCAAAGCGGATACCCTTCCAGCTGCAACCCAGAACTCCGAAACATTCATACATTCTCACATTCACACACAGTTATCCAATTCTCCTATAGCGCATGTCTTGGGACTGTGGGGGAAACCGGAGCACACAGAGGAAACCCACGCCAACATGGGGAGAACATGCAAACTCCACACCGAAATGACTCAGCCACTGAGCCACCGTGCCGCCTATAGATGAATCACTTACAATATAATATATAAGATGGTTATTATTATTTCATGTCAACTTAAATAAAAACAAGTGAATATTCAGAATTTTGAATATTTATAAACGTTTGTTTTGGAATTCTAGCCACCATTAAGACTTGATGTGCATTTTTGTTTTTACATGATGCTAACAAATAGTCCTCAAGAGGGTGTAAGAGTCACATTCAGATATCTGACATTAATTGAGGTAAATTCCTGACATTATTGAGGTAAGATCTGGTAGGAGGATTGAATTGAGAACTTATTTGCTCAGCAATAGTGTTTAAATCAACACTTCTTCATGACCTGAAGAAAAAAACTCATCTTAATAGAAGACAGTTATAATAAATCACACCGTAGTAACATTGAAAATACATCTGAACTCTATTAACATTTTGAAATGCAACATACTTGTAGCTTTATTGGATGTTTGTCTTTCAGACTGAAATTCTATGTTCTAGCAAAAATGTTTAATATTTGAGATCATCCTTATGAACGATCATGAGATTCTCATGTGTATGAACCTGAAGTGACTGACTGATCTCCTAATATTGCACAATAAATGCCTACGTTATAATCCCTTCTCAACAATTTATCAGATACTCTAAAAAGATAAAAGTAGTCACAGGCATTTATCGAAAATAAACATGACTGTTTCGGGTGGAGATGTCACTTTTGGGGTGTGTTCCTCTGATAAATTAATTTTTTGGCCTTGAAGAACTTCAAATGTTTCTAGATGTTGAAAAAAATGTGTCTCTGCCTGTTCTGTCCTGCGTTTATATTCTTTATATCGACTATATCTGCTGCCAATACAGTAAATGTTGTCGCAAGTTACAGTGTATACTGTGCTATGCTGGGTCTGTACTGAACTTCTGGCCTTTCAAGTTGACTTATAGTACCAGTCTCTATCATAGTGAAGCATCTGTTTACAGTCCCGCATCGCATACTGTAAAGTTAAATGCCTTTTTTGATGCCATATGTCTCCTTTCTTCAATACGGTTACATATTTATTTATTGATGTATCTCTCTTGATCTGTTTACACTCTAAAAAAGGATTCCTTCTATATAGAACCATTTCTTTTGAGAGTATAGAAAAAGCAAATCTCTCTCTTTCTCTCTCTCTTAACAATGTGTCTATTCTCTATATAAATTGCTCAAAATACTAAGTTATCCACTTCTGAAACAGCAAGTCATGCAGATTTATTTGCAGAAATGTATAGAAGTGCATAGATTTGTCAAATAACTCACTGATTAAACATTATGATGACTAAGACCAGAAGAAAGGCAAAGTATAGAAATTGATGAAACCTTTGTGTTTCAAAAGGCATACTTTGAGATCTGGGTTTGCTGTTAATGCAAAAATTTAAAAAAGCTCAATTTTTGTTTTTTTGTGAGATTAGTTCCAAGAATAGTTTTTATTTCTTTATTATACAATTTATTATATGTTTATTTTTTGCACCAAATCAAATGGTAAAAATTGTACATTGAAAATGATAATACCACACCACAAACCAGCCACCAGTACTAGGTACACCTGACCCATTTATCCATCACAACTGCCTAAATTCTTCATGGTGTAGATTTAACAAGTTACTGGAAAAAGATCCTGGTCCTCAGATATTTTGTCCCTTATTGACATGATAGCAACACGCAGCTTTTGACTAGCTCATTATAATATCGGGATAGTTAACTCCAAAATGAAAATGTACTCACAATTTACTCTCCCTCAAGTGGCTCTAAAACCTTTATCAGTTTATTTCTCATCTTGAACACAAAAGAAGAAGTCAGTGGTTACAGGTTTTCAGCTTACTTCAATACACCTTCTTTTGTGTATTGAACTACTCCTTTAATTTGTTGTTGCTTTTCTTCCAGCTTGAAAAAAAAAGTCTGACCATTCTCGTCTGACCTATGGCTTGAACAAGGCATTTTTGACCACTCATTCAAATATTTTGTAACAAAACAGGTGATTTTGGTACATTTATGATTTTGGTACAAGATTATAAGGCTGAACGGCATGAAATGCCATCAGTCTACAGAGATTTCCCAGTATTTCTCTGTTGCAATCAGAATTTGAAAATTCTTAACCCCAAAAAAACCAGAACAACGCAATCACTACCAGATAAATGTTGTGCTTGTGATAAGGAAAAACACCAAACATGTGCGGGCATTTCTTCTTTCTTTGTGTTTACTAAACTAGTCTACAGTAGCGAAAACAGGAGACTTATTAGAAACAGATGCCCATCTCTTTTAACACACTACAATTACTATGGTATAAATCTGTTGCCATCTTGTGAATGAAACGTCAACTTAGTGCCTCGCTGCAACCTGCAGCTTGATGATGTAGCGATCATCAACTACGTAGTGGACATTGTACCGCCCACTAAGGTAGTGCCCATGCAACTTTAACAGTTGGGTTTAGGGTAGGGGGAGGTGTAGGCGATAGTTAACTACATAGTGGAGCTGGTCATCTGTCATCAAGCTGCAGGCTGCAGGACTGTCTTGACACTGTCTCATTTCTCAGAAAAGATAAATATTTAAAATAGACACTGTCCTTTTAAATAAACTGCATAGTTGCAATCTAGACAACTACATTCTTGACTAAAAAAGCCTCAAAAGTACATTATGTTGTCCAACAGCTGTAATATTTGTCAAACTGTAGAGTGTCCTCTGCTTGTTGCTGTATGTGGGAGGAGTAATACACAAGGTTGAAGGGTGAAGAGGCTGGACGAGTGCTGTTATTTGCAGAATATCCCACGGCTATCAGCCCATCAAAGAACCAGACAGAACTGTTGTGTAAATCAAAACAACTGTATTACACCCAGTATAATTCTTGTAGATACCTTACGAGACCTTTGCATCGGTGTAATTACTACAAAGCAATGGCATTTGAAAAATGAGACCAAAGGGCTACCCAGTTCTAGCAGTACACACACATGCCCCTGCACCCATTGTTTCTTTACCAAATATCAACAGGGTTATGAGTACCTTTAGCTTCATGGCCAGATATCATGCAGATATTCAGTGCAACAGCACCCTTGCTTGTGATATTTCTTAATTGAGGAAAACATATCATGCTCGTTTCAAATCGTTTTTGTTACACAGCGAAACAAATGAGGCCATGCCAGGTCTTGAGTGGGCCGAGTTAACCGTCAAGTGTTAATGAGCACACACCTGATGACATCGCGATGACACCCCCGGTGGGCTTTAATTGGGGACATACAGATTAACAATCACAGAGGAAGCCAAAGGTGTGTAAACTGCATACGCGAGGATTGAGAGGCTCTGTCATCCGTCCAACACCCACTAGAAACCAATTCTCATTTTCACTTATGCAGAGTTAATTAGTCTCCACAGTGAGAGTAATGGGATAAATGCGCAACGAGGAGAACGAGAGCGAGAGAGAGTGAGAGACAGAGAGAGGGATTGTGTTTCCCTGACAGCTCGGCGGAGAGGACTGAAAAAGATCATTTGGTATGAGTGAGTGCCATCCCCAATTACTCCTTATTGCTTTTAGAGGACAGAGAGTAGGAGGCCGTAAATGAAATTCACGTGGCATGATGGCCGTTTTTATAAGTCCGCCGATGTGAAGGTCACCGTGTACAAGTCTGAATTAAATTTTGATTGATTTATTTACTGATAGGGTGTGGACTTTCATTTTCCTCGCCGGGGTCATTGGAGATGAGCACGATTTGTCTCTGTGTTCAACAATAACCGCACCGCTTAATACAGATCAGGATTTCATATTTCAGTCTTGTGTCAAGATGCGAAAAGTTCTTTGTTCAATTCCCTCGTGTTGTTCACAGTCGTTTACTGGCAGGTTTACAACTTACTAAGGCTATGTTTACACAGCAGCAGTTGTATACTGCTGGCCAACACTACTTCATTCTTCTTTCTCTTGGTCAGAGGAGAACTGGCTGGAGAATGTACTTTGTTATTATTTATTTGGTCCCATTTTATATTAAGTGTGTACTTTGACTGAAATTAATCATTCATTACAATGCACTTATACATGTTTGTACATTGTACTTATGCTTGATTAAATACCTGCATGTAGTTACATCTGTAATTCATTTCTGTAATACGTTACACTCAAAAAATAACTTATTTAAAATGAGTTGAAACAACACATTTCTTAAGGTTTTATTGGAGACAACTTCATTGTTTTGTTTTTTATTATTGGGGACAACTTAATTGGTCATTGGCTTATGTTCAATCCACTTAAATTTGTAAAAATGGATGTTAATTTTATCAATTAATGTTGAGACAACATAATGGAATTGTGTAGAACCCATCGTTTTTTGCAGTGTACATTGTTCAACCCAGACTCATTCTGATTACGTAACCCTACATACTTTTCTGGAGAGAGCAAAATACGTCCCAGGAGCTACATTTTTTTTGCAGTTTTTGTTTTCTCGAATTACATTTACTCACGTTGCTGTAATTAAGTAGTTTTTTTGAGAATTTGTACTTTTTAGTGTAGTGTTTAAAATCTGTAATTTTACTTTTACTTAAGTATGATTTGCCTAAAGTATTGTACTTCGCTACATTTTAAATCATATCCGTTACTGAGTAAAAAATAAATATATAAAGAAATGCAACGGAAAAAGAATAAGGGATTCGCGCCCGGAAGCCACGTCACTGCAGCAACAGCGTGAGAAAAATCAGCGGTAAACTTGTCTATTTACTTTTGCTGGAGTTGGATTTATCGCCGGAGTTTAGGAGGTTATCAGCATAATGCCTGTCAACTCCAGCAATGACAAGGTAAGCCACTGTATATGACTCATTATTAATTTTACACTTCACTGCACTTGATCGGCGATATAAAGATCATTACTATGCGGAAATAAAGCAGCGCGCACATAATATGATTCAGACCGTGATGAGTGTGGGGAGACTTTTTTTTCCCATCGCAGAAAAAAAGCTGAAGCAGCGCGTGCGCAGCACATAGCGTAAAAGCAACTCGCAGGCGTTTGCCTACCGAGTGCATCAGCTTAAGCTTTATGAGAAGTGTCATTTATGTCTTTTCAGGTGCACTCAGAGGACAATCACCTGTTATATCATGCCATTTAGTTTTTATTGTCAGCATGATGTAGGCCTTTGTAATAATATTTATACAATATAGTTATAATGACATGTTTACATGATCAAACTAGTGTGCAGCTTAAGCAAAACCAATACTAAAACGATTTTAAATTTGCTTGTTTTTGTAGTTTGGGCCAAAACAAATGTTTGTTGGATTTTTAATAGTTTAAGTTCATTTGATCGACTATATAAAAATCAGTGGATATTATCAGGTGAACTCCAATGAAGCTGCTGAATCATCTCAAGAATGATCAGTGGAAACAGAATGTACCTGAGCTCAATTTAGAGCTTCACGCCAAAGGCTGTAAATACTGATATACATGTGATTTTACAGGTTTTTTATTTTTAATAAATTTGCAACAATTTAAAAAACTCTTTTTTTCACATTGTCAATATGGGGTATTGTGTGTAGAATTTTGAGGAAATAAATAATTTAATCCATTTTGGAATAAGGCTGTAACAAAAAAATGTGGAAAAAGTGAAGCGCTATGAATATATATTTAAAAGAAAATACAGTATGTCAAATGATCAGATCTCTGTGTGGAGCACTGGCTGTTGTCAGACTCCTTTTGCAAACAAAAATCTCTCAGAATAATTACAATTAATAGCAAAATCTATTTGATAACATAGACATACTATTGAAAATTCATACTTTAATTCACAAGAGTCATACTTCTGTGGTTATTTTGGTTAAAGTAACCTAAAAGTAATACAAAAGTAGCGTAATACATTTCTGAGATATTAATATTGTAATGTAACTAATTACAAAAAAGAAATGACAGTAACTTTGAATATATAGCAGTGTTTCCTCTAGGATTTTTTCCAGCAGTGGCGGCAGGACTTTTTTTTTACACAGATCTGCCAAAGACAAATATTACACACAGTATAACAAGTCGAGATAGCATTCATGTAATACGAGCATGCGAATCTCTTTGCTTGCGCGCCGATTTCCTCTGTTCAAGCACAGAACTTCTTGCACGCACTCAAATTTACACGTTCAAGTGCAGATCTTCTTGTGCGCTCTCCAGTAAGCACTGCTGAAGCGCGATTTAGTATGTTTTTGTGCGTTTTTCGACATTAACGTGTCCTGAAGTAAAATGAAACCGCTATAAACTCCAGCAAGATAAAGTCATTGTATGCAAAGCCATTGACCTTTATCAATAAAGTATACTTATGGAAACTGTGTTCATCTTAACTGAAAGCTACGCGGTGTTTGCTAGACTCACGCACCTGTCAGTCAGTCTGTCAGAGTCAGTCAGCATGTCACCTTGAACAAATAGCGCACAGCACTACTACGGTTACAGAAAAGTTTGCGCTGTTTACCTCTGATATGTTTTGGTGCGATTATAATCCGCTATAAAAAACACGACTAAATGTTTTAAATAAGAAGCTGTAATGTAGCCGTGGCGGGATGAATTTTGGCGTGGCGGCCCGCCACGAATGAATGAATGTAGCGGAAACCTTGTATATTGTATTACATTTTGGAAGTAACTTACCCAACTGTGTTCGTAACATTGCTAATGTTCGTTAGCACAAAGATTAGATATTAACAGGGACTTGGAGCAAATTGTTTATGCACAATGGGCTCTACGCACCGTTAGAGTTTTAAAGCCAACGATAAATTTCCGGTGAAAGCTTAATGTGACTATTTTGATTTTCACAAGGTTGTTTTTACAGCATCAATGTTGTAATGTAGTTACAATACATTCAGTTAAATAGACTTAAGCATTCATTTAGTTGTTGAAGTGTAAAATTAGATGAAAGATGGTGTAACCACTAGCGCCGTCAGTAGCAACAGGCTAGCGCAGAAATTCCATTGAAAATACTGAGGTCGGCCGGCCGGCTGGATGTGTGCTATGCACATCAATATAGCAGCATTTTTTATGACACTGTATAACAATAGGCGACGCGGTGGCGCAGTAGGTAGTGCTGTGACCTCACAGCAAGAAGGTCGCTGGTTCGAGCCTCGGCTGTGTCAGTTGGCATTTCTGTGTGGAGTTTGCATGTTCTCCCCGTGTTGGCGTGGGTTTCCTCCAGGTGCTCCGGTTTCCCCCACATGTCCAAAGACATGCGGTACAGGTGAATTGGGTACGCTAACAATTGTCCGTAGTGTATGAGTGTGTATTAGTTTCCCAGGGATGGGTTGCTGCTAGAAGGGCATTCGCTGCGTAAAACATGTGCTGGATAAGTTGGCGCTTCATTCCGCTGTGGCGACCCCGGATTAATAAAGGGACTAACCCGAAAAGAAAATGAATGAATGAATGTATAACAATAATTAATATTTTTACAGTACTGTGATGGTTGGGTTTAGGGTTGGGGTGGGGGTAGGCTTTAAAAAATACAATTTATTGGGTAATTTAATAAATAGCATAAATAATACTCAATACAACTACTGTTTTTACGTTACTGTGATGGTTGGGTTGGGGGTAGACGTTAATAAAATACAACAAATGTGAAGTTTAATAAATAATATAAACAATTCTTGTTAACTTCCGGCCGCAATTGTATCTGATCTAGCAACAACCAAAATACTGGGGTAAAACAAACTGTTATATTTTAAAGACATGGCGGGGAGAAATGGACATTAATGCAGTGCTTCTTGTCCGATCTGAGACCCACTTCATATCATATATCTAACAGGCAGTGAAGATCGCTGATTTTTAAAGAAAACAGATCTTAAAGGTGACAATTTTGAAATGGAAACACAACTTATCAGGAGCATTTGGGCTGCCTGGCTAAAAATTAAAAGTCTGTGTGCATATAGCCCATTTAGCTAACACAGCAGATGTTGCATTAGAATTTGTATAAATTGTTAAATAGGATAATCTGTAAAATATTTTAAATAATTATATACTTTTTTGTTATAGGTCTTTAATTTTTTAAGTTACTTAAATAAAAACAACTATTTGGAGATTTATATCATCTTGTCCCTTTTGAGAAATAGTTACTCTTTACTTTTTACTCATGAGTACATTTTTAATGAGTTATTTTTTACTTTTACTTGAGTAGATTTATAGACATGTAACTTTACTTTTACTTAAGTAAAAAAATTTGTAAGTAACAGTACTTTTACTTGAGTACAAGATTTTATTACTCTTTCCACCTCTGACTGATTCCCACACCCACCCCCTTCCCTAAACCCAGTAGTTTTTTTAAAAAGCACCAATTAACTGGTAACAGTGGAAACAGTAGGGCTACGTTTTTAGAATGAGCCTATGTTGACATTGTTGAACCATTCTTTACACCTTAACCTTTAATGTCTCATACCACCAAACCTGTCCTTAGCTCTACCCATATCCCACCTCAAGAGCACCAGAAGTGTTCTGCAATACATAATGAACACATTAAGGCCCAATCCCAATTCTATTTTTGTATTGTGAAGGGGAAGAGCTTCAAAATTTACCCCTAACAAATGGGACACCACTACAACACCTGCACACGTCATCATGTCATCGCAATCTCTTGCTTCATATGAGATCAGACGATCTCGACTGCTGTAGTTATTCCAGTTGTGTTATTTTTTGGTATTTATCTTTAAGAAATCACTGAAGGCAACGATATCATGTTGTCATAATTAAATTTTCTTATTCCTTGGTTTCGAGTGCGGTCCTGAAAAAAATCTTTGTTCGAAGGGGTATCCCCTTCCCCTTAGCCCTACGCCTTTAAGCTAAAGAGAATTGGGACACCCCTACCCCTTCGCAAGATTGCGCAAAACGAGGGGTAGGGGTATAATTGGGATTGGGCCTAAGTACATTGTATTTATATTTTGATCAAAGTACATAGTAGTTAAGGACACTTAAGATAAAGTGGGGCCATTTATTTATTTATTTATTTATTTATTTAAGTAATTTCTGTCACCTGGTGGAGTTTGGGTTCTTTGCTGCTTATTACTGATTTAGGTTACATTTTTCAACATTGACATTTGTATTGCACTAAATCAACTGCACTAAATCAACACTGAGCTGACTTGATCTGAAAAACAGCCCTGCTGTCTTGTTGAACTTGTTTTTTAAATGATGAAACTCCACACTGTAACTGATAACTGATTGTACTATTTTACCTGTTTATCTCTGTAAAGCTGCTTTGACAATCTGCAATACATAAAGTGCCATATAAATGATGGTGAAGACAGTAGCAGAACAATTTCACATCTATTTTAAAGCACAAAATCTAGTTGGATTCAATTAAATTCAAACAGGATCCACACCACTTTCTAGAACCCAAACTGTCTGTAGTAAACTAGAATAGTCTGGTAAAAACAAATCTACATTTTTTACATCTGTGGATGAATACACATGCATTTCTAGATTTAATTTGTTTATGTCCTAGGACTGCACAATCTTGTAAACTGACATTGCAATATTTCATTTCCTGCAATATATATTGTGATATGAATATTTACACAAGATGACTTTATTTGGAAAAAAAATAATAATTTTACATTGATTGGGATGATATTTGGGGAGTGCATCTGCATAAAATGTACAAAATTATACTTAAAAATTATATATATATATATATATATATATATATATATGAAGAGTTTTGTTGCAAAATGAGATATATCCATTTTGAGAAATGTTGGTTATTTGACATTATTATTTAAGACATCAACAGTCAAGTTCGTTCACAATTTTTGTTCATTAAACTATTACTTGAGCTCAGTGAAGGCCAGGAACACAATATTCTTCAAATCCAGGATATTTTTTATTAAATTTTATGTTTATAAATAGTTCATAAATAAGTCAATAACCATTCCGAAATGCAACATATTTATCTTAACATTGTCAAACATCTTAAATTGGTTAAAAAAAACAATAGATCATAAATATATGAAATAGTATATACAAAGATTGATTAATAATAATAAGATTCTGAGTTAGTTTTGGCCAGAATGTACACAACACAACATAACATAACATAACATAATGAAAGCATGATCACAGGCACACAGTTAATGTTAAGCCAATTAATATTCTGTTCAAAGAATGGTCAAAGCGAAAGCAACCGGTGCTGGAGCTTTTGAAAGCAGCAAGACTGTCGGATGCATGAGCATAACTTTTTGTCTAGTGAGTCCATTTGAAAGAGAACCGATCACACCAGTTGCATTTCCAGGCCCAGTTTCGCGCAAGGAACCGGGAGCGTGCACTCGTTTTAAACAGTCGCACACATCACATCAGCTTTTGGCTCGAGTGATCATCCTCTCATTCGGTATTCACCTGCTCGCACGAACACAGTTATCTTTGTCAGTCGTGCTGCTTCTCGATTCTAAGATCGCATTTGCCATCCTTATTGTTGAACCCTGCTTTTAAGAAAACTACATCGAAATCCATGACGTTATAGCTTGACTCTGAAGCTTTGATTCTCTGACTGACAAACAGCTGTTGATCAGTGACGTAGCCTATGTGATTGACAGCTCACCTACAGTATAAACAATTAAATGGTAAACGTGTTTTAGTTAGCCTATTGAATCCTCTTTTTAAAAATATATGTTTTTTGTTTTGATATTATCGTTAAATCAATGAGAAAACTCGGAGCACTTCACCAGCGGTGACTCTCTTCACAGGGGATGCTGAGCTTGCATTCTTAAATGTTACTAATGGCAGCTATTCACACACAGATCATCGTGGAGTTAGAACATGAGACTAACTCCTGTGATGCTCCAAGGACAGACGAGTCTTCGCTGAGGTCCAGCTTCCTGTGCCTAGACTGCAGCTCTGCACAAGATGTTTGGCCATAGGGAAAATGGTCGTGCCCAACTGAGCCTGGTTTCTCTCAAGGTTTTTTTTAAATCTTCGCTTTCGCCAATTGGTGAAGTTTTTTCCTCGCCACTGGCTTGCATGGTTCGGGATTTGTAGAGCTGCGCATTGATGGATTTGCTCTTCAGTGTTGGACTCTCAGTAGTGATTATTAACCCACACTGAACTGAGCTAAACTGAACTGAACTTAATCTCTGAAAACTGAACTGACACTGTTTCAATTGACTATAATCTTCCACGTGAAGCTGCTTTGACACAATCTACATTGTATAAGCGCTATACAAATAAAGATGAATTGAATTGAATTGAATTGAATTGACAGATTAAGGTACATCTGAACAGTGATTTCCAATAATAAAATCCAAATGTCAACAAATGGGGTTTATCAGGTTTTGCAACCAAATTCTTCATACAGTATATATATATATATATATATATATATATATATATATATATATATATATATATATATATATATATATATATATATATATATATATAAAAGCACAGATGAAAACAATAGAACAAAGATAAAAATAAAATAAACAGTGCTTTTTTGTTTTTGGTGGAGTTTACCAGTATTGACATACAGAAATTCAATAATGGAATGTAAAATAACACGGTATAGTCATCATCATATAAATAAATAAACACCATTAATCTTTGTTGAATTGGAAAAAAAATACATTCTTGTGTCCAAATGGTTTAAATTCACTTGAAATTGTTTGACATCCTGTGATTGGACTATTGCAGATTTGCACATTGCGATATCGATGCTGAAATTATACATTGTTCAGCCCTAACATGTACTGTGTGAATCTAAATGCAATAGACTTGTTATCTCGTTCCGACTTTATCTGGACGTTCTCTTGGCCAGTGTTGGGGTAAAACATTACAAGTAATGCAAGTTACATAATCAGATTAGATTTGAAAGTAACAAGTAGTAATAGGGAGCATCATAATATTGTAATGCATTACTTTTTAAAGTAACTGTTGTTGTCAGCTAACAGTTATTAGAGCAGGGGTGCCCAAACCTTTTTTTATGAAGGGCCAAAAACCAAACTTGATTGAGGCTAGTGGTCCGAAGGTAAATATATTTGACATGGGTAATTTCCTAATTTATTTAAAAATGTTTAAAATAACTAGAAAACACTGCTTTATATGAATTAATACAGTAATATAATGAACTTATTACAGTAAAAACAAATCTAATTTATAACAGAATTACACTATAGTTTTTGCCCTGATTTGCTTGCTGATGTCTTCTGCATCTGTCGAGTGACATTATTTATGTTTTAATAAATCACATTCATTTACAACAGTTAATTGAAACATTTAATTTAATTAGCTTTTTTGTAGTGATAGATTCAGATTTCTACCTTCCAATCCATCTCAGCATGGATGAACGCTTATCTTTTTCTCATCCTCCTGTTTCTCATTATATTTATTAAAGATCATTATTGAATAATGATTGAAAGTGAACACATTGCTTAATATAAGAATGTTCAGTGCATCCTTGAGTGGAACTGAAGGTCTGAGGACTGGAAACAACTGTTTCTATTGTTATTTCTATGAGTTAATACTATCTAAAATGTCTAAAGTGATTTGGCTATTTTTACGGTTAATTATTTCAAAGTGATTTTACTTTTTATTCAAGATAGACTTTATATAACTTCCTGAATGTAGACTATACCGGTTTTTAGCCAGTTTTGATAAAGACGGCTGAGAGTACACTCAGCCTTGGGTAAGAAACAGATTGTACTTTAAGTGTGTGTGTTCTATTTGATTATGGATCCTTTTCACAGGTCTGGAGTCAGCTCTAAACAGTCTAGTGGATGTCTGACGTTTATATGCTTAAGATATTGTTCAGAATTGTATGCACGCACGCACCCACGTGGAATTTTCCTACTCTGTCTGTGTTTTAACCAATCAGGTTAGAACACCTATATGTATGACGAAGATAATGACGTTATGTGAGAGTATAATTGTTATTGATTTGTGATTGTAAGCAGAGCGGCCTAGGAACTCATTGCGAGTGTTGAAGCTGGCTTCTGCTGATAAAACTGCAAACTATCTTCAGTAAACTTCATTTATTTATTTGAATCTCTGACTCCGGCTTTTCTTCATCTGACAGACTGGTCATTCTTTGGGTTAAAACTGTAAATACCCCTACAGTAGCTCAGCAATAAAACAAACAAAAAAGGTAACGTCAAATTAGAAAATGACGATCTCTGTGTTCAAGGTTTTCGCCCCAATCCTCTCCATCATAATCACTCTCCTCTACGATGGGATGGTGGGCCAAATCAAAGGTTACAATAGGTCAACTTTGCCCCGTGAGCTCTACTTTAGACATCGCTGAATTAGAGGATCAGTAAACTATCTGTTTAAAAGTTTGTAGCTTGTAAAGAACTTTAAAAACTTGGCATTGCTCAATTTTTTATAGGTTGTCTATGAAACGTTGTAGACTGATAAAGTGAAGAAACATTTTATTTTTATGGTCTCCTGACAGACTTCTGACTACAACTACTTTGCAACTACATCCCAGTTTATACTGCTGTATTTTTAAAAGAGCAATTATTTAGAAAATCACTTTACAAACTAACTAAACTTGATTCAAGAAGCTAAAGCATCTCTGCCATAACCCTACTTTTGCCTGCAGGCTTATTACTGCAAGAAACGCACCATGGGAGTATGTACACTTTTAGTTTTATTGACCCATAAAGGCAAACCAAGGGTCAGTTCCACTTAAATTGGTACATATAAGTGGTTAGCTTAAAGAGAACTTAAAGACTGGGGAGAAGTAAGTGTACATTTCAGTTTCTCACAGTGAGTCATTGCTCCGCTGTTTTCTCTCTGTGGGGCCTGACAATGATCCATACAACACTCTCAAACAGCCATTACACAAATCCAGCATCTGCTCCCTGGGGTTCTCCCAGGAGGGTGCTGAGGTGGATTCAAGTTCACAGTGTATTTTGTAACCGTTATCCAGCAGGTTCTGCATCCTGACAGTCCTCTGAAACAGCAGAAGTTACTGTACTTACAAATGGATATTAATTGGGAGCATTGCAGTACTTTTGGTTGGAGCATTTCTGTGTAAGCTCTGAAGACAAAAACTACTGTTACAAATGGCCTGGAGCTTTCGTACTGTACCCTATTAATCCAAGAAACAGTAAGAGAGCAGACATAAATTCTAATAAAATATTTAAAAATACTGATTTCTTAACTTTTCCAATGTTTACGACGTGTACATTAATATTGTGCTGTCTACAGATAAATATAATCATGTCAAAAAACAAGTTTGCATTTTTGTTTTGTTTGTTTCAAAGAATTGTATACTTAGCAAGGACTATACCGTCATGTGGTTCCAAACCTTTATGAGTTTCTTCTGTTGAAGAGTAAAGCAGATATTTTGAAGAAAGCAGAAAACCTGAACTATTGACTTGGAAAACAGTTTACTATGGAGTTCAATGGTTACAGGTTTTCTATTTTTTCTTCAGATATCTTCTTTTGTATTTATTAGAAGAAAGAAACTCAAGCATGTTTGTAAAAATTGAAGGGTGAGTAAATGTTGGCATAATTGTCATGAGTGGCTCAACTATTCATATGATATAAACTTTTACATTGTTTCTATAGCATCAAATTAGCATAAGGCTTGTTTCACATTAAGGCCCCGTTTACACTAATATGTTTTAGTTTAGTTTAGAACAAAAACTATCCATCCACACTGTCATTTCACCTAGCATTTCTGAACAGCTCACCGTCCACACTACACAGCTGAAAATGCACATCACGTGACCACACACATACTCTGGCATGTGCTGCAGCGGATGCGGACGTCTGAGCTCCAGGCAGTCAGCGGTTGCTTTGAGCACACCTCCCCAGATGGGAGCAGCGCAGGGCGGACAGTTAATCAAGAATATACTGCTGGATTTCATCTCACTATAGTTGTTAAACCTGTTATTTAACTCATCTTGTCTCAATCTAACGACTCTTTGGTCTTTTAAATCTATCACTTGTTCTTAGGTAACGTGTATAGGCTGAGTGCAAACATATGTTATTATTTTAGGATATAATGATTGCTGATTGCTTGCCTTTATTTCCTATATTGTATAAACTTATTGTATGTTATACTTTTATAATGGCCATTATTGATTATTAAAACTGATATTCAGCAAAAGAGATGGTATGTTTCAGATTTTTAAATGAAAATAAAAGGAGGCAGTTAGGTTATAGGATTTGTTTTGTTATAAATATGCATACAGTGAAGATGATGGTCATATAAATATGTAGCTACACGACACCTCAACAGTTTTGGTGTCTGTTAAATTGTTAATATCAAAATGAAAACAGGCAGTTCCTTATGTCATGTTTTCATACAATAGACTGAAGCCACATATGAATGTGAGCATTTTAAATACTTTTTGACAGGCCCGAATTAAGAATTCAGAGGCCCCTCGGCACAATGTCTTGCAGGCCCCTTACCTGGCCGCACTCCTATAGTTGAATTAAAAAATAAGATTAATTTAATATTTTTTTTAATCAAATGAATCTATAATGAATCTATAACTAGTGAAAATTAATGGATTTTAATATACTTGTTCAAGTTCAATAAAGCAATACTAAAACGTTATATTCAATGGTATTTTTTATGTAAAACTTCTACAAACTTATAATGCATATGATTTGGATATAACACCTCTCCAATCCAGTTCTATGAATCTGAGTCCTCCATAATACACACACTTATTAATGATTCCTACTTGTCTTCATCGTGATGAAGAGTAGGCAAAATCTGATATGTAGTGGGGATAAAAAAGAAGAACGTGATTATCAGACGCTGGATTCGAACCGGGTTCATGGTCTATCGCATCAAAACATGTTGCCATGCGCTTTACGAGCTGCGCCACTGACGCTGGTACCTGTTGAGCTCATTACTTTTGTTGTCTCTGTCAATCAAACGGTGATACGCGTGACTCACTCATCTAGTTTATTCCAACGAGGTGCGCTATTTGCTCTTCGCCTAAACAGTCACTCCAAAATCGGCATTTTACCCCCCCTCGCAGGGGCCCTAAGTGCGCACGGGCCCCTGGGCCTGTGCCCATAATGCCCATTGGTTAATCCGGCCCTGCTTTTTGAGCTATACTGTAGTAAACAACCAACCTAACACCCAGCAAGTGTGCACCAAAAAACAGCACACCAAATGCTGTAGCATGGTGTTAATGACTTTTAACATGGTAAGTGTCACTAGAATCTTCCCTTATGGAGGTGTAGTCTTCTTTACCTTTATTTACACTGTGATTTGTTCTGACATTTCTCGTTTGTGCTTAAGCAGATGTTTGCCTCTGTGGGAGAGTAAGGGATGGATGAAGTTCTCCTGGGAAGAGTGTGTCAGCTCATTGTGCTGTAAAGTGTAAAGATTTCTTTCTGCACGTTGTCAGAGAGGAGTTTTAGGACTTGCTGAACTGATGTCACTAATCTGAAGGAAAAGAGACATGACAGGAATTTTCAAGGAGACTGGGTAAAAGTGACACTTTCTTTTTCATTTTATATTTAAGCCTTTTGTCACTTTTGCTGAAATGACAGTAGAGATAAATGACAAGAAATCAAATCACTGAAAAAACTGTGGGGTTAATTTAACCCATCTTTGGGTCAAATATGGGTGAAGTCATTTTTAATTATACGTTTAACCAAATGTTGCCTTCATCCATTTTTTTGACCCAAATCGGGTTTAAGCAACTCAGCATTTTGGTAACACGTCACATACAGGGGGTGTTCATACAATAAGACACCTTTATAATAATGGAGAGTTTATGCATAATAATAATAATAATAATAATAATAATAATAATAATAATAATAATAATAATAATAATCATAATCATAATAATCATAATAATAAATATAGCTGCAAACAGCGATTATAGGAGCCAAGCAGCCCAGCGGCTACATCATAAACAAGCACATCAACAAGCTACAGAGCAACTGGAAAATTTTATAACTTTTTGGCAGCATGATCTGAGTCAAATTTGGTGCAAATCAGTCAAACGATGTAGGACGAGTTTGAAAAAGTAGGTTTTTGGCTAGATGGTGGACAGGAAGTTCAGTTAATTAAGGCATAATTGGTATCAATATTCTCAGGACAACCCAAGGAATGTTTCATAACAATATGCAAAATTAGTCACAAGTTATTAGCATTTTTAAAAATATTGTTATAATGTTTGACCAAAAGGTGGCGCTGTGACAAAACTTTTTGAGCACCGTCAGGGCACAGTCTTGAAGACACATACCGACTTTCATAACAATTCGCCAATGCTTCTCTAAAATATAGCAATTTTTGACCTAGGAAAATCAGACATCATTCGACTTGGCATGCTCCGACGTATGCATGCGGAAAAAGAGACCAATTTTATGAATTTTGGACAAAGGGTTGAGAAGTTATAAGCAAAAAAATACATTTTTTGCATTTCGGAGATAACACCTTAAGTCAATTTTGGCAAGCTCTACATTAAATTTGTTCGCAAATTAAACTTGAATTCAATAACTTTTGGTCAGCATGGTCTGTAGATCATGTGATTTAATTTTGGTAAAAATCAAACAAACAGTCTAGGACGAGGTCATTTAAACAGGTTTTACAAAAAATTCAAAATAGCAAAAAATTTACGGAATTTCAATTGTAGCCCATTCGGTTCAAAAATTATAAAGTTAAACATAAGTCCAACTTTGGACAAGTGGTGGCGCTAGATAGATTGAGTTAGAGAGTTCAAATTTGTTGTGGTTGAAGATCAGACTGTCCTCTGCCGGTGTGCCAAAGTTTGTGCAAATGCCGCAAACTGTTCATAGGGCTGCCATAGACTCCCAGAGCGGAAGAAGAAGAAGAAGCCGGAAGAATAACATTAAGAACCGGAAGGGATACAATAGGTGCCTACGCATCTTCGGAGCTTGGCCCCTAATAAATTTTATTTTCTGTGCGCTTTTCTTAGATCCAAAGCGCTACAAGGCAAACAGTAACAAAGCAGAACAATGAAAAATTGTAAAAACACCACAATAAGACAATAAAATATGAACAATAAAACTGAATATTAAATTGACAAAAATAATCAACCTAAATTAAAAGCAACAGTAAAAAGGTGAGTCTTGAGAAGTTTCTGAAAACAGTCCAGAGAAGCGGCATCCCTGATTCTGATGGGTAGACCATTGCATAGCTTAGGCGCACTGTACAAAAAAGCTCTACCACCCATGGTCTTAAGTTTATAGCATGGCTGATACAGTGTAAGTCCAGATGCAGAATGAAGACTGTGTGGGAGTGCCGAGAGTTACCAGGTCAATCAATACGTGACTTAACAGGAAGCCAGTGAAGTGTAAGCTTATGACAACTGTCATTAAGGGTCATTTGCTCAGTTATGTTATATTAAATGCAAAAATGACATTGTTTGTTGTGTCTTAATAACAACTTGACAAACAAATTCATCAAAACTTTCTTTGTCTTTTCTAATCACTCATAACATAATTTCTAAATAAATGTGACAATACTCTGTTAATTAATTTATAACAGCATCATTAATATGTAATGACATTTTAATGACAAATTTGATTTGTGCCACTGTAGTTGAGGTAAAAAAAAAAATGTTAATAATGCTGTTATAAAACTCACGACACAATTATAATGACTGATATATGACAAGTAAATTTGTTGTCTTGGTAATGTCAAGTTCGTATGACAAAGACAGTGACAGGTTATGATGTATTTGGTTATGTCAAGTTATCATAACAAGAACATCTCAAACAATGTCATCTTTGAATTTAAAATGACAAAATGGAGTGAAGGACACCTAATGATAGTTGTCATAAGCATTCATAAAATATCATTCATTTCCATCTTATAATTATGTCATAAATTGTGTTTCATGACAGTCTTATGAACACCCCTTCAAGTAATTTTGGTAACACTTTATTTTGATGGTCCATTTGAGTATTAGTAGACTCTCAGCTTAATATCTGTTGATACTGACATTTAACAGTCCTTCAACAGACATTTAACTGACTATAAGAAACTTTGCAAGTACACGTCAACTTACACTAACCCTAACCCCAACCCCAACCCTAACCCCAACCTAACAACCTACTTATAATCTACTGAGAATTAGTTGCAATGTATCTTAAATTCAACTAACGGACCATCAAAATAAAGTGTGACCGTAATTTTTAATCCATTACTTAGATTGAGATGCAACCTGGAATCAAACCTTTGTCTTTCATGTGAGCACCATTCTTCAACATTGCTGCTACACCACAGATTTGACCAAAAAAACCCTTTCAATTCAAATTTACTGTATAGGTTATTGAATCCCAAATACAAACAAATGCTTTTGGTTATACATTTCATTTTAAAAAATAAAATAAAATAGCCCAGTGGTTGGTTAAATCCATATTTTACCCAAATTTGGGTTGAAATAACCAGACATTTTCTAAAGCGCATAATATCAAATCAGAGTAGTCATCATCTCATCACAAGTTTTCACGTTGGGAAAATTGGCATCACTTTGAGTGCAATCTTGTGGACTTTGTGGAGCCACACCAAGCCATATTTCTTATTTTTATTAATACCCCGAAATATTGCTGTAGTGAAGATAAATCATGTTGATGTAGGACCCTCATCTCCGTCTTTGACCTTTGCAAATCTGTGAAAAGACCCTGTAAGAGCAGCGTATGAAAACACATGCACATAAAAGACGCATTTAGAGAGAATTAAAATTATAATTGCAAGTGAACTTCTGTCAGACTAGTTATATTATCATCACCATGCTTAAAATAGACAGCTAAATGTGTTTTAGGCAGAAGAAGGCCATTCTTTATGCTTGCATTTAATTAAATGAAGCACCTAAATGTCACTCTCAAATGCTTTGACTGCAAACAGACTAAAACAGATTTAAAAAATTGCCTTTTTTGTTTATCTTTTCAGTTTTAGCTGCTTGCATTAGATGATTTTATACACCCAAATAGTTTCTAAAATGGTCAGGAATGTAGACATCTAATTGTAAGGATACTCTAGTCTAAAGATGGTATAACTATTAAAAGAGGCAAACCATGTTTCAAGTTATTTTTTAAGGTACACAAAATTCAGCTTGATGTTTTAAGTCAGTTCAACGCAGGTTAAAAAAATTGTAAAGTTAATTTAATGCAACTTAAAATTAAGGCAGCAGCTACTGTTTACAGTCAATGTTAACACAATGCAACATTTAACTTTTAATAGACAGACATTTATCCCTTTTGATCCCAAATTTTGTCAACTAAGTTTATTTAATTTTAATGTCAAAAATAGGTATTGTTTAGAAAAGTATATACAATGTTTGTGTATGGACAACCACATCTTACAAGTCTAATACAACTCAAATTGACAATTCACAAATCCAATTTCAAATTGAGCAGAAGATATAAAAGGCATCCAAAAGTGTGACAAATGTACTGCAGCTTTACATGTTATTGGCAGAAAAATACATACATTTCTTATCAATTACTTGGTGCTAATTTATTTAAATTAATTATTGTTATTGAGTATGTCACAGTGTAGGGCGTACTGTGACTGTTACATACACATATTGCACCAATACACTAATATGTATACAATTTCAAAACCTGGACTGATTGCCAGACAAACAAATATGTAACACAGGGCTGTTTAGTGCTGTCAGTGTATTGTGCATGTGTGTTTGTTTAATGTGAATACATTTTTGTTGTCTACTGTCTAAGGTTATAACTGTATTTATGTACCATTTCAATACAAATGGAATTTAAACAATGTCCCATATCATCTTTCCATAACACACAAACATAACCACAGACAGTTCCTTTAAACGGCATTTATTAAAAAGCAAACCATAGAAAGATTACATACACTCATCGTTATCCACTCCTCAAAATAAAACCTGCTCAGATTGCAAACTAAGACATTTATTTGATACTTTCCTACCATTCAGTCAGAGCGGCCATTTTGGGGTGACATCATCAAGGTCATGACCTCATGGCTGGTGATAAAAACCCATTGTTCTGTTGTTTCAATTTGTATTTGGTTGTTTGTTGTGTGTATTTTTAGTTGCTATACATACTTATTTACTTCTATTAAAGAGCCTCTGTTATGGGTTTTTGAAAATGACCTTCCATGCAGTGTGTAACACACCTCTAAGTGAAGTGAAATATCCAGCTAAGGTTTAAATCTGAAAGTGCGCCATGTTTAAAACTACTGATTCATCTATAAAAGAGTTGACTCATAGTGCTTCAAATGAATCGTCTTGATAACGAGTCTTTAGCCGTGCTAGTGTGACGTCGATACGGAACTTAAGTCCCGCCCATTTGTTGCGCATGCAAACCCGGGAAAATTTAAACCTCCGGCCCCACCCATAAACACAGTAGCAAGAAAAATGAAGAAGAAGAAGAACACTGTCGCATGCCCCGATTGAATCATGTCGTAAACATGCTGTGCTCAGCTGGATATTATTGGAAGTGGGAGGGAAAATTAGTGTTATTAGTGTACATATTACAATACCAAACTCTATATATTTCATAAAATTCATGGACCGGGCCACTGATATAAAATGGCTCCCAAACACCCACTCCCAGTGGGTAGTTGTAGGAGAAGTGTGTATTGTGTGGGAATATTGGAGAGATTGCAGATATTGGAGAGATTGAAGAGATTTGAGAGGTTGGATATATTGGAGAGATTAAAGAGATTGGAGATATTGGAAAAGTTGGAGAGATTCGAGTGATTGAAGAGGTTGGAGATAATGGAAAGGTTGAAGATATTGGAGAGACTGGAGAAATTGGAGAGATTGGAGATGTTGGAAATATTGGAGAGATTTGAAAGGTTGGAGATATTGGAGATGTTGGAGAGTTTCAAGAGATTGGACATATTGGAAAGGTTGGAGATATTGGAAAGTTTGGAGAGATTGGCGATATTGAAAGGTTGGAGAGATTGGAGATAGTGGAGAGGTTGGAGATATTGGAGCGATTGGAGAGGTTGGAGATGTTGGAGATATTGGAGAGATTGGAGATAATGGAGAGATTGAAGAGATTTGACAAGTTAGATATATTGGAGAGATTAAAGAGATTGGAAATAATGGAAAAGTTGAAGATATTGGAGAGATTGGAGAAATTGGAGAGATTGAAGATGTTGGAGATGTTGGGGAGTTTCCAGAGATTGGAAAAATTGGAAAGGTTGGAGATATTGGAAAGATTGGAGAAATTGAAAAGGTTGGAGATATTGGAGAGGTTGGAGATATTGGAAAAGTTGGAGAGATTGGCGATATTAAAAGGTTGGAGAGTTTGGAGATAGTGGAGAGGTTGGAGATATTGGAGGTATTGGAAAGGTTTGAGAGATTGGAGAATTTGGAGAGATTGGAGATGTTGGAGATATTGGAAAGGTTGGAGAGATTGGAAAGGTTGGAGATATAGGAGAGGTTGGAGATATTGGATAGGTTGGAGATATTGGAGAGGTTGGAGATATTGGAAAGGTTGGAGAGATTGGCGATATTGAAAGGTTGGAAAGATTGGAGATAGTGGAGAGGTTGGAGAGGTTGGAGATATTGGAGCGATTGGAGAGGTTGGAGATGTTGGAGATGTTGGAGATGTTGGAGATATTGGAGATATTGGAGAGATTGGAAAGGTTGGAGATATTGGAAAGGTTTGAGAGATTGGAGAATTTGGAGAGATTGGAGATGTTGGAGATATTGGAGATGTTGGAAAGGTTGGAAAGATTGGAAATATTGGAGAGGTTGGAGAGATTGGAAATGTTGGAGATATTGGAAAGGTTGGAGAGATTGGAGAGATTGGAGATGTTGGAAATGTTGGAAAGATTGGAGATATTGGAGAAGTTGGAGTTATTGGAGATATTGGAAAGGTTGGAGAGATTGGAGATAATGGAGAAGTTAGAGATATTGGAGAGATTGGAGAGGTTGAAGAAAATTGAGATGTTGGAGATATTGGAGAGGTTCGAGAGATTTGGGAAATTAGGAGATATTGGAAAGGTTGGAAAGATTAGAGATATTGGAGAGGTTGGAGATATTGGAGAGATTAAAGAGGTTGGAGATATTGGAAAGGATTGAGAGATTGGAGAATTTGGAGAGATTGGAGATGTTGGAGATATTGGCGATATTGGAGATATTGGAGAGATTGGAGATAATGGAGAGATCGAAGAGATTTGACAAGTTGGATATATTGGAGAGATTAAAGAGATTGAAGATATTGGAAAAGTTGGAGAGATTCGAGAGATTAAAGAGATTGGAAATAATGGAAAAGTTGAAGATATTGGAGAGATTGGAGAAATTGGAGAGATTGAAGATGTTGGAGATGTTGGGGAGTTTCAAGAGATTGGAGAAATTGGAAAGGTTGGAGATATTGGAAAGATTGGAGAAATTGGAAAGGTTGGAGATATTGGAGAGGTTGGAGATATTGGAAAAGTTGGAGAGATTGGCGATATTGAAAGGTTGGAAAGTTTGGAGATAGTGGAGAGGTTGGAGATATTGGAGTGATTGGAGAGGTTGGAGATATTGGAAAGGTTTGAGAGATTGGAGAATTTGGAGAGATTGGAGATGTTGGAGATAATGGAGAGATTGGAGATGTTGGAGATATTGGAAAGGTTGGAGATATTGGATAGGTTGGAGATATTGGAGAGGTTGGAGATATTGGAAAGGTTGGAGAGATTGGAGATATTGAAAGGTTGGAAAGATTGGAGATAGTGGAGAGGTTGGAGATATTGGAGCGATTGGAGAGGTTGGAGATGTTGGAAATATTGGAGAGATTGGAGAGATTGGAAAGGTTGGAGATATTGGAAAGGTTTGAGAGATTGGAGAATTTGGAGAGATTGCAGATGTTGGAGATATTGGAGATGTTGGAAAGGTTGGAAAGATTGGAAATATTGGAGAGGTTGGAGAGATTGGAAATGTTGGAGATATTGGAAAGGTTGGAGAGATTGGATAAATTGGAGAGATTGGAGATGTTGGAAAGGCTGGAAAGATTGGAGATATTGGAGAGGTTGGAGATATTGGAGAGATGTTGGAGATATTGGAAAGGTTGGAGAGATTGGAGATAATGGAGAAGTTAGAGATATTGGAGAGGTTGGAGAAAATTGAGATGTTGGAGATATTGGAGAGGTTCGAGAGATTTGAGAAATTGGGAGATATTGGAAAGGTTGGAAAGATTAGAGATATTGGAGAGGTTGGAGATATTGGAGAGATTAAAGAGGTTGGAGATATTGGAAAGGATTGAGAGATTGGAGAATTCGGAGAGATTGGAGATGTTGTAGATATTGGAGAGATTGGAGATGTTGGAAAGGTTGGAAAGATTGGAGCTATTGGAGAGGTTGGAGATATTGGAGAGATTCGAGATGTTGGAGATATTGGAAAGGTTGGAGAGATTCGAGAAATTGGAGAGATTGGAGATGTTGGAAAGGTTGGAAAGGTTGGAAAGATCAGAGATATTGGAGAGGTTGGAGATATTGGAATGGTTGGAGAGATTGGAGATAGTGGAGAAGTTAGAGATATTGGAGAGGTTGGAGATAATTGAGATGTTGGAGATATTGGAGAGGGTCGAGAGATTTGAGAAATTAGGAGATATTGGAAAGATTGGAGATATTGGAGAGGTTGGAGATATTGGAGAGATTGGAGAGGTTGGAGATGTTGGAGATATTGGAGATGTTGGAGATATTGAAGAGATTGGCAATATTGCAAAGGTTGGAGAGATTGGAGAAATTGGAGATGTTGGAAAGGTTGGAAAGATTGGAGATATTGTTGAGGTTGGAGATATTGGAGAGGCTGGAGATATTGGAGAGGTTGGAGATATTGGAAAGGTTGGAGAGATTGCAGACAGTGGAGAGTTTGGAGATATTGGAGATGTTGGAGAAATTGGAGAGATTGGAGTTGTTGGAGATATTGGAGAGATTGGAGATGTTGGAGATATTGGAAAGGTTGGAAAGATTGGAGATAGTGGAGAAGTTAGAGATATTTGAGAGATTGGAGAGGTTGGAGAAAATTGAGATGTTGGTGATATTGGAGAGGTTTGAGAGATTTGAGAAATTGGGAGATATTGGAAAGGTTGGAAAGATTGGAGAGATTGGAGATGTTGGAGATATTGGAGAGATTGGCAATATTGGAAAGGTTGGAGAGATTGGAGAAATTGGAGAAATTGGAGAGATTGGAGATGTTGGAAAGATTGGAGATATTTGGAGAGGTTGGAGATATTGGAGAGATTGGAGATATTGGAGAGGTTGGAGATATTGGAAAGGTTGGAGAGATTGCAGATAGTGGAGAGTTTGGAGATATTGGAGATGTTGGAGAAATTGGAGATATTAGAGAGATTGGAGAGGTTGGAGATATTGGAGAGATTGGAGAGGTTGGAGAGATTGGAGAGATTGGAGAGGTTGGAGAGATTGGAAAGGTTGGAGAGATTGGAGATATTGAAAGGTTGGAGAAATTAGAGAGGTTGGAGATATTTGTTCAATACTAACAAAGTAATTGTGACTTGTGTCATCTGAACTAAAATTATTAAGGCAAAAAAAGTATTTTAAACATTTATACAATGATTGTTTATTGACAGCCTGATATCAAAGGAAAACCTATCTATTTTACATTTTTGGTGAATTAATTAATATGTACAAAATCTGCCACGATTTGGTGATGGCCAAAATAGCAAACAGGCAAAAAGCAGAATAATATACTGCTGACTTTATCTTTTCAGCTTTAGTTGCTATTTTTAATTAATAAAAAATCCTAGATGTGAAATATATAACGTCACCTTGGAATTACAAGGTTCTATCTGCGTTCTGAATAATTTTGAGAGATTGAGCTTCAAAGTTTTTGCATTCCATAGCAAACAGTATGTGTGTAACATTTGTTTTTTTAAATAAAAAGCCTTAAAATGTAAACAACTTATAAAAACCATCCCATAATTTAAATAAGTTGTCATTTAATGAGAATGTCAATAACTCAATTCTGACAAAAATGTCAGATAGAACCTTATAATTCTAAGGTGACGATAAGCAAACTATAAACCCAGCAGAATTTAGATATTAAAATATAGAAAAAATATTCATTACACATACCCACAATGCACACACGTTAAGGTTTTTTAAAACAGAAATGTTTTTTATTCAGCAAATTAGTTTTACAAAAACAATTAACTAAAGTGACATTCAATATTTTTACATGTTACAAATGATTCATAATTCAAATAAATTAAAACCTGTATAACTGCAGTAATAATGCAGATTTGCCATCAAAGGATCAAATATATTAGTAAAACAGATTCTGCAAGCAGAGTGCAAACGAATGTGCACAATTGTGCATAATAGAGCACAAAGACGGCCAGTCTCATGTGTCCCTCCTCTCACACACACTCAGGACTCATGTACAGTGACAGAGACTGAGTAAAAAGCTGTGTGGTGGCCTTTTAAACTGTCAGCCCATGATTTAGGATCAGTCTGAAGAAAGGAAAGGACTCTGCTCTCTTTAAGGCCACGGCCTGTCACACCACACACTCTGCAGAGATATTCATAGTCTTAAACACTTGCACAAGCTGCAACGAAAGCGACAGCTGAGAGAAAGTGGGAACAGGGTCAGAAATCCATAACCAGACTCGCACTGGTCCGTTCATGCCGTCGCTCCGCATTCATCTGCAGTCGAAAGAGAAGTGTCACACTTTTGATCTCCTCGTCCACTGAGCACAATGCTTAATTGCACTGGTGGGAGTTTGGGAGAAATCGAAGAAAATGTCCACGTTTGCGCACACGTGTGGGCTTCATGCCCTCGGTCGACACCGGGATGAAGCGTGTACGTGTTGGAGATGACAAGACAGGAAGGCAATAAGACTTATAATTGATTCTAAGCCACTGTGGATCTCAGAAGTCAAATACAGAACACACACAACTTACAGTAATCAGCACACGCACACACACACACACACTCTCACACCTGTCCTGAATTCCCCATAGAGTCCCAGGCCCTCCTATTGAACGGCTGCGTGTTTACAGAGAAAGGCTTCCCATTGGTTTTCTGATCAATGGGATTATATTTCTTATAACGGAGGGATGAGAGGATGTGTCTGCGGAGGAAAAGTGGCCGAATGAATGAGCGATGAAGGAGCAGAGAGGCATGAGAGAACATATAAGGTGAGGAAATATCGCTCGTATGCACGTTGACTGGAGTGCGAGACAAGAGAGTATTGATTTAGCTTCCTCTCTTCACTTTCCGTTTCGTTTCTTTTCACTCAACGCTTTTTTCTTTTCTCATTATTGGTGCATTTTTCATCCTTTCTGACAGTGCTGTCATCATTTGCTCACCCGCACAGGGATTCAGGCA